>CM071852.1:27181750-27681750 GCA_036507275.1 Sicyos edulis
TTTTGAGTTGGTCAATTGGTCGAGGGAGAAAGACCCTCGAAGGTGTCTGACATCTATTTGGGATCAGCTTTTGAGTAGGTCAGTTGGACGTGGGAGAAAGACCCTCGAGGATGTCCTTAGGATTGGTTAGGAGAACCAATCATTAGGCCGAAAGTAGGAAACTTCTGAGGTTCTCGGACTTGACTTGATTAGCTCGTTGAGCAAAGTTTCTATGCTGGTAATTGTTTGCATGTATACTAGGATGCTAGATGATGGATGTATCGTATTGTACCCATGTTGGGGATTCTTACTGGGTATGTTTATACTCACCCTTACTTATCTTTCAGGTAACTTGGGACAGCTCCAGGATGGCTAGTGGAGGGAGCTGTGTGATCATGGGAGCTGCCGGCGAACTCTGTCTTTTATGTTTTGAGTCTTTCATTCTATAGTAGCATGCTGGGAGAACTGTATTGATTTTTAGAGTGGTTTAACTGTTTACTGTTGTGACTTGTTTAAACTGTTTGTTGAAACACTGGCCAGGATTGTTTTAAGAAAGTTATTAAATGAATATTTTCTATTGATGTTTGAATAAGTTTCATCTTGAGCTATTTCCTTTAACGTTTTAAAAGTTTTAAATTCTAAGCATGCTAGTAGGAACCGGGTTTAGGACCATTTTGGGTCTGGTTCTTACATGCGGTGTACGCGCACGAGTATTAGGCATCGGGCAGAGAGCTCCCCCAGGATAATGTTATAGTACACCACTACCTTGTCGAGCCTAGAGCCAGACACCGGGTACTCTCCCGAGTGTCCAAGACCAAGAGAGCTGGTCACCAGTTGATTGGACATTTGTGTCCCAGATGTTGGACCTTCAGGTTGTAAAGACTCGACCCGAATAGGGTCCAAACCTAGGCCTTTAAACTCTTATGCATGTAAGTAAATTCGACATCATGAATGTGGAGATAAAAAGGAAACTTTAAAACATAAAAACGTTCAGAGAAATGTTAATAATTGGACGCGTCCCTGGTTCCAAGCACCTGTCAAAAGTTTTTTCCAAAAACCAACCTTGGCCAGAGTTTCGTTTGTTTGCAAAAGAAAACATCCAAATAGTTTAACAAAAGAAACCGAAGCAACTAAATCAATGTTTATAACACAACAAGTCCACCAAAGGGCTCCATGCCCTGTCTACATGCAAAAGAATTAGGAACAAATGCGACACGACTCAGAGTAGTCTGTCCATGATCATCCAACAGCATCCTCCTAGCCATCTAGTCTTGGTCCCAAGTTACCTGGTGGAAAACCACAGAAAAATAAGGGTGAGCAACGAGTCACTCAGTAAGAATCCCCAACCGAGGTACAATACGAAAAATCAACCATCTAGCACACAGATACATGCAACAAAAAACGAGCATAGAAGGAACAACCTGGCTCAGGCTAACTGCCGATTTAGAACTTGCTTATTCAAGGACTTACTATTGCAACCTAAATTGGGTTAACACTTTGGATGCCCATCGGGGTCTTACTCCATCTAGAACACGTGGATGCCCATCGGGGTTTTACACCAACTCGACACAAGGATGCCCATCGGGGTCTTACACCTGCAGGATGCCCATCGGGGTCTTATACCTGGTGAGGCCCATCGAGGACTTACTCACGATTAAGCGCGATGACGCCCAACAGGGTCTTACTTAAGCAGCACTCAAGGTTGCCCATCGGGGACTTACACTAGCTTAAGCACAAGGATGCCCATCGGGGACTTATACCTGGTCAATACATGGAATCCCATCGGGGTCTTATACCAGCTTAAGCTCAAGGACGCCCATCGGGAACTTACTCCTACTAGGTTCACAAGCTGCCCAACAGGGACTTACACTCCCTAGAAGCACTATGATGCCCATCGGGGACTTACACATACTGCAACAGTGTGATGCCCATCGGGGACTTACACCCACTGACAACGCATTGGTGCCCTTCGGGGACTTACCCATGTGAGACCTACACTAACAGCTCCTAACAGTCTCCTAACACAGTAATACAAGCTGACGATTCGACCAGGCAGAAATCCATGACAACACGATCCTAGCAGGCTCTACAGAACTTAAACAGAAAACATGGATATGCCAGAGTAAGAAAAATCCCTAGCATGGCTATACAGAACATAAAACAGGAAACATGGATAAATCAACAAACATAAACAGGAAACATGAATAAGTCACAGACATGCCGACAAATTAGAAACAAAGATCCTATCCACTAGAATGCTCATACATACTTGCATAATATACATGTGCTACTATTAAAGTTTTTTGCAGGGCCCACACAACCCCGGTAAGAAATCCTTACCTGGAAGTATTCAGAAGACAAACACATAAATCACAACGACCCTTGAGCTGCAAGTCAACAGAGACAGCCTAGCAAAACAATAAAGCATCACAAATCAGACCCTAGGCACTCGAATCGACCAACAGAAAGCAAAACTCTAGAGATTAGGATCGTTACCCAAAACCGAGAAGAAAAGCCTGGGCACCAAGACTCGACGACGGCGAAGGTGAAGGCAACAATGAGAATGCTGCTACTCTCACAGCTCGGACGAAGGCGAAGGCAACAGCGAGAATGCTGCTCCTCTCACGGCTCGAACGAACGTGAAGGTGAAGGAGCGAACAGGGGCTGATCGGATGCGTGCCGCGATTCAGCGAGCAACGAAGCGAAGTGGTTGTAGGCGTGCATCGCTGCGGCGAAACTAAGGGGCTGTCCTCTACAAGCTGTGGCTCGGCGAGGCGAAATGGCGAAGAGCTGGCTCCTCGGCTGCAGCTGTGCGAAACGGCGAATGGGAGGCGTAAGTGTGCGAAACAGTGAAGGCACTCGTAGCTGCGTGTGCGAGTGCGAGCGGTGAAGCAAAGTGACGATTGGCTGGGTCTGCATTGGGTGAAGGGCGCGACGGAGCGAAGGCTGTTCCGCTCGGGATCAGCCAACAACAAACAAACAACCACAACAGCAAACACCATTAACAACCAGTCCCAAAACCGAAAACCAACAGAAACCACACCAAATTGGAAATCAAAGAGGAGACGAAGGAGAAGGATCGGAAATACCTTAGGACACGCGCGAGGGAGAAGAGCTTGCGATCGAGAAAGGAAGAACCAAGGGCAGCCGCAATTCCTTTTCCTGTACAAGGTACAAAACACCAAAAGAAACCCTTTAATACAAAAGTCCTTAACTTCATGCAACCACGGGACAAGTAAAACACCATCGAACAAGAGCACAACTTACCCCTTCAGCTCAACTAGAACTGCTTCAACCAGGGCACCGGGGGTTCGAGCCTTGGCTCAAACATCTTTTTCCTTTTTATTTTCTTTTAAGCTACACCTCCTCCTTGCACGAAATCTTGGGTTCGAAACCCACCAAAGCCTAAGCAAACTCCTAAAATTTATTTTATTTACCAAGCAAACCTCCAAGCCTCCCAAACCAACTGGGACAAACCCTGCCAAGCTTAACAAATCAATTAGCAAATCCAGCTAAAATATCCACCCCTAACCAAGATCTAATAACGGAGATGACGGCCAACCAACCTGAAACTGAACTCTGAAAATCGGGCCATTACATCACTCCCTCCTTAGAAGACTTCCGTCCTCGGAAGTCGCTGCACTAGAATAACTCAGGGTAGTTTCTTCTCATCTCCCCATTCCAACTCCCAAGTTGCTTCCTCAACTTTCTGATTCTGCCACTGTACTTTCACTAAATCAATGGCTTCGCTAAGATCTTTACTGGTTTCTCCTCAAAGCTCTGGTCACTGTTCAGCTGCAAAGGCTCAAAATCCACAATGTGCGAAGGGTCTGCCACATACTAGCGGAGCATCGAAACGTGGAACACACTATGCACTGCAGCCAAGGACGGCGGCAATGCTAACCGGTAAGCTACAGCCCTAACCCTCTCAAGGATCTCAAAAGGTCCAACAAACCTGGGGCACAGCTTCCCCCGCTTACCAAATCTCAGAACCTCATGCATCGGCCCTACCTTAAGGAAAACATGCTGACCAACTTCAAACTCTAACTCTCTACTCCTGACATCGACGTAGATTTTTGTAAATTGACCCGAAAGAGGTCCTAACCTAGGCCTTTACTTCAATGCATGCTTTTAAAACCTAAACAAGTTATGCAAGATGGCAATCCAGATTCTGTATAAATTTAAAACTTTCAATCATCCATTAAACTAGCAAGCATAAAAACATCCTGAAACTTGTCCCTAATTCCAAGCACCTGTTCCAAGCTATAAATAATTCAGAACATACTCTGATCAGAGATTTATTTCAAACATTCAGTTCCAAATCATTTCAATGAAAAGACAGAATCCAGATACAATCCAAAACATCCTAAGGCCTCCGTGCTCTAACTACATGCATTCAAGAATATAAAAAGAAAAATCTGTAACATAAGACTCATAGATAAAACAGCAGGATTCCATGATCAGCAGCTCCTCCTTCATCCAGTCGGTCTCTCGCCCTGGTTACCTGTGGAAACCATAAAAGTAAGGGTGAGTAACGAATTACTCAGTAAGAATCCCCAACCGGGGTACAATACGATACAACTGGTCATCTAGAAGAATGTATGCAGGCTATAAATACAAACATGGAACAGAGCACTTTACTTTAATCCATACATAAATATAAATGGATGCCATCTTACGGTCTTACTCTGGGAGTTATCTTAAAACTCGCAACTCTACGAGAAACTAGTCTCAGACTCAGCTTTTCTGCTATACCGACTATACGAAAGGTGCACTGAACTCAAGATCATGAGGAGCTCTTGTAACGGCCCAGGTTTTCATCCTGGTCTTCCAGGTATGTCCCAAGGGTATTTTGGTAATTTGGTCGGGCCGTTAGGGCCGTTTCTGCCTTTTTCAGCTTTTAATATTATTGGATGGTCATATGTAGGGTTTAGTTGCTTTGTGGATGTGTTTGGGCTTGGAGAGATGCAAAATTAAATTAGTGATTTAAAAGTGTGGTTGTTAGGTTTTGAACCCGGGTTACCAGGGAGTCAAAGGAGTGGTGTTGCCGATTGTGCCACAAGGTGTTATTGATGCTCATTCCGCGTTATGTCTTAGTTAGCCATGAGTCTTTGGGATTTTGGTGTGTTGGATTAAATGAAGAGAAAATAGGTTTTCTTCTTATTTGTTCCTCCAAACTCCCTAGCCGCCCAACCCCTTTCTCTCCCAAGCTTCTTGCGTGTGTCTTCTCCTCGATCGATCATCGCCCCGGGTAAGTGTTCTCGATCCCTTCTTCTCTTTCGTTTGGTATGATCTTGCTGTCTGAGAGAAGAAAAGGTGAGTTTTTGTTTTGTTGCAGCTAGCCGAGAGGACCAGCAGCAGCGCCGTCGCGTCGCACCAGCAGCCCATGTCGTCGCGCGCGGCTCGTCGCCGCGTGATCGCGCCATCGCGTGGCCGAGCCACAAAGCCGTTCGCGCTCGCGGCTGGCTGTCCCGGCGCAAGAAGCTAGCCCGCATCGCGTGGCAAAGACAAAGATGTCGGTCGCCGTCCCCGCACAGCCCTGCGCGCCCAGCCAAGCACGAGCACGCCCGCGCCAATGCCGCCCGTCAAGGCCGGCCACTGTCGCACCAAAGACGCGCCCGCTGGCGCTAGCTCCGTGCGACTGTCGTCCGCGCGCCAGCCTCGAGTCATGTGAGTTGTTCCCAAGCCGAGCCCTATTTGTTTTATTATTTAAGTCTTATTGGTTGTAATATGTGTTGTTGTTTGTTAGGTACTCATGTAAAGACCCGAGCCAAAAAGGGCTCTAAATGGGCCTTTACCCCAATGCATGCATTCAAAGTACAGGATAATATGCAAATATGATTTCGGATTCCAATTAAAACTTAAAACATTCAACATTCAAACAGAAATCATTACAGTTTGCTGAAACCTATTCCTGTCTCCAAGCACCTGTTTCAGGACAAATACATTTCCAAAGTTAACTCTGATCAGAGATTTATTAAATCATTCAAAACCTTCCCAGATACAACAATTATGGAATCCACAAAACATTTAGAAAACATCCTAAGGCTCCGTGCCCGGCTACATGCATTCAGGGGAAAATAAAAGACAAGAGTCATAATATAAAAAGTTAGAGACGACAGCAGGATTCCCATGATCACGGCTCCTCCTTGACCATCTGTCTCTCGCACCTTGGCTACCGTGGAAAACCACAAAATAAGGGTGAGTAACGAATTACTCAGTAAGAATCCCCAACCGGGGTACAATACGATATACATGGTCATCTAGATGAATGTATGCAAGCTATGAATATAAACACAGAATAGAGCACATAGCTTAAATCCACATATAATCCTTGGATGCCAACTCAGGGTCTTAGTCCGAAAATCCACACCACACATTACGCCCTATACGAGACACAAGTCCGGCCTCGGCACATCTCGCCGATACGAAAGGTGCACTAGCTCAAGATCCCGAGGAGCTCTCCGGCCGTGGCGTTGTAATGAGCGTAAGCGTACACCGCATGCTACCGCAGACCATGGGGGTGTCGGGTCTAGTGGCAAGTCGCCCATGTCCGATCCACTATGCCTAACTAAATCTACGGATCGGTGTCACCGACATAGGGGTGTGAGACTCGGACACGTGAACTATGTCACCTGAACCACCGCTTTTGAGGCTAAGGAATCGGTCGTGGTAGGCTTACACCAGAAGCCGTCCTTGCCTTAACAGTGGCAATCGGGGCTCCGCCGAAACACGCTGAGGACGTGCCGGCTGCTGGGGACGAGGCAATGCCAAGTCATCATCTCAACCGTTGGGGCATTTAACAGTCTGCCACCCTCACCCAAGATTGCAGGGCCTACCGGTCGGGTTAGCTAAACCCTAACGGGGTCCAGGGACGGAGTACTACCTCGTACGTCCCTGCCATGGATGCAAGATACTTTATGCATTCGGGTCCGAATGATGCTACCTACCTACACTCTAACATATCATATCAATAACATACAATCCAATACAATCCAATACGTGCTCAACAGATACAACGAACCTAGCATGATACTACGAAACAAGAACAGATACGAGCATGCCAGAACGAAACAACCTAGCATGGACTAACATGAGAAACAACATAAGGAATCATGCCAGTCGAGAATTAAGAACGGAGCACCTATCACTAAACATGCTGATAAACACAAACAAGCACACAAACAACAATCACATATAATATCGCAGGGCCCACACAACTCCGGTAAGAAATCCTTACCTGGCCGAGAGGCAACTATACACAAAAATCCTAAGCTGCGATTGAACCCGAGCTAGCTACCGAGAACCTAACAAAAACAATGATAATCACAATCCATATGCCTAAATATAATAAAATAAACAAGGCTCGACTCGGGAGCAACTCACGAGGCGCGCGCCGACACGCTGTGTGCGAGACAAAGATGGCGATCTTTGCTGGCCCGGGCGCAGCGACGGCGCGAGATGGGCGCAGAGCTGAGTGCTGGCGGCTGGCTGGGCGTGGACGCAGCGCGCGGCGGCGGAGACACGGAGGGCGAAGCGGCACAAAGACGCTGGGGCGCTGGGCGCGGACGCGCTGGTACGGCGACGGGGACGCAGGCGCTAGGGCTGCGACGCGGACGCGGGCGTGCGGGCGCGAGCTCGGCTGGGCGATGGCGTCTGGCGCGCGAACAGGTTGGGCGCGCATGGGCGAGCAACGCGATGCGGCGGCTGAGACGGGCACGCTGTCTGGTGCATGCGACGGCATCATTTGGGGCGGGCCGCGACGGCTCTGGCGCGTGGCTGCGCGTCTGGCTTTGGCGCTGGCGTCTCGAGCGACCTCTTCTTGGGCGCGCAGGGCTTCGTGCGATCGTCAAATTGGCCGCTCGACCGGATTGCTGCTGGGTGGGTTGCTTGGTTCGCTGGAACGACACTCAGAGGACTCTCGAGAGAAGACTCACGCAAGATGGCTAGAGAGAAGAGGGTTGGGCGGCCATGGGGGGGTTTGGAGAATAAAACACAAAAACCTAATTTCCTTTCATTTAATCAAATGCACAAAAACCCGAAGAACTCAAGGCTAACAATGATATGCTGCGGAGAGAGGAACAAAAATACCTGGTGGCTCAACTGGCCACACCACCCACCTGACTTCCCAGACCACCTAGGTTCGAAACCCACCAAACACATCTTTACTCCACCATTTTTCTTTTGCATCTCACAATGCCCAAACACAACCACAAAGCCCAAAAAACTTACAAAAAATCCATCCAATAATTTTAGCAACTGGAAAAGACATAAACGGCCCTGACGGCCCGACCAAATTACCAAAATACCCCTAGGGCCTTCCTGGAAGATCGGGATGAAAACCTGGGCCGTTACAACCCGATAGCTAGCTCGAGGTCGATTGCAGCATAGGACCTTTGTGTGTTATTGCCTTCCGACCAAGGTAAGGGTTTCTTACCGAAGTTGTGTGGGCCCTACGATATATATTTTGTGATTGTTGTTTGTGTGCTTGTTTATGTTTATCAGCATGTTAGTGGATAGGTGCTCTGTTCTGAATTCCGGCTGGCATGATTCTCGTGTTGTTTCTCATGTTAGTTCCATGCTAGGTTGTTCTGTTCTAGCATGCTCGTTATCTGTTCTTGCTTCGTAGTATCATGCTAGGTTCATTGTCTCTGCTGAGCACAAATTGGATTGTTTGCTGTTATCTGTTTATAGTTTAGAATTGCGATAGGTAGCATCATCCAGGTGAGAATGCATAACGTAACTTGCATCCATGGCAGGGACGTGCGAGGAAGTACTCTGTCCCTGATCCGTTGTTAGGGTTTAGCTAACCCAAACGGCAGCCCAGTGCAATCTTGGGTGAGGGTGGCAGACTGTTAAATGACCCAATGGTCGGGGGAATGACGAGGTTTTGCCTTGTCCCCGGCAGTTGACACGTCCTCAGCGTGTCGGCAGTAGCCCTTGATTGCCACCTGATAGGGCAAGGACCGGTTCCTGGTGTAAGCTTACCACGGCCGGTTTCTTAGCCTCAGGTGCAGTGGTACAGGCTGACATAGTCATAGTGTCCTGGTCCCACACCACTATGTTCAGTAACACCGATCCAGAGATTTGTTAGGCATGCGTACTGGACAAGGGCAGCATGCCCTAGACCCAACACCTCTGTAACGGCCCAGTTTTCTATTTCGGTTTCCCAGGTGTTTCCGGTTCTTTATTCGAATGTTCGGATGGGCCGTTAGAGCTATTTTAACCCTTAAGAGTATTTTGGTCTTTTGCCCCCGGTTAGGGTTATGTGGATTTTTAGGACTCGGGGTCCTTCCTGCCTTCGTCGAGGCTTGATTGTTATTGGTTGCAAGACCCAAGGAGTTTGGGCTAGTTGTTTAGATGTTTGGGAGCATTTTGGATAATGGCAAAAATTATTTATTATTTAAGCGTTTCCTTTGGGTTTTGAACCCTTGCCCTGGATGGTGAAGTGGAAACTTGGATTAAATGAGTTTTATTTAGAGGAAAGTCGTTTCAGCCGGGTCTCTCTCTCTCTCTCTTTCTCTCTCCAAACCCTAGCCGCACCAAGCCTTGGAACCAAGCCAAGGAGCCAGCCGTGCCGCACCACCCAGCCCAGGCCGCCCATCGTCGCCCAGCCGCTCCGCCCAGGCTGCCCAACCCACGCCGCACCGAGCAGCCTTGCAGCCAGCCGCAGAGCCCAGCGCCGTCCGTCGCCTGCATCGCGCGCCCCAGCGCTGACCGTCGCCTGTACAACGCGCCCAGCGTCGCTCCGATCGACCGCATCAGCGAGACCGCGTCCCAGCGCACCCACCGTGTGTCGTCCGTTCGTGCCTCAGCGTCGCCCGCATGCCTGCTATAGCGAGCCCGCTCGCCCGCGCCGATTCTCGTTCACACGCGACGCCCGCTCAAGACTCCAAGACCGTCTCGCCCGCTCGCCTGCCCGGACGCCCCGTCGCTGCCGTGTTGCCTGTGGCCACGCGCTCGCGCCAGCGCCCTATCATCAGACCCGGCCGCCCAAAGAAGCGCAGCCCCAACGCTCGATCAGACGCGACAAGCAGCTGCCCGTTGCTCGCAAGCGCCGCGCGCACGCCGCCTCTTGCCGAGCCCGGTGCCTTCTCGGTTGGTAAATTCCCGAGCCTCCACCCTTGGACTTTATGTTCTTTTTAGCTGCTGTTGGTTAATTAGGTTGATTTTATTACTTGCTTAGGTTGTCGGGTTCGCTTAGAAGCTCGAGAGTCATCCGTTGATTGTTGGTTCTATTCACTTCTAGGTAAGGATTTCTTACTGGGGTTGTGTGGACCCTGCGAATACTTGATAGCATGCTATGTGTTGTGTTTGTATGAAATTGCTAGTGGATAGGTTGCTTGTTCTTTCTTGTTTTCGAGACGGTTTTGTGCTTGTGAATCCCGATATATCCTGTTAGTTTCATGCTAGGGGTTAAATTGTCTCGGCATAACCGTGACCACGTTATTATCTGTTGGTGCCATGCTAGGAATTGGCGGGTGATGTATAGTGTAAGAGATTGTAGGGGTAACTAGTGCGCCCCGCCGGGTAAGACCTCGATGGACACCCGAGGTATAAGACCCGATGGGCATCCTAGGTGTATAAGTCCCCGATGGGCATCACCGAGTTGGAGGTGTAAGACCCGATGGGCATCCTAGGTGTATAAGACTCGATGGGCATCACCGAGTTGGAGGTGTAAGACCCGATGGGCATCCTAGGTGTATAAGTCCCCGATGGGCATCACCGAGTTGGAGGTGTAAGACCCCAATGGGCATCCTAGGTGTATAAGACCCGATGGGCATCAATGAGTTGGAGGTGTAAGACCCGATGGGCATCCTAGGTGTATAAGACCCGATGGGCATCACCGAGTTGGAGGTGTAAGACCCGATGGGCATCCTAGGTGTATAAGACCCGATGGGCATCACCGAGTTGGAGGTGTAAGACCCCGATGGGCATCCTAGGTGTATAAGACCCCGATGGGCATCAGTGAGTTGGAGGTTTAAGTCCCCGATGGGCATCCTAGGTGTATAAGACCCTGATGAGCATCACTGAGTTGGAGGTGTAAGACCCCGATGGGCATCCTAGGTGTGTAAGTCCCCGATGGGCAGCACTGAGTCCTAGGTTGTGTAAGGCCCGAAGGGCACCCAGGTGTAGAACCTAGGGTAGTTTATAGCTGTAAGCCTTCGAATAGGCAAGCTCCAGGAAGGGCGTATGGTCTAACCCAACTGTTGCTCCAAGTCGTTGTATGGTTGCATGTACCTGTGCTAAATGAGATGTTTTCGTATTGTACCCCGGTTGGGGATTCTTACTGAGTAACTTGTTGCTCACCCTTATTTTCTGTGGTTTTCCACGGGTAACTTGGGACAGAGGTGGATGGCTAGGAGGAGGTCTTTGGATGATCATGGATAGCTGACTCTGAGATTGCACGTTCTTTTACTGTTTTTTTTTATGATTTAGCATGTAGTGGGAATTGAGTCCCTAGGAAAACACTCATAAAACTATTTTATGCTTACATACCGTTTCTCTTTGAATTGTTTTAAGAAAAGTACTGATCAGTCACTTACTTGTTGGTTTTATTTATTGGAATTATGGTTTTTGTTTTAAATGTGCTGACTGCAAGGGTTTAAATTGTTAGCTCTATATGTCGTTTTACATTCTTAATCATGCATGCTAAGTAAGGATCTAGGTTAGAGACCGCTTCTTGGGCCTCTTTCTGATTGGTATCGAGCTCTCGAGTTATAGGTTATGTTGTAAAGACCCGACCCAAAAGGGGCTCTAAATAGGCCTTTACCCCAATGCATGCATTCAAAGGAAAGGATAATATGCAAATAAGTTTTGATTCCCAATTAAAACAAAACAATCAAGGTTCAATCAGAAATCAATATAGTTTCTTTGAAAAACTCGTCCCTCGTCTCCAAGCACTGTTTCAAGGCAAATACATTTCCAAAACGTACACACGATCAGAGATTTATTAAAACATTTGAAACATCCTCAAATTCAATAAAGCGGGAATCCACAAAATCATGAGAGAAAACATCCTAGGGCTCGTGCCCGCTACATGCATTCAGGGGAAAATGAAAGACAAGAGTCATAGAAATAAAAAGTCGAGACGACAAAGACGTTCCCATGATCATAGCTCCTCCTTCACCATCATCGCCTCGCGCCATGGTTACCTCGAAGATAAGTAAGGGTGAGTAACGAATTACTCAAGAAGAATCCCCAACCGCGGTACAATACGATGCACATGGTCATCTAGATGAGTGTATGCAAGCTATGAACATAAACACATAATAGAGCACATAGCTTAAGTCCACACTTGGACCTCGGATGCCAACTCGTGGTCTTAGTCGGAATAATCCACACCACACAATACGCCCTATACGAGAACCAAGTCTCGGCCTCGGCACTCTCTCTCATCGTCGATACGAAAGGTGCACTAGCTCAAGATCCCGAGGAGCTCTCCGGTCGGGCGTTGTAATGAGCGTAAGCATGCACCGCGTGCTACTGCGCAGAACTATGGGGGTGCGGGTCTAGTGGCAAGCCGCCCATGTCGTCACCACGCCTAACTAAATCTCCGGATCGGTGTCACCGACATAGGGTGTGAGACTGGACACGTGAACTATGTCACCGAACCACCGCACTTTGAGGCTAAGGAACCGGTCGTGGTAGGCTTACACCGAGAAGCGGTCCTTGCCCTAACAGTGGCAATCAAGGGCTACGGCCGAACACGCCGAGGACGTGCCGACTATCGGGGACGAGGCAATGCCAAGTCATCATCCCGACCGTTGGGGCATTTAACGATACTGCCACACCTCACCAAAGATTGCGGGGCCTACGGTGGGGTTAGCTAAACCCTAACGGGGTCCGTGGACGGAGAACGTCTCGACGTCCCCGCCATGGATGCAAGATACTTTATGCATCAAAGCCCGGATGATGCTACCTACCTACACTTTAACCTATCATATCAATAACATACAATCCAATACAATCCAAAACGTGCTCCAACAGATACAACGAACCTAGCATGGTACTACGAAGCAAGAACAGATATGAGCATGCTAGAACGGAACAACCTAGCATGAGCTAACATGAGAGAACAACATACGAAGTCATGCTAGTCGAGAATTCGAAAGCAGAGCAATTAAACTATACATGCCGATAATCACAAACAAACATACAAACAACAATCACATAGAACATCGCAGGGTCCACACAACTCCGGTAAGAAATCCTTACCGGGCGGGAGGCAACTACACACAAAAATCCTAAGTCGCGATCGATCCCGAGCTAGCTAACGAACCTAAACAAACACAATAATAATCACAATCCATAGGCCTAAACATAATAAAATAAACAAGGCTTGGCTCGAGTAACTCACGCGCGCGCAGCGACACGCTGTGACGCGGGCGGGCGACGAAAGATGGCGAGGTCGCCGGGCTGGCGCTGATGGGCGCTGGCGGGCGGCGTAGGGTCGGGCGCTGGGCGCCGACAGCGCAGATGGGCGGCAGAGCTGGCGCGCGACGCGGCGACGGCCGGCGGCTGGCGCGAGCGCACGGGCGCGACAAGCTGGAAGCGGACGGACACGCGCGAAGCGCTGCGGCGGCGACGGCGCGCGGGCGGTGGCCGACGAAGGCTCGACGCGCGATTCTCTTCTTGTAGGGGCTCGGCAGGCGCACCGGCTGGCGATCTGGCTGCGCGATGGGCTGTCTCGGGCGTCTCTTTGGCCGCGATTGCGGCGGGTGTCGAGCGTCTTGGCCGCTGCGGCAGGCTGCTCGAGCGTCTACCTCGGCCGCCGAGCGACAGTCGCTCGATGGCACTGCAGGGCGATGGAGGTGGGCGACTCCGGCGATCCGGGCTTGCTTCTTTGGTGCGACCTGGCCGGTGGGGGTGCGACGGGGAAATTGCTGGGTGGGGCTCCTCGGCAGCCGCAAACAAACATACACACACAACCACACTCTTCTATTTACATTCGGCCAGCAAGAACTCAAATCGGAGAAGACGAAGAGACGAAGAAACTTACCGGAAAGACGATCAAACCACGGGGTGCAAAGGGGATGAAAATCGGCTTGGAGCTTGGGAGGGGAAAGCTTGTGCGGCCAAGAGGTGATTTGGAGAAGAAGATGGAATAAACCTAATTTCTTTTCATTTAACCAAAAACACAAAACTCCAAAGATCCAAGGGTATCTAAGATATGACGCGGAAAGAGTAACAAGAGCTCTCCATAGCTCAACTGCACGCATCCTCACAGCTTTTTCAGGAGGCCCGGTTCGAATCCCAGTGCAACACAAATTCCTTTATTTTTACTTTTGCATCTACCCATGCTCAAACCAAACCACAAAGCCTCAAAACCTTCATAAATCCATCCAATAATTTTATAACTGGAAAAAGATATAAACGCCCCCGACGGCCCGACCAAATTACTAAAATACCCTAGGGCATACCGGAAGATCGACGAAAACTCAGGCCGTTACAATATTCCCTCCTTTTTATGACTTTCGTCCTCGAAAGTCCTTAAGACTCAAAACAAAGACAGATACTGCAATCTCATCCCGCCTTCCCCGCTCACAAGCGGCCTCCTCGTAACTCGACTCCTCCACCGAACTTTCACCAAACGGATCCCACGATTATGCAACGCCTACGCCTCAAAGACGAGAATACTCACAAAGCTTCCCTTGAAGTTCAAACCTCAATCGGTTGCAAAGGCTCAAAGTCCACAATGAGCAATGGGTCCGACACACATACCGCCTCACACCGATACATGAGAACATCGCACACCAGTGACAATGACAGAAAAAGCTAACCAATATGCAACTCTCGCCAATCCTCTCGAGAATCTCAAATGGTTCAACAACAGGAGACTCCACTTCTCCCGCTTACCAAACCTCAACACAACTCACAACGGCACAACCTTAAAAGCACGCCTTGCCCAACCTCAAACTCTAAAACTCGGCGCCGAACATCGGCGAAACTTTCATGCTCGCTCTCCGAGCTAACCACAAACGAGCTCAACCTCCCCGCACAACACCTCTGGTCAATCTGCGGCAACACGGGACCCAAAACAACACCGACGGCCACCAACCTTTCCACACGGCACTAGAGACTCGCAACACTTACCATACAATGCCTCAATGGAACCACCAGAATCGATCCGAGAGAGCGCTACCCAAGGCAACCTCCTAAAACCACACTGGTCTCCCGCCGCCTAATCACGGAAACACCAACTCGCAACAAGCTCGAAGGATCTCGGCTCACTCCTCCCAAAAGACCATCGGACAAAAAGGGTGAAAACACTACAGAATCGCACTCGGCTCATAAGCCTCTAAGACACTCTCCGAATCACGGTTCACCCACGCCTTTGCCTAGAACAAACCTTTGTTGCCACACCCTAATGGCAACATCTCCAACTCGAAATCGACATGCCTCTACTCCATAGAAATGGCATCCAGACACTGTAGTGGTGCGAGCTCTAGCCATCAAGTCAATACTCCAAAAATCCGAACTCACACAACAACCTCAACTAGCCGACAGCTCCCACACGGAAACTTACAATTCAACAACTTGAGTGCTACGAACTAGGAAGCTCAAACAACTACAATCGCATAGCTATGCCAATCCACTCATCTCTAGCTCGACTCAAATCACTAGTGGGCAAGACAACTTGCAAACAACCAGCCCCAGAGGGCTCCATCCACTAAACTTACCTCCATGCAAACAACGGAACAAAGCTCGCCTCAAATATGAAACACATCTCACAAGTCCAAACGATAACACATACAAAGCTAACCCTCAAGCTTAGGCTTAATGCACCTCCCCACCGAAACTTCATAACGGAACTCCACTACGGTCAACACCAACTACCAAGAACAAGAATACCAACAATGGTGGCAGAGTGCAAGCTACACTAGCCGCAAGGATCCTCGATAAGTCCGGACCTAATTCAGCCACAATGGTGCAACCTCAACCCACAACTGATACAAAGGAGATCTTCCACTACAAAGGTGCAACATCTTCCATGCCAACACACAAAATCTTAACCAACTAGGCCAAACACTCATAAGAGGCAGGACAACCTTTACTGCAGCCTCTAGAACACCCTCCAAGAATCCGCTTAACTGGACAAACGACTACTTCCAAGCAGCCAACAAACTTTTCCTTCAAGCTAGCGCTTCCACCATTAACTCCAAGACCAAGGGAGTAACCTGACAACTCCCCGAAGGAAACGGCTCCTACAAGCAGACAACCAACGGACAGAGAACTCCACATACGCTCACTGTCTTGCTCCACCAGAGCAACAACATCTAATCTCACGGGGCACAACAAGGGTCCAACTCAGACTGAACCTCCAAATGCCAAACGGGGCAACTCAACATCCTGGAAACAGGAAAAACAACCAACATGGCACAAACCACTCGCCCCCCACGAGCAAAACTAAACTCTAGCAACTTCAATCCACACTTGGTCAACACCAAGCATCAACTTGCCACCACACCGAAACCACTCCGGACTTTACTCCAAATAAACACTAGCTTGCTAGTCTACCAAGACTGCTAGCAACTCCACCGAGGCTACAAACTACACGCCTCCAGCTAGCCAACTGAAACTCACTAGCTGGGCCTGACTGAGCTCTGGAGAGGCTCTCCACAACCTAGGGTTCTTCGACAACCCTCGACACACACTGTCGTCTAACGGTCTAACAACCAACTACCTGAACAAACAACTCCAATTTCCAAAGATCCCAACCATGTGGCCAACTCCAACTCCTTGGGAACCTAGAGGACCCGAAACGCTACTGCACGCGCGTCATCCTCCTACTCAAAGCATCGGCCACAACATAACTTCTACCCAAGGAAGGATCCGAACAACTCTCTTAGCCATGCCGATCAGAAACCACGCGGCTTAGCTACCACCGCTCTTGTTCAGTTTCCAACCGAACTCCAACCAACGATCAACAAGAAGATCCGCCAACCAAGCTTAGGCCCAACTTAACAAATCTTGCCTAAGCAACAACTTGATACCACGAGCATCGTATCCTTACCACCTCAACCCAAGCCTTACAACAACCACCGAGTCCAACTTCTCAAGGCACCGAGCACGAGATCTCCAAAGCAAACCCTACATGGATCCGAAACTCTCGCCACGGAAACGAACCACACAAAACACACTTGTGTGCACAACTCCCAACCTTCCTTTAGAGATCCAAGACTAACAAGAGCTTTTCCACAAAGCAACGATAACTCCTGGCAGCGATACAAACAATCCAAGGAACACCAAAAGTTCCATCTTCACACGATACTCAAAGCAAAGGGCAACCTTGCTCGCTAAAACATAACGACGCCAAACCGAACTTACTTTATACCAAGACTCTACCAAGTGCGCTTACACATAAGGCGTCCTACTCATCTCATAGGCATCCAACTCATCTCATAAGCATCCAACTCATCTCGAGAGCATCCAACTCATCTCACGGGCATCCAACTCATGGTTCCCCTGCTGGACCGAACTCGCATCTACAATGCTCACTCAACTCAGGTTTAGGCACCCGAAGGTAGTGGACCGCACTACCAACCACAAAGATCTCTTAGCCTTAGCACTAGCGTGAGACTCACACGCACTAACACTTACCAGCCGCCAACCTGCTGACTTACTCGACCCCCAGTAACACTGGGAAGAGGCTCCAGCTCCTCTCGAACATCCTTTCACTTGTGGTCCTTCAACTACCACTGAACTAGCCCTCTTGCACGACCTAAACAAGTGCATTTTCCATAAATGGATTCAATGGCTAAAGAAGTGTCTTTGAACTCGGACGGCATAGAACCATCCGCTATGCCAAGCCAAACTCAAGCTCGAACCGGACTTAGTGCCAAAGTGGCACACCAACCAATGCACCTCAAGTGCTACTACTACCAAATCCACATCCGAGGAAGCGGTCAGTGTTAAACAACAACAGGCTCGCAGGGGGCAAAGATGACCCTTCATCCGCCTCAAGCCACTAACACGGCAACTTGCCAAACAATCGGGCGGTGGTGGAGACTCGCTAGACCACCTCTCACAAGGGATTTCCACCACCATCCGATGAACCAAACAAAGACAGAGGCGGCACACCTCGGCCTTTGAATGTGGGGCATCCCACACACGGATGCTAAACTCAAACTGGCCATCTACCTTACTACTAGCAGTTAGGACTTACTAAAACATCGAGCTCTACAGGCATCCATTTGCCAACCTGGGCGTCTCCAACAACGCCAACAAACTCATCTGAATAAACCTGCTGATCATGCCCTCCCGAGAACCTCCGGGGCTACAAGAGCTACTGGGGGAAAATGTTTGAAACAAACTCGCCACCGGGCTAATCGTGTGCCGGGACTCCTCACTACGCGCTACAAAGCTGCGCACTGGGTCTCCGCTCGATAGCTAAAGACACGCCATCAAATCTCTCATGGCTGGAGCACACTCGCTCAAGGAGTCTCACTCTGAGGCGCCGCTAGCCTCTACCCCCTCCTCTAGGCAACTCAGCTGCCGGGGCCAAACCGGCATGCGGGCCTAACAACCGGGCGCGGCCTCAACATCAACATGATCTGTCCAACTCCTCGGTCGGACATGCCAAGCGCCCTGCTCCTCAAGGTGCGATCAACATACTGGCAATCTGCACGAAGCACCACCACCCTCTCACTAGGGGAAAAGCAGCAACTAGGCCACAAATGGCCAACGGGAGTCTAAGCTCTGCCTCCCTCTGGAACGATGTTCCAGGGCATCCGAATCTATCTGGATACCTCAACAAGCTGCCAAACAAACTGCTCGCGATCATGAAAGTTGGCATGATGGCTCACTAAGCCCAAACCAACAACGAGTCGTAACACCGCTCGTCTCCGCTCCACAACACTACACAAGGCATACACTAGATGAAAGGTATTGTAAATTCTTAACCCTTTTCTAAAAACAGAAAACTTAGGCGTACCTGATGACTGTCGGAGTGCCGGTGATCATGGGAAAGACGACCTACAACAAAAGGTCAGTCTACAAAGTCTATGACTCTGAGCTCTGATACCAACTGTAAAGACCCGACCCAAAAGGGGCTCTAAATAGGCCTTTACCCCAATGCATGCATTCAAAGGAAAGGATAATATGCAAATAAGTTTTCAGATTCCCAATTAAAACAAAACAATCAAGGTTCAATCAGAAATCAATATAGTTTGCTGAAACCTGTCCCTGTCTCCAAGCACCTGTTTCAAGGCAAATACATTTCCAAAACGTACACTCTGATCAGAGATTTATTAAAACATTTGAAACATCCTCAAATTCAATAAAGCGGGAATCCACAAAATCATTCAGAAAACATCCTAGGGCTCGTGTGCGCTACATGCATTCAGGGGAAAATGAAAGACAAGAGTCATAGAAATAAAAAGTCGAGACGACAAAGACGTTCCCATGATCATAGCTCCTCCTTCACCCATCCACGCCTCGCGCCATGGTTACTGAAAGATAAGTAAGGGTGAGTAACGAATTACTCAAGAAGAATCCCCAACCGTGGTACAATACGATGCACATGGTCATCTAGATGAGTGTATGCAAGCTATGAACATAAACACATAATAGAGCACATAGCTTAAGTCCACACTTGGACCTCGGATGCCAACTCGTGGTCTTAGTCCGGAATAATCCACACCACACAATACGCCCTATACGAGAACCAAGTCTCGGCCTCGGCGCATCTCGTCGTCACGAAAGGTGCACTAGCTCAAGATCCCGAGGAGCTCTCCGTCGGCCGGCGCCAGAATGAGCGTAAGCATGCACCGCGTGCTCTGCAGAACTATGGGGGTGCCGGGTCTAGTGGCAAGCCGCCCATGTCCACCACCACGCCTAACTAAATCTACGGATCGGTGTCACCGACATAGGGTGTGAGACACGGACACGTGAACTATGTCGGCTGAACCACCGCACTTTGAGGCTAAGGAACCGGTCGTGGTAGGCTTACACCAGAAGCGGTCCTTGCCCTAACAGTGGCAATCAAGGGCTACGGCCGAACACGCCGAGGACGCGCCGATCGTCGAGGGCGAGGCAATGCCAAGTCATCATCCCGACCGTTGGGGCATTTAACGATCCGCCACCCTCACCCAAGATTGCAGGGCCTACCGGTCGGGTTAGCTAAACCCTAACGGGGTCCAGGGACGGAGAACTGTCTCGACGTCCCTGCCATGGATGCAAGATACTTTATGCATCAGGCCCGGATGATGCTACCTACCTACACTTAACCTATCATATCAATAACATACAATCCAATACAATCCAAAACGTGCTCAACAGATACAACGAACCTAGCATGGTACTACGAAGCAATAACAGATATGAGCATGCTAGAACGGAACAACCTAGCATGGGCTAACATGAGAGAACAACATACGAAGTCATGCTAGTCGTGAATTGAGCAGAGCACCTAAACTATACATGCTGATAATCACAAACAAACATACAAACAACAATCACATAGAACATCGCAGGTCCACACAACTCCGGTAAGAAATCCTTACCTGGCCGGGAGGCAACTACACACAAAAATCCTAAGCTCCGATCGATCCCGAGCTAGCTAACGAGAACCTAACAAACACAATAATAATAACAATCCATAGGCCTAAACATAATAAAATAAACAAGGCTTGGCTCGGGAGTAACTCACGCGCGCGCGATCGACACGCTGGACGAGGCGAGCGAGCAAAGCATGGTGAGGTCGCCGCCGGGCGCTGATGGGCGGCAGGGTCGGGCGCTGGCGCTGGCGCAGCGCAGCAGATGAAATGCGGCTGGCGCGCGCGCGCTTGACGGCCGGCCGGCCGGGCGCAGCGCACGGGCGCGACAAGCTGGAAGCGGACGGACACGCGCGCGAAGCGCTGGCTGCGACGACGGGGCGCGGCTGCGACAACGGCGCTGGCTGCGACGACGGCGCGCTGGCCGACGAAAGGGCTCGACGCGCGATTCTCGCTGCCGCAGGCTCGGCAGGCGATCCGGCTGGCGAGATCGGGCCGCGGCAGGGCTGCTCTGGGCGTCATTGGCCGCGACATAGGCTGTCTGAGCGTCATTGGCCGCGAGGCTGCGGCCAGTGCTCGAGCGCTCGCCTCGGCCGGCGAGCGACAGCCGCTCGATGGCACCGCAGGGGCGATGGAGTGGGCGACTCCGGCGATCTGGGCTTCTTGCTTTGGTGCGATCCGCGCTACTGGGGCTGCGACGGTGGGGCGGCTGGCTGGGGCTCCTCTCGGCAGGCTGCAAACAAACATACACACACAACCACACTCTTCTATTTACATTCGGCCAGCAAGAACTCAAATCGGAGAAGACGAAGAGACGAAGAAACTTACCCGGAAAGACGATCAAACCACGGGGCTGCAAAGGGGATGAAAATCGGCTTGGAGCTTGGGAGGGGAAAGCTTGTGCGGCCAAGAGGTGATTTGGAGAAGAAGATGGAATAAACCTAATTTCTTTTCATTTAACCAAAAACACAAAACTCCAAAGATCCAAGGGTATCTAAGATATGACGCGGAAAGAGTAACAAGAGCTCTCCATAGCTCAACCGCACGCATCCTCACGAGTTTTTTCCGAGGCCCGGTTCGAATCCCAGTGCAACACAAATTCCTTTATTTTTACTTTTGCATCTACCCATGCTCAAACCAAACCACAAAGCCTCAAAACCTTCATAAATCCATCCAATAATTTTAGCAACTGGAAAAAGACATAAACGGCCCTGACGGCCCGACCAAATTACTAAAATACCCCTAGGGCATACCTGGAAGACTGGGACGAAAACCTGGGCCGTTACATATGTAGACTGACCTGCAGTTGTAGGTTGTTTTCCATGATCATCAGCGCTTCGACAGCCATCAGGTATGTCCGTAAG
This sequence comes from Sicyos edulis, assembly GCA_036507275.1. NCBI lineage: Eukaryota > Viridiplantae > Streptophyta > Magnoliopsida > Cucurbitales > Cucurbitaceae > Sicyos > Sicyos edulis. The sequence continues at coordinate 27,203,592 of CM071852.1, forward strand.
TTTAAGGTTAAGGGTTAAGAATTACAATACTGCATCTAGTATACATGTGTTACCCTTGTTGGGCAGTGAGAGCCCCAGCGTGGGCTAGTTTTTATGCTTGTGTAGACCGCCAGTTGTTGATTACACATTGAGGAGCAGAGACGTTTGGTATGTCCAACCGAGGAGTTGGACTGATCGTGTTGTTGTTGAGACCACGTCCAGGGTTGTCTAGACCCGTAGGCCGGTTTTGGCCCTGGCAGTTGAGCAGCCAAGAGGAAGGGGTAGAGGCTAGTCTACCTCAGAGCGAGACTCCTTGAGCAAAGTGTGCTCCCGCCATGAGAGAGTTGATGGCAGGTCTTTTAGCTATCAAAGGGCGGAGACCCAGGCGCAGATTGTAGCGCGTACTGAGGAGTCCCGGGTGCAGATAGCCCAGTTGACAAAGTTTATTTAGGAGACACCCCCTAGTAGCTCCAGTAGCCCCGGAGGTTTCCGGAAGGGCTTGATCAGCAGGTTTATGCTGATGAGTTAGTTGGCATTATTCGAGCCGCCGAGTTTGGTAAGCAGAAGCGTGGTGGTTGGCCAGGATGGAGTTTATCATCCGAGTGTTGGGATGACTTGATGTCCAAAGGCCAAGGCGTGTCGTTCTGGTGCTGTTGTTACATCAGTTTGGTGGTGGAAGTCCCTTGAGAGAGGTGGACCAGCAGAGTCTCCACCAGTCGCCCGGTCGATTGCCAAGTTGCCGTGTTAGTAGCTTTTGAGAAGGATGTAGAGACATCCTATCCTCTTGCAAGCCTGCTGTCGTTTTGCAGCCAGTTCTTTTAGTACCCTCGTAGCAAGGGTGTAGTGTGGGGCACTCTTTTGTTAGCATGTTCCAACTACGGAACTAGTTGTTGCCACCCGAGGGTTGGCCTGAGTATTTGTTGAGCATCGAGTGGGATGCAGGAGTGGGCCGTGGCTTGTCTGTTAAACGAGATGCCAGAAAGTAGGCTACTCTTGTGTTGAGTGCCATTGCCCTGTCACCTGGAGTGTGACCTTCCCTACCGTCAGAGGGGCCTAAAGCCCGTAAAGGGATGTTTGTGTTGTAAAGGATGCTGTTGGTTGTTAAGGGCTAGCGCATCCGAGTTTTCGCGCCTGCGTTGTGGGCTTGTGAGCCAGTTGGATGGTTGATCGAAGCACGTTTAGAGGACCATTGGTATGAGGAAAGTTAGCTTGGTGTGGCTATGCCCTTGTTGAGTGAGTTGACTAATGTGTCGTTTCGTGGTGAGTTGACCCCGAGAGGGTTTGAACTCTTGTTGCTCCCTTGCTAGTTGTGGCCCTGTTTGGAGGCAAAAGTTGCCTTGTGTGAGAGTTCTTGTTGAATCTCAAGGAATCCAGTTGGAGCTGTACACGTCGGTGTACTTTTGCATAGCTCATTTCGTGGGGTATGTTTGGGGAGCAACGAAAAGATTCGGGTTGTGAAACCAGTGCTCAGTTATGAGGAGTTAGGGCTTTAGTTCTTGGCAAGTGCCCTAACTTTGGTTAAGAGGTTACCGTGCTGGTAGCTGGGTTGTTGCGTAGGCAAGTTATGCTAGTTGGCCCTTGCCCTGGGTAGAAGCTACGATGTGGCTGATGTTTTTAGAAAGAGGAAGTTTGGGTCTTCCGGTGGTTCCCGCTCAAGTGGATAGCAGACTCGCCGACAGGGCCAGTCTAGGGGTCGGGATCAGCGCCGACCGCAGGTTAGAGCCCAGGATCGTCAGCAGGGCGGGGCTAGGTAGTCGGCTCATTGCATCAAGTGTGGTAAGGCGTTTTTCCGGATTGTGTGGAGCTTCGCCCGTGCTTGCTATAGATGTGGCAAGGAAGAGCTTTTGGCCAACACAGTTGAGATGCTGGAGGGAGATGTGCTCGTGTAACCAGATGTCTGTTAGTCCGTTGACGACAATATGTGTGTCGGAGGGTGATCGGAGGAACCCTAGTTTGTGGAGAGCTTCACTAGAGCTAAGTCAGACCAGGCAGTGTTCCACGAATTGAGTTGCTGGATACTTGTTGTCGGTTGACAAGCTAGAATTTTTCTTAGTAACCTCCTCGTTGGTTTTCAGAATTCTTAGCAAGGTGGTGCTTGGTGTTGACCAAGGTTTGGTTCCCATGTTGTTTCGTGAGCTAGCTCAATTCGAGCTAGCAGGCGTTGCCCTGAGGACTTGTTCTTAGTCAGGGGGTTTCAGGAATTGACCCCTCCCCCGGTGGTTGAGTAAGTACTGTTAGTTCTGGCTAGGTGGACCAATCGGTTGTGGACTCCCTCTGGTGTTGCTTCCGAGAGCGTTGGCTGTTGATGCCTTTGAGTTTGAGCAAGACAGCGAGCTTGTGTGTAGTTTGCTATCCATTGGAAGTCCGTTGCTAAGGAATCATCCCCGTTTATCAGGAGTCAGCGTAGCTCCTGAGTTGTGAAGTTGAGCAGAGTGGCGCAGCGGTCAGCCTAGCTAGGGGAAACCCTGTGTAGTGTTATTAGCAAGCGGCAAGTTGTTCGACCTCGTGAGGACGGTGGTTAGCCAGGCTAAGTGGTTAATGTAAAGACCCGACCCAAAAAGGGGCTCTAAATAGGTCTTTACCCCAATGCATGTATTCAAAGTAAAAGACAAAATGCAAATAAAATTTTCGGATTCCCATTAAAAACAAAACATTCAAGATTCAATCAGAACGATAAAGTCTCATCAAAACTCCGTCCCTATCTCCAAGCACTGTTTTTCACAGACAAATACATTTCCAACGATTTACTCGATCGGAGATTTTATTAAAAACATTTAAAACATCCTCAAATTCAACAAAGTGGAATCCACAATTCATTCGAGAAAACATCCTAGGGCTCGTGTCCCGCTACATGCATTCAGGGGAAAGATAACGATAAGAGTCATAACATAAGAAACGTCAGAGATGACAGCAGGATTCCATGATCACAGCTCCTCCTTCAGCCATCCTGTCTCGCGCCTTGGTTACCTGTGGAAAACCACAAAATAAGGGTGAGTAACGAATTACTCAGTAAGAATCCCCAACCGGGGTACAATACGATATACATGATCATCTAGAAGAATGTGTGCAAGCTATGAATATAAACACAGAGCGAAGCACATAGCTAAGTCCACACTTGGACCTCGGATGCCAACTCAGGGTCTTAGTCCGGAAATACCACAACACACTATACGCCCTATACGGGAAACAAGTCCCGGCCTCGGCACATCTCTCATCGTCGATACGAAAGGTGCATCGCTCAAGATCCCGAGGAGCTCTCTCCTGGCCGACGTTGTAATGAGCGTAAGCGCGCACCGCATGCTACGCGCAAACTCGGGGTGCCGGGTCTAGTGGCAGCCGCCTGTGAGTTCGACCACCATGCCTAACTAAATCTCTCGGATCGGTGTCATCGACATAGGGGTGTGAGACACTGGACACGTGAACTATGTCACCTGTACCACCGCTTTTGAGGCTAAGGAACCGGTCGTGGTAGGCTTACACCAGAAGCGGTCCTTGCCTAACAGTGGCAATCAAGGGCTACGGCCGAACACGCCGAGGACGTGCCGACGCCGGACGAGGCAATGCCAAGTCATCATCCCGACCGTTGGGGCATTTAACGACCGCCACCCTCACCCAAGATTGCAGGGCACCGTTAGGGTTAGCTAAACCCCTAACGGGATCGTGGACGAAGTACCATCTCGCACGCCCTATCGGGGATGCAAGTTACGTTATGCATCCGGCCCGGATGATGCTACCTACCTGAACTCTAAACCATAGCAATAATAACAATTCATTCAATGCAGTCCAATACGTGCTCAACAGATACAAGGAACCTAGCATGATACTACGAAGCAAGAACAGATATCGAACATGCCAGAATGGAACAACCTAGCATGGGCTAACATGAGAAACAATACAAGAGTTCATGCGATCAGAATTGAACAGAGCACCTAGGGCTAAACATGCTAATAATCATACACAGGCATACAAAACAACAATCACAAATATACCGCAGAGGCCACACAACAACCCTGAAGAAATCCTTACCTTGGTCGGGAGGCTTCTACACACAAATCCTAATGTAACGGCCCAGGTTTTCGTCCCAGTCTTCCAGGTATGCCCTAGGGGTATTTTAGTAATTTGGTCGGGCCGTCAGGGCCGTTTATGTCTTTTTCCAGTTGCTAAAATTATTGGATGGATTTATGAAGGTTTTTGAGGCTTTGTGGTTTGGTTTGAGCATGGGTAGATGCAAAAGTAAAAATAAAGGAATTTGTGTTGTAATTTGGGATTCGAACCGGGCCTCCGGAAAAGCTCTGTGAGGATGCGTGCGGTTGAGCTATGGAGAGCTCTTGTTACTCTTTCCGCGTCATATCTTAGATACCCTTGGATCTTTGGAGTTTTGTGTTTTTGGTTAAATGAAAAGAAATTAGGTTTATTCCATCTTCTTCTCCAAATCACCTCTTGGCCGCACAAGCTTTCCCCTCCCAAGCTCCAAGCCGATTTTCATCCCCTTTGCACTCGTGGTTCGATCGTCTTTCGGGTAAGTTTCTTCGTCTCTTCGTCTTCTCCGATTTGAGTTCTTGCCTGGCCGAATGTAAATAGAAGAGTGTGGTTGTGTGTGTATGTTTGTTTGCGGACACGAGAGGAGCCCACCAAGAAACCCCACCGCGCGCCCCCACCGCCAGATCGCACCAAAGAAGAAGCCCAGATTGTTGCGAGTCGCCCAGCTCCATCGCCCCTGCAGTGCCATCGAGAGCACTGTCGCTCAGCGGCCGAGCGCAGACGCTCGAGCAGCCCGCCGCGCCGGCCACAGACGCTCAGACACCGCTATCGCGGCCAAGAGACGCCTGAGACAGCCCCGCCGCGGCTCGATCTCGCCAGCCAGATGCGCGCCTGCCGAGCCCCTGCAGCAGCAGTCAGCGATCGAGGGCTCAGACGCGTCCGCCCGCGCGCCGTCGTCGCCGCAGCAGCGCCGTTTCGCGCGCAGCGCGCCTGTTGCCGCAGCCAGCGCTTCGCGCGTGTCCGTCTCGCTTCAGCTTGTTCGCGCGTGCGCTCGCGCCCGGCCGGCCGTCCGTCGCATGCGCGTGCGCGGAAGCTCGCGCCCATCTGCGCTGTCGGCGCCTGGCGCGCCCGACCCCTACCGCCTCATCGCCATCAGCGCCAAAGAAGCAGCCGACCTCGCCATGCGTCGCTCGCCCGTCGCGTGTCGCGCGCGCGCGTGAGTTACTCGAGCCAAGCCTTGTTTATTTTATTATGTTTAGGCCTATGGATTGTGATTATTATTGTGTTTGTTAGGTTCTCGTTAGCTAGCTCGGGATCGATCGCGACTTAGGATTTTTGTGTGTAGTTGCCTCCCGGCTGTAAGGATTTCTTACCGGAGTTGTGTGGACCCTGCGATGTTCTATGTGATTGTTGTTTGTATGTTTGTTTGTGATTATCAGCGCATGTATAGTTTAGGTGCTCGCTCAATTTCGACTAGCATGACTTCGTATGTTGTTCTCTCATGTTAGCCCATGCTAGGTTGTTCCGTTCTAGCATGCTCATATCTGTTGCTTGCTTCGTAGTACCATGCTAGGTTCGTTGTATCTGTTGAGCACGTTTTGGATTGTATTGGATTGTATGTTATTGATATGATAGGTTAAAGTGTAGGTAGGTAGCATCATCCGGGCCCGATGCATAAAGTATCTTGCATCCATGGCGTGGACGCCGAGACAGATTCTCTCGTCCTCGACCCCGTTAGGGTTTAGCTAACCCGACCGGTAGGCCCCGCAATCTTGGGTGAGGGTGGCGGATCGTTAAATGCCCCAACGGTCGGGATGATGACTTGGCATTGCCTCGTCCCCTCGCGATCGGCACGTCCTCGGCGTGTTCGGCCGTAGCCCTTGATTGCCACTGTTAGGGCAAGGACCGCTTCACGGTGTAAGCCTACCACGACCGGTTCCTTAGCCTCGGTGCGGTGGTTCAGCCGACATAGTTCACGTGTCCGTGTCTCACACCCCTATGTCGGTGACACCGATCCGAGATTTAGTTAGGCGTGGTGGATCGGACATGGGCAGCTTGCCACTAGACCCGGCACCCCATAGTCTGCAAAGTAGCACGCGGTGCATGCTTACGCTCATTACTGGCGCCGACCGGAGAGCTCCTCGGGATCTTGAGCTAGTGCACCTTTCGATCGATGTGAGACAGCCGAGGCCGAGACTTGGTTCTCGTGATAGGCGTATTGTGTGGTGTGGATTATTCCGGACTAAGACCCCCGAGTTGGCATCCGAGGTCCAAGTGTGGACTTAAGCTATGTGCTCTATTATGTGTTTATGTTCATAGCTTGCATACACTCATCTAGATGACCATGTGCATCGTATTGTACCCCGGTTGGGGATTCTTCTTGAGTAATTCGTTACTCACCCTTACTTATCTTTCGTGTAACCATGGCGCGAGGCGGTGATGGTGAAGGAGGAGCTATGATCATGGGAACGTCTTTGTCGTCTCGACTTTTTATTTCTATGACTCTTGTCTTTCATTTTCCCCGAATGCATGTAGACGCACGAGCCCTAGGATGTTTTTCGAATGATTTTGTGGATTCCCGCTTTATTGAATTTGAGGATGTTTCAAATGTTTTAATAAATCTCTCGATCAGAGTGTACGTTTTGGAAATGTATTTGCCTTGAAACAGTGCTTGGAGACAGGGACGAGTTTCAAACAAACTATATTGATTTCTCGATTGAACCTTGATTGTTTTGTTTTAATTGGGAATCTGAAAACTTATTTGCATATTATCCTTTCCTTTGAATGCATGCATTGGGGTAAAGGCCTATTTAGAGCCCCTTTTGGGTCGGGTCTTCTGCTTGGTATCGAGCTCGAGTCATAGACTTTGTAGACCGACCTTTGTTGTAGGTCGTCTTTCCCATGATCACCTGCACTCGGCACTAGTCATCAGGTACGCCTAAGTTTTCTGTTTTTAGAAAAGGGTTAAGAATTTACAATACCTTTCATCTAGTGTATGCCTTGTGTAGTGTTGTGGAGCGGAGACGAGTAGGTTCTGACTCGTTGTTGGTTTGGGCTTAGTGAGCCATCATGCCAACTTTTCGCAGATCAAGGCGAGCAGTTTGTTTGGCGGCTTGTTGAGGTATCCAGATAGATTCGGATGCCCCGGAACATCGTCCGCAGGGAGGCGAGCTTAGACTCCGTTGGCCATTTGTGGCCTAGTTTCGCTTTTCCCCTAGTGAGAGGGTGGTGGTGCTTCGTGCAGATTGCCAGTATGTTGATCGCACCTTGAGGAGCAGGGCGCTTGGCATGTCCGACCGAGGAGTTGGACAGATCATGTTGATGTTGAGGCCGCGCCCAGGGTTGTTAGGCCTGCATGCCAGATTTGGCCCCGGCAGATTGAGTTGCCTAGAGGAGGGGTAGAGGCTAGCGGCGCCTGAGTGAGACTCCTTGAGCAGAGTGTGCTCCACCATGAGAGATTTGATGGCGTGTCTTTAGCTATCGAGAGCGGAGACCAGTGCAGCTTTTGTAGCGCGTAGTGAGGAGTCCCGGCACGCTTAGCCCGGTGATGTGAGTTTGTTTCAAAGATTTTTCCCCAGTAGCTCTTGTAGCCCCGGAGGTTTCGGGAGGGCATGATCAGCAGTTTATTCAGATGAGTTTGTTGGCGTTGTTGGAGACGCCTGGGTTGGCAAATGGATGCCAGTAGAGCTCGATGTTTTAGTAAGTCCCTACCGCTAGTAGTAAGGTAGATGGCCAGTTTGAGTTTAGCATCCGTGTGTGGGATGCCCCGCTGCTCAAAGGCCGAGGTGTGCCGTTCTGTCTTTGTTTGGTTCATCGGATGGTGGTGGAAATCCCTTGTGAGAGGTGGTCTAGCGAGTCTCCACCATCGCCCGATTGTTTGGCAAGTTGCCGTGTTAGTGGCTTGAGGTAGATGAAGGGTCATCTTTTGCCCCTTGCGAGCCTGTTGTTGTTTAATGACCCGCTTCCTCGGATGTGGATTTGGTAGTAGTAGCACTTGAGGTGCATTGGTTGGTGTGCCACTTTGGCACTAAGTCCGGTTCAGCTTGAGTTTGGCTTGGCATAGCAGATGGTTCTATGCCGTCCGGAGTTCAAAGACACTTCTTTAGCCATTGAATCCATTTATGGAAAATGCACTTGTTTAGGTCGTGCAAGAGGGCTAGTTCGGTGGTAGTTGAAGGACCACAAGTGAAAGGATGTTCGAGAGGAGCTGGAGCCTCTTCCCGGTGTTACCGGGGTCGAGTAAGTCACAGGTTGGCGGTGGTAAGTGTTAGTGCGTGTGAGTCTCACGCTAGTGCTAAGGCTAAGAGATCTTTGTGGTTGGTAGTGCGGTCCACTACCTTCGGGTGCCTAAACCTGAGTTGAGTGAGCATTGTAGATGCGAGTTCGGTCCAGCAGGGGAACCATGAGTTGGATGCCCGTGAGATGAGTTGGATGCTCTCGAGATGAGTTGGATGCTTATGAGATGAGTTGGATGCCTATGAGATGAGTAGGACGCCTTATGTGTAAGCGCACTTGGTAGAGTCTTGGTATAAAGTAAGTTCGGTTTGGCGTCGTTATGTTTTAGCAGAGCAAGGTTGCCACTGCTTTGAGTATCGTGTGAAGATGGAACTTTTGGTGTTCCTTGGATTGTTTGTATCGCTGCCAGGAGTTATCGTTGCTTTGTGGAAAAGCTCTTGTTAGTCTTGGATCTCTAAAGGAAGGTTGGGAGTTGTGCACACAAGTGTGTTTTGTGTGGTTCGTTCCGTGGCGAGAGTTTCAGATCCATGTAGGGTTTGCTTTGGAGATCTCGTGCTCAGTGCCTTGAGAAGTTGGACTCCAGGTGGTTGTTGTAAGGCTTGGGTTGAGGTGGTAAGGATACAGTGCTCGTGGTATCAAGTTGTTGCTTAGGCAAGATTTGTTAAGTTGGGCCTAAGCTTGGTTGGCGGATCTTCTTGTTGATCGTTGGTTGGAGTTCGGTTGGAAACTGAACAAGAGCGGTGGTAGCTAAGCCGCGTGGTTTCTGATCGGCATGGCTAAGAGAGTTGTTCGGATCCTTCCTTGGGTAGAAGTTATGTTGTGGCCGATGCTTTGAGTAGGAGGATGACGCATTCTGTAGCGTTTCGGGTCCTCTAGGTTCCCAAGGAGTTGGAGTTGGCCAGCATGGTTGGGATGCTGGAAATTGGAGTTGTTTGTTCAGGTAGTTGGTTGTTAGACCGTTAGACGACAGTGTGTGTCGAGGGTTGTCGAAGAACCCTAGGTTGTGGAGAGCCTCTCCAGAGCTCAGTCAGGCCCAGCTAGTGAGTTTCAGTTGGCTAGCTGGAGGCGTGTAGTTTGTAGCCTCGGTGGAGTTGCAAGCAATCTTGGTAGACTAGCAAGCTAGTGTTTATTTGGAGTAAAGTCCGGAGTGGTTTCGGTGTGGTGGCAAGTTGATGCTTGGTGTTGACCAAGTGTGGATTGAAGTTGCTAGAGTTTAGTTTTGCTCGTGGGGGGGCGAGTGGTTTGTGCCATGTTGGTTGTTTTTCCTGTTTCCAGGATGTTGAGTTGCCCCGTTTGGCATTTGGAGGTTCATCTGAGTTGGACCCTTGTTGTGCCCCGTGAGATTAGATGTTGTTGCTCTGGTGGAGCAAGACAAGTGAGCGTATGTGGAGTTCTCTGTCCGTTGGTTGTCTGCTTGTAGGAGCCGTTTCCTTGGGGAGTTGTCGTTACTCCTTGGTCTTGGAGTTAATGGTGGAAGCGCTAGCTTGAAGGAAAAGTTTGTTGGTCGCTTGGAAGTAGTCGTTTGTCCGCTTAAGCGGATTCTTGGAGGGTGTTCTAGAGGCCGCAGAGAAAGGTTGTCCCCGCCTCTTATGAGTGTTTGGCCTAGTTGGTTAAGATTTTGTGTGTTGGCATGGAAGATGTTGCACCTTTGTAGTGGAAGATCTCCTTTGTATCAGTTGTGGGTTGAGGTTGCACCATTGTGGCTGAATTAGGGTCTGGACTTATCGAGGGATCCTTGCTGGCTAGTGTAGCTTGCACTCTGCCAGCCATTGTTGGTATTCTTGTTCTTGGTAGTTGGTGTTGACCAGGTAGTGGAGTTCCGTTATGAAGTTTCGGTGGGAAGGTGCATTAAGCCTAAGCTTGAGGGTTAGCCTGTATGTGTTATCGTTTGGACTTGTGAGATGTGTTTCATATTTGAGGCGAGCTTTGTTCCGTTGTTTGCATGGAGGTAAGTTTAGTGGATGGAGCCCTCTGGGGCCTGGTTGTTTGCAAGTTGTCTTGCCCGACTAGTGATTTGAGTCGAGCTAGAGATGAGTGGATTGGCATAGCTATGCGATTTGTAGTTGTTTGAGCTTCCTAGTTCGTAGCACTCAAGTTGTTGAATTGTAAGTTTCCGTGTGGGAGCTGTCAGCTAGTTGAGGTTGTTGTGTGAGTTCGGATTTTTGGAGTATTGACTTCAGTAGCTAGAGCTCGCACCACGGTTGGTGTGCAGATGCCATTTCTATGGAGTAGAGGCATGTCGGTTCCAGGTTGGAGATGTTGCCATTAGGGTGTGGCAACAAAGGTTTGTTCTAGGCAGTGCGTGGGTGAACCGTGATTCGGAGAGAGTGTCTTAGAGGCTTATGAGCCGAGTGCGAGCTTCAGTAGTGTTTTCACCCTTTTGTCCGATGGTCTTTTGGGAGGAGGAGCCGAGATCCTTGGAGCTTGTTGCGAGTTGGTGTTTCCGTGATTAGGCGGCGGGAGACCAAAGTGTGGTTTTAGGAGGTTGCCTTGGGCAGCGATTCGGTGATCGGGCCCGTGGTTCCATTGAGGCATTGTATGGTAAGTGTTGCAGTCTCTAGTCTTCGTGAGGAAAGGTTGGTGGCCGTCGGTGTTGTTTTGGGTCCTGTGTTGCTGCAGATTGACCGGAGGTGTTGTGCGAGAGGTTGAGCTCGTTTGTGGTTAGCCTCAGAGCAGCATGAAAGTTTCGCCGATGTTGGCGCCGAGTTTTAGAGTTTGAGGTTGGACAAAGGCGTGCTTTTAAGGTTGTGCCGTTGTGAGTTGTGTTGAGGTTTGGTAAGCGGGAGAAGTGGAGTCTCCCGTTGTTGAACCATTTGAGATTCTCGAGAGGATTGGCAGAGTTGCATATTGGTTAGCTTTTTCTCGTCATTGTCACCGTGTGCAGTGTTCTCATGTATCGGTGTGAGGCAAGATGTGTCGGACCCATTGCTCATTGTGGACTTTGAGCCTTTGCGGTGATTGAGGTTTGAACTTCAAGGGAAGCTCGTGAGTATTCTCGGTCTTTGAGACGTAGACGTTGCATAATCGTGGGATCCGTTTGGTGAAAGTTCGGTGGAGGAGTCGAGTTTCGAGGAGGCGCTTGTGAGCGGGAAGACGGATGAGATTGCAGATATCTGTCTTTGTTTGAGTCTTAAGGACTTTCGAGGACGAAAGTCATAAAAGGAGGGAATATTGTAACGGCCCGAGTTTTTCGTCCCGATCTTCGTGTATGCCCTAGGGGTATTTTAGTAATTTGGTCGGGCCGTCAGGGCCGTTTATGTCTTTTTACAGTTGCTAAAATTATTGGATGGATTTATGAAGGTTTTTTAGGCTTTGTGGTTTGGTTTGAGCATGGGTAGATGCAAAAGTAAAAATAAAGGAATTTGTGTTGCACTGGGATTCGAACCGGGCCTCGGAAAAGCTGTGAGGATGCGTGCGGTTGAGCTATGGAGAGCTCTTGTTACTCTTTCCGCGTCATATCTTAGATACCCTTGGATCTTTGGAGTTTTGTGTTTTTGGTTAAATGAAAAGAAATTAGGTTTATTCCATCTTCTTCTCCAAATCACCTCTTGGCCGCACAAGCTTTCCCCTCCCAAGCTCCAAGCCGATTTTCATCCCCTTTGCACCCGTGGTTCGATCGTCTTTCGGGTAAGTTTCTTCGTCTCTTCGTCTTCTCCGATTTGAGTTCTTCTTTGGCCGAATGTAAATAGAAGAGTGTGGTTGTGTGTGTATGTTTGTTTGCAGCTGCCGAGAGAGAGAGCCCCACCCCAGAAATTTCACCGTCGCAAATTTCACCGGCAGATCGCACCAAAGAAGAAGCCCAGACGCGCCGAGTCGCCCGGCTCCATCGCCCCTCGCAGTGCCATCGAGCACTGTCGCTCGCCGGCCGAGCGAGGCCTTTCGACAGCCCCGTCGCAGCCGCCAGACGCTCAGAGCAGACCCTATCGCGGCCAATGAGACGAGCAGCCCCTCGCCGCCCATCATCGCCCATCAGCGCCAAAGAAGCAGCCTCGCCATGTTTGTCGCCCGTCTGCAGCGTGTCGGCCGCCGCGCGCGTGAGTTACTCCCGAGCCAAGCCTTGTTTATTTTATTATGTTTAGGCCTATGGATTGTGATTATTATTGTGTTTGTTAGGTTCTCGTTAGCTAGCTCGGGATCGATCGCGCACTTAGGATTTTTGTGTGTAGTTGCCTCCGGCTGTAAGGATTTCTTACCGAGTTGTGTGGACCCCGCGATGTTCTATGTGATTGTTGTTTGTATGTTTGTTTGTGATTATCAGCATGTATAGTTTAGGTGCTCTGCTCGAATTCGACTAGCATGACTTCGTATGTTGTTCTCTCATGTTAGCCCATGCTAGGTTGTTCCGTTCTAGCATGCTCATATCTATTCTTGCTTCAGTAGTACCATGCTAGGTTCGTTGTATCCATTGAGCACGTTTTGGATTGTATTGGATTGTATGTTATTGATATGATAGGTTAAAGTGTAGGTAGGTAGCATCATCCGGCCCGATGCATAAAGTATCTTGCATCCATGGCGGGGACGCCGAGACAGCTTCTCCGTCCCCCGACCCCGTTAGGGTTTAGCTAACCCGACCGGTAGGCCCCGCAATCTTGGGTGAGGGTGGCGGATCGTTAAATGCCCCAACGGTCGGGATGATGACTTGGCATTGCCTCGTCCCCGACGATCGGCACGTCCTCGGCGTGTTCGGCCGTAGCCCTTGATTGCCACTGTTAGGCAAGGACCGCTTCTGGTGTAAGCCTACCACGGCCGGTTCCTTAGCCTCAGTGCGGTGGTTCAGCCGACATAGTTCACGTGTCGTGTCTCACACCCTATGTCGGTGACACCGATCCAGAGATTTAGTTAGGCGTGGTGATCGGACATGGGCGGCTTGCCACTAGACCCGGCACCCCCATAGTTCTGCGCAGAGCACGCGGTGCATGCTTACGCTCATTACAAATACACCGAGAGCTCCTCGGGATCTTGAGCTAGTGCACCTTTTCGTATCGATGAGACAGCCGAGGCCGAGACTTGGTTCTCGTATAGGGCGTATTGTGTGGTGTGGATTATTCCGGACTAAGACCCTGAGTTGGCATCCGAGGTCCAAGTGTGGACTTAAGCTATGTGCTCTATTATGTGTTTATGTTCATAGCTTGCATACACTCATCTAGATGACCATGTGCATCGATTGTACCCGGTTGGGGATTCTTCTTGAGTAATTCGTTACTCACCCTTACTTATCTTTCAGGTAACCATGGCGCGAGGCAGGATGGCTGAAGGAGGAGCTATGATCATGGGAACGTGCTGTCGTCTCTGACTTTTTATTTCTATGACTCTTGTCTTTCATTTTCCCCTGAATGCATGTAGACGGGCACGAGCCCTAGGATGTTTTACGAATGATTTTGTGGATTCCGCTTTATTGAATTTGAGGATGTTTCAAATGTTTTAATAAATCTCGATCGAGTGTACGTTTTGGAAATGTATTTGCCTTGAAACAGTGCTTGGAGACAGGGGATGAGTTTCAAAGAAACTATATTGATTTTGATTGAACCTTGATTGTTTTGTTTTAATTGGGAATCAAAACTTATTTGCATATTATCCTTTCCTTTGAATGCATGCATTGGGGTAAAAGCCTATTTAGAGCCCCTTTTGGGCGGGTCTTTACACCTAAGTGCATGGAACAATCCCGAAGCTAGCGGCGGGAACCTAGCAAACCAATAATAATCAAGATCCAAAACGTCTAAAAAAACAATAGAACAAGCAAGCTCAACTCGGGGCACTCACGCGCACGAAGATACACGAACTTGGAGTTCTGGCGGTGGCACGGCGGCCGGTGCCGGTGGCGCTGTGCGCTACGCACGGCTGGGCGCGTCTGCGCGCGCAGATGGGCACTGGGGCGCGGTTGTGCGCACGGACAGATGGGACTCGGTAGGCGAGCGGCACGGCACGGGCGCACGGGCGCTGGCGTGCGATGCGGACACGGCGAGCTGCTCGGCAGGACGCGCGCGCGGCGAACGTCTGGCGCGTGGCGGGCGAGCGGCTCGGCAAGCGACACGGCGAAAGCGCCACGGGCGTCGAGCGCTCGCTGCTGCGCGCGCGATCGGGCGTGACGCCGAAGCCGGGCGATGGCCGAGCAGGGGCTGGGCCGGTTGCTGTGCGAGATCTGGGCGCGACAGGGGATGTGACGGCAAGGGCGATCTATTGCGACGGCAGGAGCGATCCGGCCGCCGCTGGGCGATCCGGCGGCGGCGGTGGCGGTGGGCGACGCGACGATGGGTGCTGGCCGGGCTTCTCGGGCCGCAATCAACACAAACACACACAACACTCTTCTATTCACTTGGCCAAATAGCACACCAAACGGATGAGAAGAAGAAGAGGAAGATGGATACCTACCCGGAATGATGATGATCGATCCAAGGGAGCTGCAAGGATGAAGAACTCGGCAAGGCAATGGAGAGAATAGCTTGGGCGGCCACACACTTGGGAGAAGAAGATGGAACAAACCTCATTTCTATTTCATTTAACCAAATGCACCAAAACTCCTAAAATCCAAGGCTAACCATAAAATGATGCAGGAAGAGCAACAAGAGCACCTAATGGCTCAATTGGCACACATCCCCACAAGCTTTCCAGGAGACCCGGGTTCAAACCCCAGCTACAGCACAATTTCCTTCCAAAAACCTACATAAATCCATCCAATAATTTTAGTAACTGGAAAAGACACAAACGGCCCTGACGGCCCGACCAAATTACCCCTAGGGCATACGGAAGACCGGGATGAAAAACACTGGTCGTTACAATATTCCCTCCTTTTATGACTTTCGTCCTCGAAAGTCCTTAAGACTGAAACACTCGAGGGTAATGCAATCTCATCTCGTCTTCCCGCTCCCAAGTGGCTTCCTCGGAACCACGACTCTTTCCATGAACCTTTACTAAACGAATCTCGCGATTACGCAACGTCTTGGTCTCAAAGGCAAGGATCCTCACCGGCTTCTCCTCGAAGCTCAAATCCTCATTCAGTTTGCAAAGGCTCAAAGTCCACAATGTGCGACGGGTCCGGCACATACCGCCTCAACATCGATACATGAAAAACACTATGCACCGCCGAGTAGTGACGGAGGTAGGGCTAACCGGTAAGCAACTCGCCAATCCTCTCTAGGATCTCAAATGGACCAACAAAACGGGGACTCAACTTCCCACGCTTACCAAACCTCAAAACACCTCGATCGGAGCAACTTTAAGGAACACATGCCGACCAACCTCAAACTCCAAATCCCGACGCCGAACATCGGCGTAACTCTTCTGCTCGCTCTGAAATGCCAAGATACGAGCTCTAATCTTACAGACTGCACCATTGGTCAATCTGCAGTAACTTTCGGGACCCAAAACTCGTCTATCACCAACCTCTTCCCCGAACACGGGGACCGACAACGCTTACCATACAAAGCCTTGAATGGAGTCATCTCGAATCGCCGATCGATAATCGTTGTTATAGGCAAACTCCATCAAATGCATGACATCTGGTCCCAATCGCTGGGAAATCCAACACACAAGCCCTCTTCGAGAACCAAAACTCTCTTGGGTTCTCAAAACTCAAGGCCACAATGCCATCCGATGGGCATACATCGAACTACAAGGGAGCAGACGGCAAACCACGTCCTCAACTCGCACCAACTCTAAAACGGTGCTACTCACAACAAACTCGAGGGTGGCCAAAAGCTCGGGAAACTTTACACCACGCTCTGGCTAAACTCCTCGGAAGCTCACGGTGACAACAAACAAACTCGGCCCTTCAACAAATGGCCAAACAAATGAACCTTCCAGATTCCAGAAACCAAACGGCCGAAAGCAAACTTTTCCATGCAAATCTACTAGCAAATCGCCAAAGAAAACATCGCCAGCAAGGAAACCACCAAAATTCCTCTCAAGGAAAACTGGGGCTGCAAGGACTAAACCATCACGCAGCCTCTCTACGGCACAACACCTTGAGGAAAAGCAGCTCAATGGCTTTACCAACCAAAGCCATGGCACCTCTCGTGCCAACCCACTCAAACGGCTCTGCTACTCCAATCTGCGAGCGCACAACAAGGATCAAAGCCCGAGAAGGGCTTGCTCTCAGAACTCAACCCAAACTTATAACGAGCGACACTCGCCTCCAAGCTACCTCTCAACTCTTAAAATCCAACCGACTACTCAAAGGACTTCTCCTTTAAGCTTAAGCCTAACTCAACTTCCAACCGTAAGCTCCACTCCCGAAACCTCACGAGGAAAACGGATAACGACAACCTCAAAGCTAACTCTCGAGGTGACATCCAGGAGCAACTCAACCACCACAGAGACTAGGGAAAGGGAAATCTTCAATCCCCAAAGAACCAACAACTTGCCGAAACAACTCTTATCGGGCAGCCACCGCTCATGCGGGACAAACAACTCTTGCTTGCTAACAACACAAGCGGGGCCCTCTCATTGGGCTGACCGCGCTGCGCTACTCGATCAAAAACACAACTCGAGCTAAGTCGACTCCTACAATAAATAGAAACGAATTCCCCGGCAAGCAAACTCAAGGGCAGCGGACTTCACACAAGCTCGTTGACTTGCTCAAACCCAAAAGCATGACAACCAACTCTCTTGGAAGCAACACCCAAGGGATATCTCAACCCATCGGATCTCCAATCCAAACAAACAAAGACTTGCTCAATCGCCGAGGGAGGGGTCAACTCCACAACTTATCGACTAAGAACACGACCTCGGGGCAACGCCTTCCGGCTAGAACCGAACTAGCACTCAAACAACAAGAGAACCCAATCTTAGCCAAACACTCACAAGAGGTAGAACAACCCTTACTGCAGCCTCTAGAACACCATCCAGAGAGTGCTTAATCGACAAACAACTGCTTCCAAGCAGCCAACAAACTTTTCCTTCAAGCCAACACCTCTACCATTAACTCATGGCTATGGGAGGAATCTGACAACTCCCAGAAGGAAACGGCTCTTATAAGCAGACAACCGAAGGACAGAGAGCTCCACAAATGCTCACTGTCTTGCTCCACTAAAGCAACAACATCTAAATCTCACGGGGCAACAACATCTAAATCTCACGGGGCAACAACAAGGGCAACTCAACATCCTGGAAACAGGAAAACAACCAACAGGGCACAAACCACTCGCCCCACGAGCAAAACTAATCTCTAGCAACTCCAATCCACACCTTGGTCAACACCAAACATCAACTTTCCACCACACCGGAACCAATCCGGACTCTACTCCAAACAACCACTGGCCTGCTAGCCTACCAAGACTGCTAGCAACTCAACCGAGGCTACGAACCACACGGCTCCAGCTTGCCAACTGAAACTCACTACCTGGGCCTGACTGAGCTCTGGAGAGGCTCTCCACAACCTAGGGTTCTTCGGCAACCCTAGACACACGCAGCGACAAACGAGCTATCACCCAACCGCTCGAACAGGCACAACTCTCTCCAAAGATCTCAACCATGCAGGCCAACTCCAATACCTTGGAAACCAAGAGGACCCAAACGCTACCGAATGCGTCGTCCTCCTACTCAAACATCAGCCTCTCAACAAGGCTTCTACCCAAGGAAAGGATCCAAACAACTCTCTTAGCCAAGGCGAACAAAAACTGCGCGGCTTTGCTACCACCGCTCTTGTTCAGTTTCCAACTGAACTCCAACCGAAGGAACACCAAAAGTTCCAACTCCACACGATGCTCAAAGTCGAGGCAACCTTGCTTTATCAAGGCATAACCATGCCAAACCGAACTCACTTATACCAAGCCTCTACCAAGGGTGCTTACCCATAAGGCATCCAAATCCTCTCGCAAGGCATCAGCTCATCTCGCCTCAAAAGCATTCAACTCGCCTCATGGCATCCAACTCGCCTCATAGGCATCCAGCTCATCTCATGAGCATCCAACTTAGGGTCCCTCTCTTTGGACCAAACTCGCATCTACAATGCTCAACTCTCCTCAGATTAAGGCACTCGAAGGTAGTTGACCGCACTACCAACCACAAAGAAAATCTCTTGGCCTTAACACTAGCGCGAGAATCATGCCCACAAACAATTACCAACCGCCAACCTGTGACTTACTCAACCTCCGTAAGAACAGGAAAAGGCTCGCTCCGGCTCCTCTCGAGCATCCTTTCGCTTGTAGTCCATCGACTACCACCGAACTAGCCCTGCAGCACGACCTAAACGGGTGCAAGCGCCATAAAAGATCCAAGGCTAAAGGAGTACGTTTGAACTCCGAACGACATAGAACCATCCGCTATGCCCAAGCCAAACTCAAGCTCGAACCGGACTTAGCGCCAAAGTGGCACACCAACCAATGCACCTCAAGTGCTACTACTACCAAATCCACATCCGAGGAAGTGGGTTTGTTAAACAACAAAGAGGCTCGCAAGGGGGCAAAGATGACCCTTCATCCGCCTCAAGCCACTAACACGGCAACTTGCCAAACAATCGCGGCGTGGTGGAGACTCGCTAGTCCACCTCTCACAAGGGACTTCCACCACCATCCGATGAACCAAAAAGACACGAGAGCAGCACACCTCGGCCTCTCGAGCAGCGGGGCATCCCACACACGGATGCTAAACTCAAACTCGGCCAACTACTTTACTACTAGCGAGTAGGACTTACTAAAACATCGAGCTCTCTGAGGCATCCATTTGCCAACCGGGCGTCTCCATCAACGCCAACAAACTCATCCGAATAAACTGCTGATCATGCCCTCCGGGAACCTCAGGGGCTACAAGAGCTTTGGGGAAAAATCTTTGAAACAAACTCGATACCGGGTGGGCTATTCGTGCCGGGACTCCTCACTACGCTGCGCTACAAAGCTGCGCGCTGGGTCTCCGCTCTCGATAGCTAAAGACACGCCATCAAATCTCTCATGGCCGGAGCACACTCGGCTCAAGGAGACTCGCCTCGAGGCGCCGCTAGCCTCTACCCCCTCCTCTAGGCAACTCAATCTGCGGGGCCAAATCGCATGCGGGCCTAACAACCCCGGACGGCCTCAACATCAACACGATCGGTCCAACTCCTCGGTCGGTCATGCCAAACGCCCCGCTGCTCCCTGGGTGCGATCAACATATGGCGATCCGCACGAAGCACCTCCACCCTCTCACTATGGGAAAAGCGACAAGAATCGGGCCACAAATGGCCAAGCGGAGTCTAAGCTCGCCTCCCCTGCGGAACGACGCCCCGGGGGCATCCGAATCTATCCGGATACCTCAACAAGTCGCTAAACAAACGCGCTTTCAGATCATGAAAGTTGGCATGATGGCTCACTAAGCCCAAACCAACAACGAGTCGAAACTCGCTTTCGTCTCCGCTACACAACACTACACAAGGCATAACTAGATGAAAAGTATTGTAAATTCTTAACCCTTTTCTTTTAAAGCGGTAAACTTAGGCGCACTGATGACCGCTTGAGTGCTTGATGATCTTGGAAAAATGACCTACAACAAAGGTCGGTCTCAGAATCTATGACTCACGAGCTTTGATACCAATCAGTAAAGACCAGACCCAAAAAGGGGCTCTAAATAGGTCTTTACCCCAATGCATGTATTCAAAGTAAAAGACAAAATGCAAATAAAATTTTTGATTCCCATTAAAAACAAAACATTCAAGATTCATTGAACGATAAAGTCTCATGAAACTGTCCCCTGTCTCCAAGCACTGTTTCACAGACAAATACATTTCCAACGATTTACTCTTATCGGAGATTTTATTAAAAACATTTAAAACATCCTCAAATTCAACAAAGTGGAATCCACAATTCATTGAGAAAACATCCTAGGGGCTCGTGTCGTGCCACATGCATTGGGGGGAAAATAACGATAAGAGTCATAACATAAGAAACGTCGAGAGATGACAAAGCAGGATTCCATGATCACAGCTCCTCCTTCACCATCCTGCTCTCGCGCCTTGGTTACCTGTGGAAAACCACAAAATAAGGGTGAGTAACGAATTACTCAAGAAGAATCCCCAACCGGGTACAATACGATATACATGATCATCTAGAAGAATGTGTGCAAGCTATGAATATAAACACAGAGCGAAGCACATAGCTAAGTCCACACTTGGACCTCGGATGCCAACTCGTGGTCTTAGTCCGGAAATACCACAACACACTATACGCCCTATACGGAAACAAGTCCGGCCTCACCGCCTCTCGCCATCGTCGAAAGGTGCATCGCTCAAGATCCCGAGGAGCTCTCCGGCCGACGCTGTAATGAGCGTAAGCGCGCACCGCATGCTCACCGCAAACTCGGGGGTGCGGGTCTAGTGGCAAGCCGCCCGTGTTCGATCACCATGCCTAACTAAATCTCGGATCGGTGTCACCGACATAGGGGTGTGAGACACGACACGTGAACTATGTCACCTGTACCACCGCACTGAGGCTAAGGAACCGTCGTGGTAGGCTTACACCGAAGCGGTCCTTGCCCTAACAGTGGCAATCAAGGGCTACGGCCGAACACGCCGAGGACGCGTGCCGATCGCCGAGGGCGAGGCAATGCCAAGTCATCATCCCGACCGTTGGGGCATTTAACGATCCGCCACCCTCACCCAAGATTGCGGGGCCACCGTTAGGGTTAGCTAAACCCTAACGGGATCGTGGACAAGTACCATCTCGCACGTCCACATCGGGGATGCAAGTTACGTTATGCATCCGCCCGGATGATGCTACCTACGAACTCTAAACCATAGCAATAATAACAATTCATTCAATGCGGTCCAATACGTGCTCAACAGATACAAGGAACCTAGCATGATACTACGAAGCAAGAACAGATATCGAACATGCCGAATGGAACAACCTAGCATGGGCTAACATGAGAAACAATACAAGAGTTCATGCGATCAGAATTGCAAACGAGCACCTAGGGCTAAACATGCTAATAATCATACACAAGCATACAAAACAACAATCACAAATATACGCGCAGGCCCACACAACTCGGTGAAGAAATCCTTACCTTGGTGGGAGGCTTCTACACACAAATCCTAAGCTGCGGAACAATCCCGAGCTAGCGAAAGGGAACCTAGCAAAGCAATAATAATCAGCATCTAAAACGTCTAAAAAAACAATAGAACAACAAGCTCAACTCGGGGCACTCACGCGCACGCACATTTACACGAACTTGGAGTTCTCGCGCGGTGCCGCCTGGCCGGGTTGGCGCCAGTTCTTGCTGGCGCACGCGTGGCTGGCGCGTCTGTCTGTATGAGATGGGCACCGGGCGCGCGGTTGTGCGCCGACGACAGACGGGACTCGGTAAGGCGGCGGCGGCACGCGCAGCGCCGCGGGCGGCTGGGTGGCGATGCGGACACGGCGAAGCCGCTCGGCAGGGCGCGCGCGCGCGAACGTCTCGGGCGTCGCGGGCGAGCGCTTCGGCAAGCGACACGGCGGCGAAAGCGCCGCAGGCGTCAGCGTCTCGCTCGCTGCGCGCGATCTGGCGTGACGTCCGGGTGGCGCGGCGGCGGCAGGGTGGGCGCCGTTCTTTGTCTGCGAGATCTGGGCGCGACAGGGATGTGATCGCAAGGGCGATCTCGTGCGACGGCGGGGAGCGATCTGGCCGCATCGGGCGCGATCCGCGTCTTGGTGGCCGGTGGGCGACGCGACGATATGGTGGCTGGTGGGGCTTCTCTCGGTGTTTGCAATCAACACAAACACACACAACACTCTTCTATTCACTTGGCCAAACAAAGCACACCAAACGGATGAGAAGAAGAAGAGGAAGATGGATACCTACCCGGAATGATGATGATCGATCCAAGGGAGCTACAAGGATGAAGAACTCGGCAAGGCAATTGAGAGAATAGCTTGGGCGGCCACACACTTTGGAGAAGAAGATGGAACAAACCTAATTTCTATTTCATTTAACCAAATGCACCAAAACTCCCAAAATCCAAGGCTAACCATAAAATGATGCAGGAAGAGCAACAAGAGCACCTAATGTTTCAATTGGCACACATCCCCACAAGCTTTCCAGGAGACCCGGGTTCAAACCCCAGCTACAGCACAATTTCCTTCCAAAAACCTACATAAATCTATCCAATAATTTTAGTAACTGGAAAAGACACAAACGGCCCTGACGGCCCGACCAAATTACCCCTAGGGCATACCTGGAAGACCGGGATGAAAAACCTGGGTCGTTACAGTTAAGTTGTTGCTGGAAGGTTGTTGGATCTTTGGAGTTTGTAGGACCCCTTAGTTCTTTGGTAGTTGAGTTGCACTGTGGATGTCGGCCTCGAGTTTTATCTTTGGAGGTAGTCTTGCCGACTCGTGTTGTTCAGGATCCGCAAGCTTGTGGTCGTCGCTATCCTTATTCCTCGCGATGTTTCGTGGGTGGAGTTTCTGGATTGGAAGAAGAGTTAGGTCTAAGCTATAAGGAGGAAGTCCTTGGAGCAGGCAGATGGACTTACGAGTTGAGTGGCAGCTTGGAGGCGAGCCTTTCTCTTTATAAGCTTGGGTAGAGTTTCTGCAGAGCAAGCCTTCTCAGGCTTTGTTCCTAGTTGATGTGGGTTCGCAGTGGCGTTATAGCTGAGCCACAGTTGAGTGGGTTGGCACGGAGGTGCCGTGGCATTTGTTGGTAAAACCTTTGAGTTGTATCCTCCAGCTATTGTGTTGCTAGTAGCCACGTAATGTTTTATTCCTTGCTGCTCGAGATTTCTGTAAGAGGAATGTTGTTCGTTTTTCTGTCTGGCGATGTTCTCTTAGGCCAGTGGCTGATCGGAATGCATTGGAAAGTTTTTTGTCGACCGTTGAGGGGCTCCAGTTTGTTAGTTTGGCCGAGTTGAGCCTGTGCCTAGACCTTGTCTTTTAAAGGTGGTCGTAGCTGAAGTTTCAGCTGGTGTGATGGTGGTAGCCGTTTGGTGAACCAGAAAAGTGCCCCTTGGCTTTGGTGTTTCGATTTCTCGTAAGATGGTTGCTTAAGAGTTGTGGACGCGTGCTAGTTGGAGAAGTTTGCCTTAGGATCAGTCACCAGTTGGTGGTCCGATTTGGATTTCGTTAAGGATTGTAGGCAAATATTGGGGTTCGCTGGTCTCTTGTGAAGTAAGAGTAAACCGTTTAGTTCTGAAACCAGGAAGGCTCAGTCGTTTGGTCAGCATGGTGTAGAGTTGAGGCTGTTTGATAGCAGTTGTGAGCATTCAGAGAAGTTACGCCGGTGCGTGGCATAGAGTTTTAGAGCTTGTGACCAGTCTACGAGGTTGCTGAGAGTAGCCCGAGGAGAGGTGTTCCGAGTTGGGTTAGCAGGGTTAAGTGAGCCCTAAGATTTTAAGACCGTTTGAGAGCTAGTGCGAGTTTGAGGATGTGGCTTACCGGCTAGCCCTATCGCATCCTTTTCTTCGAAGCCGAGTGTAAGTTCAGTTTTGGTTGAGATAGTTTGTGGAAGACTCGGTGTCTTTAGGGCTTGGAGCCTTTGGGAACCCAAGAGGGTTCGGTTTTCGAAGAAGGACTGGTGGTCTGGACTGGGAGCTTGGTTGGTTAAGGATCTGTGGAGTTTTCCTAGAGTTGTCTTCGTCTTAGGACTTTCGAGGACGAAAGTCTTAAAAGGAGGGAGTATTGTAACGGCCCAATTTTCTATTTCGGTTTCCCAGGTGTTTCCGGTTCTTTATTCGAATGTTCGGATGGGCCGTTAGAGCTATTTTAACCCTTAGAGGTATTTTGGTCTTTTGCCCCCGGTCAGGGTTATGT
The DNA here is from genome assembly GCA_036507275.1 of Sicyos edulis. Lineage (NCBI taxonomy): Eukaryota > Viridiplantae > Streptophyta > Magnoliopsida > Cucurbitales > Cucurbitaceae > Sicyos > Sicyos edulis. The sequence goes on from CM071852.1 coordinate 27,227,480, forward strand.
AGATTTTCAGGACTCGGGGTCCTTCCTGCCTTCGTCGAGGCTTGATTGTTGTTGGTTGCAAGACCCAAGGAGTTTGGGCTAGTTGTTTAGAAGTTTGGGAGCATTTTGGATAATGGCAAAAATTATTTATTATTTAAGCATTTCCTTTGGGTTTTGAACCCTTGCCCTGGATGGTGAAGTGGAAACTTGGATTAAATGAGTTTTATTTAGAGGAAAGTCGTTTCAGCCGGGTCTCGAAGGAGGAAGCCTTGGGAAGGGATTTTTAGGCCTATTTAAAATAAGAAAAAGAAAGAAAATCCCATTCCCCTTGTTTTTGCAACTCTCTCTCTCTCTCTCTCTCTCTCTCTCTCTCCAAACCCTAGCCGCACCAAGCCTTGGAACCAAGCCAAAGAGCACCGCGCACCGCACCGAAAGCAGACTTTGCATGCAGCCAATGCAGCCTGCCAGTAGCGTCCGTCGTCGCATCGCGCGCGCCCTGTGCCACCGTCGCTGCCTGACAGCAGCGCCTTGGCCGTCGCTCCGACTGACCGCATCCGCGAGACCACGATCGCTCCAGCCCGAGCGCTTCGCCGCGCGCGATTCTCGTTCACACGCGACGCCCCGCTCATCACCCAAAGACCGTCCGCATCGCGCGCCAAAGACGCCGAGCCGGCAGCGTCTGACGCGCCCGTCTGCCCGGCCGCACGTCCTGCCTGCCGTGCTGCCGAGGGCCACGCGCTCGCGCCAGCGCCGCTTCTATCGTACCGGCCGCCAAAGCGTAGCCCAGCGGCCGATCAAGACGCACAACGACACCGTCGCTCCGCACGCGCTGCTTGCACGCCTCCTAGCCGAGCCCGGTACCTTCTCGGTTGGTAAATTCCCGAGCCTCCACCCTTGGACTTTATGTTCTTTTTAGCTGCTGTTGGTTAATTAGGTTGATTTTATTACTTGCTTAGGTTGTCGGGTTCGCTTAGAAGCTCGAGAGTCATCCGTTGATTGTTGGTTCTATTCACTTCCAGGTAAGGATTTCTTATCGGGGTTGTGTGGACCCTGCGAATACTTGATAGCATGCTATGTGTTGTGTTTGTATGAAATTGCTAGTGGATAGGTTGCTTGTTCTTTCTTGTTTTAGACGGTTTTTGTGCTTGTGAATCCTGATATATCCTGTTAGTTTCATGCTAGGGGTTAAATTGTCTCGGCATAACCGTGACCATGTTATCCTGTTGGTGCCATGCTAGGAATTGGCGGGTGATGTATAGTGTAAGAGATTGTAGGGGTAACTAGTGCGTCCCGCTCGGGTAAGACCCCGATGGACACCCGGAGGTGTAAGACCCCGATGGGCATCCTAGGTGTATAAGTCCCCGATGGGCATCACTGAGTTGGAGGTGTAAGACCCCGATGGGCATCCTAGGCATATAAGACCCCGATGGCCATCACTAAGTTAGAGGTGTAAGACCCCGATGGGCATCCTAGGTGTATAAGTCCCCGATGGGCATCACTGAGTTGGAGGTGTAAGACCCCGATGGGCATCCTAGGTGTATAAGACCCCGATGGGCATCACTGAGTTGGAGGTGTAAGACCCCGATGGGCATCCTAGGTGTATAAGACCCGATGGGCATCACCGAGTTGGAGGTGTAAGACCGATGGGCATCCTAGGTGTATAAGACCCGATGGGCATCACCGAGTTGGAGGTGGAAGACCCCGATGGGCATCCTAGGTGTATAAGACCCCGATGGGCATCACTGAGTTGGAGGTGTAAGTCCCCGATGGGCATCCTAGGTGTATAAGACCCTGATGGGCATCACTGAGTTGGAGGTGTAAGACCCCGATGGGCATCCTAGGTGTATAAGACCCCGATGGGCATCACTGAGTTGGAGGTGTAAGACCCCGATGGGCATCCTAGGTGTGTAAGTCCCCGATGGGCAGCACTGAGTCCTAGGTTGTGTAAGGCCCGAAGGGCACCCAGGTGTAGAACCTAGGGTAGTTTATAGCTGTAAGCCTTCGAATAGGCAAGCTCCAGGAAGGGCGTATGGTCTAACCCAACTGTTGCTCCAAGTCGTTGTATGGTTGCATGTACCTGTGCTAAATGAGATGTTTTCGTATTGTACCCCGGTTGGGTATTCTTACTGAGTAACTTGTTGCTCACCCTTATTTTCTGTGGTTTTCCACCAGGTAACTTGGGACAGAGGCTGGTTCGCTAGGAGGAGGCTGCTGGATGATCATGGATAGCTGACTCTGAGATTGCAGGTTCTTGTACTGTTTTTTTTTATGATTTAGCATGTAGTGGGACTTGAGTCCCTAGGAAAACACTCACAAAACTATTTTATGCTCACAGACAGTTTCTCTTTGAATTGTTTTAAGAAAAGTACTGATCAGTCACTTACTTGTTGGTTTTATTTATTGGAATTATGGTTTTTGTTTTAAATGTGTTGACTGCAAGGGTTTAAATTGTTAGCTCTATATGTCGTTTTACATTCTTAATCATGCATGCTAAGTAAGGATCTAGGTTAGAGACCGCTTCTTGGGTCGGGTCTTTACAACCTCCCTGGTTTGCAGCAGCATGCGATGCGCGCACACGCTCATTACAACACCGACTGGAGAGCTCCTCGGGATCTTGAGTTCAGTGAACCTTTCGTATCGACATTAGGCAGGCTGAGGCCGAGACTAGTTTCTCGTATAGTATCGTATCACGTGGTAGTTTTCCGGAGTAAGACTGTTTGATGGCATCCGAGGTTTATGTATGGATTTAAGTTGTGTGCTCTCTCCTGTGTTTATATTCATAGCTTGCATACATGCTGCTAGATGACCAGTTGTATCGTATTGTACCTCCGTTGGGGATTCTTACTGAGTAATTCGTTACTCACCCTTATTATGTGGTTTTTCACAGGTAACCATGGTGCGAGACAGGATGGCTGAAGGAGGAGCTGTTGATCATGGAAACCAGCTGATTAAACTATGAGTCTTATGTTTATGTTTTTGTGTTTAAATGTCCTCTGAATGCATGTAGTTGGGCACGGAGCCCTTAGGTTGTTTTCGGGTTGCTTTCTAGATTCTGACACTGATGTAAACTATTTTGGATTTGAATGTTTGAATTGAATCTCTGATCAGAGTGCATTTTAAATTGTATTTAGCTTGGAACAGGTACTTGGAAACATGGACAGGTTCCAGGACATTCTTACCGTGGTTGTGTGGACCCTGCGATATTATCTCGATTGCGCTTTGTATGCTTGCTGATTGTTATGAGCATGTTAGAGATAGAGCAGTTGATTGATTTCTTGCTAGCATGTTTGCCTGATTTTACATGTTAGTGCCATGCTAGGTTTGTTCTCACAAAGCATGCTTATGATTCTGCTTAAGTTGTAGTATCATGCTAGGTAATGTGATTTATGTCGGTCATTGCTTGCTAGCCAGGAATCATTGATTTTACTCTGTACTCTTAGATAGAGTTGTAGGGTTTGTCATCATCCAGAGGCTGAGCGGACATAACGCACTTTGTCCCCACTGATCGGGAGTAAAGTGTGCGCAGCATAACGTATATTGCTTCCCCCCCTGGTCGCCAAGGTGGATTTAGCTCAGGTCGGGAGTAAAGTGTGCGCAGCATAACGTATCTTGCTACCCCCGACCCGCCGGTTGTGGACTTAGCTACCCACTTCGACAATAGCCTAGTTTGTAGCTTTGCTAGAGCGGAACCCCCGCCAGCGGTGTAAGCCTACCTTGGCGGTTCTTAGCTTCAGTCGGTGGATCAGCCGCACTGCATGATGGAGCGCAGGGCCTCGAGCATCTTTGTGATCTTTGACACCGCTTCCGAGTCATAGGCATGCGTACCTGGCCCGCGTAGTTTGCCCTTAGGCCCCCGCATTTACGCCGGTTGCAGAGAGCATGCGGCGTGCGCCCACACGCGTTAGTTGCCAGTTTGGAGAGCTCCTCCGAGCTAATGTCGTGAGTACACCATTCTTTCCGTTAGAGCCTGACTTCGGGTACTCTCCCGTAAGTCCAGATTAGTGCAAGGGCAAGGAGGCCCTTGAGGACATTCTAGGGATCAGTGTATTCCCCCCGAGTGACAGATACCTCGGTGATGTCCCAGGATTGGTCAGTGTATCCAATCCTAGTTAGGCCGGAAGAAAGAGACTTCTTATGGCTTCAGATCTTGTTTTATGAGCTCATTGAGCTATGATCTGTGTTGATAGCTGTTTGCTTGCATGTTGAGGTGCTAGATGACTGATGTATCGTATTGTACCCCGGTTGGGGATTCTTACTGAGTATCTTTATACTCACCCTTATTTATCTTTCAGGTAGCTTGGGACAACACCAGGATGGCTAGCGGAGGGAGCTGATTGATCATGGGGAGCCGCCGGCACTCTGTCATTTATTATTGCATTGTTATTCAACATGTAGATGGACAGGAGTCCTAGGGGAACATTGTTTAAAACGTTGTTTAAATTGTATTGTATATTTTTATAAATACTGGCCAGGTTGTTTTACTTCGTTGGATGTTTAAATGAAAACTGTTGTTTATGTTTTAAGGGTTCCCCCTTCTCATATGTTTTGAAAGGTTTTTAAATATGAGCACTAAACCGCTTGTTATCATATTTAACTTGCATGCTGAGTGAGAACCCCGGTTTAGGACCATGTTTTGGGTCGGGTTCCTCACACGACCTCCCCGCTCATGAGCGGCTTCTTTAGAACTCAAACTCCTCCACTGAACTTTTACCAAACGGATCTCACGATTACGCAACGTCTTCGTCTCAAAGACCAGAATGCTCACAGACTTCCCCTCGAAGCTCAAATCCTCATTCAACTGCAAAGGCTCAAAGTCCACAATGAGCGATGGGTCCGACACATACTGCTTCAACATCGATACATGAAAACACTGTGCACAGCTGACATCAACGGAGGAAAGGCTAACCAATATGCAACTCTGCCAATCCTCTCAAGCATCTCAAATGGTCCAACAAAACGGGGACTCCACTTCCCTCGCTTACCAAACGTCAACACACCTCACATCGGTGCAACCTTAAGAACACGCATTGTCCAACCTCAAACTCTAAAACTCGACGCCGTACATCAGCGTACCTCTTCTGCCTGCTCTGAGCTAACACAAACGAGCTCTAATCTTTTTCACTGCACTGCTGGACAACTGCAGCAACTCAGGACCCAAAAACTGACGGGCACCAACCTTCTCCCATAACACAGAAAACCTGCAACACTTACAATACAACGCCTCAACGGAACTATATGAACTAACAGCTGGGAACTGCTACCCAAGGCAGCCTCGCAAAACCAACACTGGTCTCCCGCTGCCTAACCACGGAAACACCAACTCGTAATAAGCTCTGAAGGATCTGGCTCACTCCTCCCAAAAGACCATTGGTCAGAGGGTGAAAACACCACAGGAACTGAACTCGGCTCACAAGCCTCTACGAACGCTCTCCAGAACCACGGTCCTTGAACGCACTGCCTAGAATAACCTTTGTTGCCACATCCTGGTGCCAACAACTCTAGCCCGTAACGCCATGCCACTACTCCACAGTAATGACATCTCCACCTGGGCGAGGTGCGAGCTCTAGCTGCTTAAACTAACCCGCCAGAAAACCGAACTCACACAACCACTTCAACCAAAAGTCGGCTACAAACCAACAACTTGAGTGCTACAATCTCGGTAGCCTAGCCATCCGCACACTGCATAACTACGCCTGTCTACTCAACTCTAGCTCGACCTAGATTACTGACTGAAAAGTCAACCTGCTATCAACAGGGCCCCAGTGGGCTCCCTCCACCAAACTTACCTCCATGCAAGCAACGGAACGAAGCTTGCCTCAAATATGAAACACATCTCACAAGTCTAAACGATAACACATACAGGCTTAACCCTCTAGCTTAGGCTTATTGCACCATTCCACCGAAACTTCACAAACGGGACGCCACTACCCGGTTAACACCAACTACCAAGAACAAGAATACCAACAATGACTGGCAGAGCACAAGCTACACTAACCAACAAGGATCCCTCAATAGGTCAAGACCCTAATCCAGCCACAATGGTGCAACCTCACCCCACAACTGATACAAATGGGGGTTTCTCAACTACAAAGGTGCAACAGCTCCCAGGCCAAACACACAAAGTACCTTAGCTGACTAGGCCCAACACTCACAAGAGGCAGAACAACCCTTACTGCAACTTCCAGAACACCACTCAAGAGTCCGCTTAACTGGACAAACAACTGCTTCCAAGCAGCCAACAAACTTTTCCCTCTTGCTAGCACCACTACCATCAACTCCAAGACAAAGGGAGTAACCTGACAACTCCTAAGAGGAAACGGTTCTTACAAGCGGACAACCGAAGGACAGAGAGCTCCACACACGCTCGCTGTCTTGCTCCTCTAAAGCAACAACATCTAAGTCTCACGGAGGCAACAACAGGGGGTCCACCCCAGACTGAACCTCCAACCACACACTAGCCAAGACTCACCTCCAAATGCCAAAGGGGGCAACTCTCAACATCCTGGAAATAGGAAAAACAACCGACAGGGCACGAACCACTTGCCCCATGAGCAAAACTAACTTCTAGCAACTCAAAACCACACCTTGGTCAACACCAAGCACCAACTTGCCACCACACCTGAACCAATCCGGACTCTACTCCAAACAAACTCTAGCTTGCTAGCCTACCCAACCTGCCAGCAATTCACCCGAGGTCTACAACCTACATGACTCCGGCTTGCCAACTGAACTCACTACCTGGGTCTGATTGAGCTATGGTGAGGCTCTCCACAACTAGGGTTCCTCGGCAACCCTCGACACACACTGTCGTCTAACGGTCTAACAGCCAACTGCCTGAACAATCAACTCCTTTTTTTTTCAGCATCACAACCATGCTGGCCTGCTCCGAACCTCGAAACCAAAAAGACCAGAAATGCTTCATAATGTGTCATCCTCCTACTCAAAGCATCAGCCACATCGTAGCTTCCACTCAGGGTAAGGATTCTGTAAGAACCCGACCCAAAACATGGTCCTAAACCTGGGATCTTACTCAGCATGCAAGATAAATATGATAACAAGCGGTTTAGAGCTTATATTTAAAAACCTTTCAAAACATATGAGAAGGGGGAGCCCTTAAAACATAACCAACAATTTTCATTTTAAACAATCCAACAAAGTAAAACAACCTGGCCAGTGTTTAATAAAATGTACAATACAATTTAAGCAACGTTTTAAACAATGTTCCCCTAGGACTCTGTCCATCTACATCTTTGAATAAACAATGCAATAATAAAAGACAGTCTTGGCGGTTCCCCATGATCAATCGGCTCCCTCCGCTAGCCCTCCCGGTGTTGTCCCAAGTTACGAAAGATAAAATAAGGGTGAGTATAAACATACTCGGTAAGAATCCCCAACAGGGGGTACAATACGATACATCGGTCATCTAGCACCTCAACATGCAAGTAAACAACTATCAACACAGATCATAGCTCAACGAGCTCATAAAACAAGATTCGGAAACATCGGAAGTCTCTTACTTCCGGAATCATCGGAAGTCTCCTACTTAGGCCTAATGATTGGTTCTCATAACCAATCCCGGGACATCTCCGAGGGTCTTTCTCCCTCGGCCAATTGATCACTCAAAAACCGATCCCAAAGATGTCCGAGCACCTCGAGGGTCTTTCTCCTCGACCATATGATCGACTCAAAAGCCGATCCCAATGGGTGTCCTCAAGGGCCTCTTACCCTCGCTATAAATCACGGACTATCGGAGAGTACCCGAAGTCCGGCTCTAAACAAGAAGGAACCGGTGTACTCACGAACATTAGGCAGGGAGCTCTCGAGGCAGGCTACTAACGCTGATGTGGCGCGCACACCGCATGCTCTTCTCGCAACCGGCGTAAATGCGGGGCCTAAGGGCAAACTACGCGGGCAGTACGCATGCCTAAGACTCGGAAAGCGGTGTCACCGAACACGATGGTGCGAGGCCCTCGGCACTCATCTGTGCGGCTGTACCACCGACACGAAGCTAAGAACCGGCCAAGGCGGGCTTGCACCGTTGGCGGGGTTCCGCTCTAGCAGCTACAAACTAGGCTTATGCCGATGTGGTAGCTACATCCACATCATTTGCGGGGAAGCAATGTACGTTATGCTTCGCTCTACTCCCGACCGGTGGGGACAAAGTACGTTATGTCCGCTCTCGGCCTGCGGATGATGACAAACCCTACTACGCTAAGAATACCGAGTAAAACAATGATTCACGGCTAGCAAGCAATGACCGACATCAATCACGTTTACCTAGCATGATACTACAACTTAAAGCAGGAATCACAAGCATTTGGAAGAACAAACCTAGCATGGCACTAACATGTAAAATTTACAAACATGCTAGCAAGAGATCAAACAAAGTGCCTATCACTATCATGCTCATAACAATCGGCAAACATACAAGGCACAATCGAGATATATCGAGGTCCACACAACCACGGTAAGAAATCCTTACAGGACAAGCGAGAAAATAATCACAAATCAACCAAGCAATCCTCGAGCCTCTAATCGAACCCAAACAACCTAAACATAAAATAAAGCGACCCAAATCAAATACATAAAAACAGCCCAAATAAATCCCTAAACAAAGACCAACAAATCGGGGCCCAACGAAGAAAAGACTAGGGAAATACCATCCGAGAAGCCACAAGGCTCAGGCCAACTTGAAGACACAACAGCAAAGTGGTGGCGCAGAAGCAGTGGTGGCCGGGCTGCCGGCTGGGCATGCAGCTGGGCAGGGGCGCAGCAGGCGGGCGCTGGCGCAGCGCGTGGCCTTGGCATTGGGCGAGCGAGCAGCGCGCGCATGGCGCGGCTCGAGCTCGGTGGGCGGCGACGACGGCGCGGCTTGGCGAGACGACGACGGCGCGCGCGCGCGAGGCGGCGTGGCGTGATGGGCTCGGGGCGCTCGGGAAGGCACGACGACCTCTGAGGGGCGACTTCGGTGCGGCGGGGCTCGGGTGACTCGACACGGACACGGGCGACACGGAGGCGGCTGGCGATGCAGATCTGGGCTCGGCGCGACTAGAGGGCGAGGGCGATGCAGATCTGGACTCGGCGCGACCAAGGCGACACGAAGATGGCGGGGTGATGCAGATCTAGGCTCAGCGCGACTAGGGCGAGGGCGATGCGATCGGCGCTGGGGTGGCTCAAGACGCGCGGCATGGGTGAGTGGGCGGCTGGAGCGAGGCGCGGCTAGGGTGGACATGGGCGACTAGAAATTTGGGCATGGTGCGGCCAAAGGGCTGCTCGGGGTGGAGGAGAGAGAAAAGGGAGAGAAAAAGGTTATTTGGGGATTTTGGAAAATAAAAGGGAAAAATAAAAGGAAAAAGGGAATTAAAAGGAAAAATGGGATTTTATCCTCCTTTCCATCCTTAACCAATTTTCTTTCCAAATTAAATAAGTCTTAAAGTCCTTAAATCCCATTTCCTTTGAAGCAACCTTTTCCAAACAATAACTCTCACTTAAACAAACTCCCAAATCATCTCTAAGGGCACAGGCTCGAATCCCAAAGGAAACACCCAAACAACGATCACTTTGCCCAAAACCCAAATCACAACAGAACTCCCAAACGAATACCCCAAACATCTCGGGACTCGCAGACACCAACATACAAGCCTCAACAAAGCGGGAGCTGCCTCAAGCCCTGAAAAACCACGAATCGCCCGGGAGCAAAAAGACCAAAATACCCTAAGGGTCAAAAAGCACTCTAACATTGCCCAACCAGAACCATCGAATCTGAGCAGGAAGCACCTCGAGAGGCTGAAATAGAAAATCGGGCCGTTACAATACTCCCTCCTTTTAAGACTTTCGTCCTCGAAAGTCCTAAAACAAACTTGACTCAATAAATACTCCACTCGATTCTTAGCGAATCGAACTTCTCGGCTAAAACAACACTAGCCCTTCTCGATAACCAAACCCTCTTGGGTTCTCAAAGGCTCAAAGCCACAATGCTCTCGATGCCACATACTATCTCAACAAATAGGCGAGGAACACAAAACTTGCATCTTTATCAAAGGCGGGGCAAAGCTAGCCAACTTGCTCCAATCCGCTCAAGGATCTCGAAAGCCCTACAAACTTGGGGCTCGGCCAAAACCCGCTAAACCAACACGGAACACCTCTCACAGCGGTGTTACTCTCAAGAAGCCCAGCGATCGGGCACAAGCTCCAAAACTCAACGCCACTCCTTTGGCGTAACTTCTCTGAATGCCCACAATCGATAACAAAGCGCCTCAACACAACGCCAAGTGGCCAAACAAGCTGAACCTCTCGGGTTCCAGAAACCAAACGGCCTACTCTTTCTTCACAAGAGACCAATGAACCACAAGGCTTGCCTAAAGCCTTAACGAAAAACAATCGAACCACCAAGCGACGATTGATCCAAAAGGCAAACTTTTCCCACTAGCACAAGTGAAACTTCACTCACGGCCAACCCTAAATGGCCAAAAACTGTGCACTGAGCTCCACTCGGCCAAGCCAACAAGCTGGAGCCTCACAACGGCCGAACACAAACTTTTCCATGCAAACCTACTAGCAATCGGCCAAAGAGAACATTGCTGTGCAAGGAAACACCCAACATTCCTCTCATGGAAAATCTCGGCGAAGAAGGACCAAACCCTCATAGGGCTACCAAACAACTCACAACGGCTTGAGGAAAAAGCGGCCCAAAGGCTAACCAACCAATGCCACGGCACCTCTGTGCCAACACACTCAATCGAGGCTCGGCTATTCGCCAAGCTGCGAAAGCTCAACAACTAGAAACAAAGCCCGAGAAGGCCTTGCTCAAAGCAGAAACTCAACTCAAGCTCAACTCTTAAAGCTGGTGGCCACCGCTCTTGCGGGGACAAACAACGTTTCGCTTGCTAACAACACAATGCGGGGACCTCTCGTTGGGCTAACCACTGCGCTACTCGATCAACTACACAACTCGGGAGCTACGCCGACTCCTCAACGGGAACGATTTCCCCAGCAAGCAAAACTCTAAAGGGCGGCGAACATCACACACACGCTCGCCGACTTGCTCAAACCCAAGGGCAACATCAACCAACTCTCTTGGAAGCAACACCCAAGGGAAACTCAACCGATTGGACCACCAACCCGAACTAGCCGAACTTACTCAACCCGAGGAGGAATCAACTCCCAAAACAACCGGACTAGGAACAAATCCTCGGGGCAACGCCCTGCAGCTCGAAGCGAGCAAGCTCTTGAAACATCAAGAGAACCAAATCTTGGTCAACACCAAGCACCAACTAGCCTCCAAAACCAAACAAGCACTAGCTTGCTAGATCGCCAAATCTGCAAGCAACTCACCCAAGGAACACCGCTGGGTCTAATCGGAGCTACGAGAGGCTCTCCACAACTAGAGATCCTCCGATCACCCTCCGACACACACGGTCGACAACGATCTAACAAACAACCAGAAGCCACGCGGGCACGACCCTCAAAGCATCTCAACTACTGGCCAACTCCAACTTGGAAACCAAGGGAACCGGAAGCGCTACAGGAGGCGTCATCCTCCTACTCAAAGCAACAACCTCAACATACCTTCCGCTCAAGGTAAGGATCCGAACAGCTTTCTTAGCCAAAACGATCGAAACTACGCGGCTTGCCACTCATTGCTCTTGCTCGGTTCTCAAGCTGAAGTCTAACCGGGGCAAGGACCAACTAGCAAAACTTGCTTAACCAACGGCCGACAACGAGCACGGCATCCTTACGACCAAAGCTAGGGCACTTGCCAAGAACTAAAGCCTCGACACCTCAAAGATCGAGCGACTGGCTCCTCAACACGAACCTCTCGTGGTTTTCCAAACCTAAACCACTTTAACGAGCTACGCAAAAGTGCACCGGGGTGTACGGCTCCAACTTGATCTCTTAAGATCCAAAGCCAACAAGGGCTCTCACACGGGGCAACTTTTGCCTCCAAACAGAGCCACAACAAACAAGGGAGCAACAAGAGTTCAAACCCACTCGGGGCCAACTCACCACGAAAAGCCACATTGGCCAACTTACTCTTACAAGCGCAAAACCACACCAAGCTAACATTCCTCAAAACAATGTGCTCACTAAACGCCCTCCGAACAGCCATCCAACTCATGGCTCTAACACTGGATCAACCACGCATCCACGATGCCAACACTAACCATACTAGGGTAACTCAAAGGGTAGCCGAATCATGCTACCATCAAGTGGCTCACGGAGCTCACAACACAGCGCGAGAACTCGACGCGCTAGCTCTTAACAACCTATAGCATCCTTTACACCCAACTCTCGAGAGATCCCGAAGCAGCTCCTACTTTCCCTCGAAAACCTCAAACTTGTAGTCCTCGACTACCACCGAGCTAGATCTCTTAAGCAACCCAAGCAGTGCAACCTCGGGAAAAGGGTACAAGACAAGCGGGGATGCTATACTCTAGGCGACCATGGAACCACTCGCACCAAAAGTGCCAAGCGGCCTGAATCTAGGCCTCCTCTCAAAGCACTATATCCATTACAACACGAATCAGCCTCAAACGAGCTTTATGCCCCTCTGAGAATAGGGAAAGTCACTCTCCAAGTGACGGGGCAATGACACTCAAAGACAGAGTCCAAACACTCGAGCGGCCTAATCTCGGCATCTCGACCAACAGACTTGCCACGGCCTACTCCTCGCATCCCACTCGATGCTCAACAAAAGCTCAGGCCAACTCCTCGGGTGGCAACAACTAGTTCCACACTAAGAACATCCAAATAAAAGAGTGTTCCACTCTACTAGCCCGCCGAAATCCACAGATGGATAAAACCCTGGCAAGCAAACTCCACACTACACCACAGCTACGAGGGTACAAAGAGAAGCGGTTGCAAAACAACAAAGAGGCTTGCAAGGGGCGAGAGATGTCTCTACATCGACTCAAGCCACTAACACGGCAACTTGCCAATCAATCGGGCGCGTGGTGGAGACTCGCTAGTCCACCTCTCTCAAGGGACTACCACCACCAAGCTGCGGAACCAACAACACAGAACGGCGCACCTCGGCCTCTGAGCAATGAGGGCATCCTAACACACGGATGCTAAACTCAAACACGCCAACCGCTTTACTACTAGCAAAGTAGGACTTTCTAATACATCAAGCTCTACATGCATCCACTTGCCAAACCGGGCGGCTCCATCAACGCCAACAAACTCAATCGCATAAACTCTGCGATCAAGCCCTCCGGGAACCTCAGGGGGCTACGAGAGCTACCGGGGAAAATGTTGAAACAAACTCTGTCATTTGGGCTATCTATGCCGGGACTCCTCGCTACGCGCTACAAAGCTGCGCACAGGTCTTTGCTCTCGATAGCTAAAGACACGCCATCAAATCTCACATGGTTGGAGCACACTCTGCTCAAGGAGTCAAACTCGAGGCGAGCTAGCCTCTACCCCCTCCTCTAGGCAACTTAATCGCCGGGGCCAACTTTGGCCTACGGGCCTAACACACCCCAGGGACGCGGCCTCAACATCAACAAGATCGGTCCAACTCCTCGGTCGGACATGCCAAGCGTCCCGCTCCTCGAGTGCAATCAACATATTGGCGATCCGCACAAGGCACCTCCACCCTCTCACTAGGGGAGAAACCAACAATCGGGCCACAAATGGCCTATGGGAGTCAAACCGCCTCCCTGCGAGTGCGATCGACACTGCTGGCGATTCGCACAAAGCATAAATCTTTGGCCCACACCGGGGCTCTCACCGCTCAACAAGCTGCGCCGATCTTTGCGAGAAGTTGGCATGATGGCTCTCTAAGCCCAAACCAACAACGAGTCGAGAACACTCGCTCGTCTGCGCTCCACAACTCTACACATGCATAAAAGCTAGAAGAAAAGTATTGCAAATTCTTACCCCTTAACTTAATTGAACTCGGACAAACCAAGCGGCCGTGGAGTGCCGATGATCATGGGAACAACAACCTACAAAGCGAGGTTAGTCTACACAGAATCTATGACTCGTGCTCGATACCAAGCTGTAAGAACCCGACCCAAAACATGGTCCTAAACACAGGATCTTACTCAAGATGCAAGATAAATATGATAACAAGCGGTTTAGAGCTTATATTTAAAAACCTTTCAAAACATATGAGAAGGGGGAGCCCTTAAAACATAACCAACAATTTTCATTTTAAACAATCCAACAAAGTAAAACAACCTGGCCAGTGTTTAATAAAATGTACAATACAATTTAAGCAACGTTTTAAACAATGTTCCCCTAGGACTCTGTCCATCTACATCTTTGAATAAACAATGCAATAATAAAAGACAGAGTGCCGCGGTTCCCCATGATCAATCGGCTCCCTCCGCTAGCCCTCCCGGTGTTGTCCCAAGTTACCGAAAGATAAAATAAGGGTGAGTATAAACATACTCAGAAGAATCCCCAACCGGGGTACAATACGATACATCGGTCATCTAGCACCTCAACATGCAAGCAAACGACTATCAACATGAGATCATAGCTCAACGAGCTCATAAAACAAGATTTGGAAACATCGGAAGTCTCTTACTTAGGAATCATCGGAAGTCTCCTACTTAGGCCTAATGATTGGTTCTCATAACCAATCCGGGACATCTCCGAGGGTCTTTCTCCTCGGCCAATTGATCAGCTCAAAAACCGATCCCAAAGATGTCCGACACCCTCGAGGGTCTTTCTCCTCGACCATATGATCAGCTCAAAAGCCGATCCCAATGGGTGTCCTCAAGGGCCTCTTACCCTCGCTATAACGGACTATCGGAGAGTACCCAAGTCCGGCTCTAAACAAGAAGGCGGTGTACTCACGAACATTAGCCCGGGGAGCTCTCGGGCCGGCTACTAACGCGTGTCTTGCGCACACCGCATGCTCTTCTCGCAACCGGCGTAAATGCGGGGCCTAAGGGCAAACTACGCGGGCAGCACGCATGCCTAAGACTCTAAACGGTGTCACCGAACACGAGTGCGAGGCCCTCGGCACTCATCTGCGGCACTGTACCACCGACTGAAGCTAAGAACCGGCCAAGGAGCTTGCTTGCACCGCTGGCGGTGGTTCCGCTCTAGCAGGAGCTACAAACTAGGCTTATGCCGATGTGGTAGCTACATCCACATCATCACGCCGGGGAAGCAATGTACGTTATGCTTCGCTCTACTCCCGACCGGTGGGGACAAAGTACGTTATGTCCGCTCGGCCCGGATGATGACAAACCCTACTACGCTAAGAATAAGAGTAAAACAATGATTCCTAGCTAGCAAGCAATGACCGACATCAATCACGTTTACCTAGCATGATACTACAACTTAAACAGGAATCACAAGCATCTTTGGAAGAACAAACCTAGCATGGCACTAACATGTAAAATCAACAAACATGCTAGCAAGAGATCAAACAAAGTCGCCTATCACTATCATGCTCATAACAATCGGCAAACATACAAGGCACAATCGAGATATATCGCAGGTCCACACAACCACGGTAAGAAATCCTTACTCGGGACAAGCGAGAAAATAATCACAAATCAACCAAGCAATCCTCGAGCCTCTAATCGAACCCAAACAACCTAAACATAAAATAAAGCGACCCAAATCAAATACATAAAACAACCCAAATAAATCCCTAAACAAAGACCAACAAATCGGGGCCCAACGAAGAAAAGACTAGGGAAATACCATCCGAGAAGCCACAAGGCTCAGGCCAACCAACACACAACAGCAGCGGTGCCGGGCGCGAGAGAGTGTACTGGTGGGCGCTGGGCACAGCGCTGGGCACATCGGGCGCAGAGGCGGGCGCGCGGCCTTGCTTGTGCTGGCGCGCTGGGCGAGGCAAGGGGCGCGCGCGGGCGCGAGCTCGAGCTCGGTGGCGGCGACACACGGCGCGGCTTGGCGGAGAGGGCGGCGCGCGCGCGCGCGCGCGAGGCGACGTGACGCGATGGGCTCGGGGGCACTCGGGAAGGCACGACGACCTACTGAGGCGAAGCGACTTCGGTGCGCCAGGGGCTCGGCGACTTCGACACGGACACGGGCGACACGAGGCGGCTCGGGCGATCTGAGATCTGGGCTCGGCGCGACTAGGGCGAGGGCGATGCAGATCTGGACTCGGCGCGACCAAGGCGACACGAAGATGGCCCGGGGTGATGCAGATCTGGGCTCGGCGCGACTAGGGCGAGGGCGATGCGATCGGGCGCTGGGGTGGCTCGGCACGGCGCGACATGGGTGAGCTGGGCGGCCTGGAGCGAGGGCGGCTAGAAATTTGGACATGGGCGACTAAGGGTGGGCATGGTGCGCCAAGGAAATTTGCTCGGGGTGGAGGAGAGAGAAAAGGGAGAGAAAAGGAAATTTGGGGATTTTGGAAAATAAAAGGGAAAAATAAAAGGAAAAAGGGAATTAAAAGGAAAAATGGGATTTTATCCTCCTTTCCATCCTTAACCAATTTTCTTTCCAAATTAAATAAGTCTTAAAGTCCTTAAATCCCATTTCCCGGCCGAAGCAACCTTTTCCAAACAATAACTCTCACTTAAACAAACTCCCAAATCATCTCTAAGGGCCTGGGCTCGAATCCCAAAGGAAACACCCAAACAACGATCACTTTGCCCAAAACCCAAATCACAACCGAACTCCCAAACGAATACCCCAAACATCTCGGGACTCATGAGACACCAACATACAAGCCTCAACAAAGCGAGAAGCGCCTCAAGCCCTGAAAAACCACGAATCTCGCCGGGAGCAAAAGACCAAAATACCCCTAAGGGTCAAAAGCAGCTCTAACGGCCCAACCGAACCATCGAACCGAACTCAAGCACCTCGAGGCGGAAATAGAAAATCGGGCCGGCGTTCAGATTCCGAGCAACACTCTTAGCAACTACGGTCAGGAACTACGTGGCTTCGCTACAACCATCATTTGTTCAGTACCATCTGAACTCCAACCATGAACAACAAGAGGTTCCACCAACCAAGCTTAGGTCCAACCTAACAAAACTTGCCTAAGCAACAACCCGACCACGAGCACGATATCCTTACCACCTCAACTAAAGCCTTACAACATCCACCTGGAGTCCAACTTCTCCAAGAACTGAGCACCAGTTCTCCAATGCAAACCCTACATGGTTCCGAAACTCTCGCCACCAGAACGAACTACACAAAACACACTTGTGTGCACAACTCCCAACCTTCCTTTAGAGATCCAAGACTAACAGGTGATTTCTAAAAAGGCAACAACTAACTTCCGGTAGGGATGTAATCAACCAAAAGAACACCAAAAGTTCCATCCCACACGATACTCAAAGTTGTGGCAACCTTGCTCTACTAAAGCATAACAATGCCAAACCAAACTTACCTTATACCAAGACTCTACCAAGTGTGCTTTACAGATAAGACATCCAACTCATCTCATGAGGCATCTAACTCATCTCATAAGCATCCAACTCATCCCACAAGCATCCAACTTACCTCATAGGCATCCAACTCATCTCATAAGCATCCAACTCATCTCATAAGCATCCAACTCATCTCATAGGCATCCAACTCATGGTCCCTCTGCTGGACCAAACTCGCATCTACAATGCTCAACTCTCCTCAGATTTAGGCACTCGAAAGTAGTTGACCGCACTACCAACCACAAAGATCTCTTGTCCTTAACACTAGAGTGAGACTCACGCGCACAAACACTTACCAACCGTCAACCTGCTGACTTACTCAACCCCCGGTAACTCTGGGAAGAGGCTCTGGCTCCTCTCGAACATCCTTTCGCTTGTAGTCCTTCGACTACCACTGAGCTAGCCCTCTTGCACGACCTAAACAGATGCAACTGCCATAAACGGATCCAAAGGCTAAAGGAGTGCGCTGAACTCCGGACGGGTCATAGAACCATCTGCTATACCCATGCCAAACTCTCGGGCTCGAACTGACTTAGTGCCAAAGCGGCACACCAACCAATGCACCTCAAGTGCCACTACTACCAAATCCACATCTTACTACAAATGGGGCCCGCAAGGTCACAACCTCAAGTGACAAAAACTATGGCTAGGAATACAAGAGCTCAAACTCAAACAACCATGCCTATGGCATCTCATCAAACCGAAGTCTCACTGCCTACTCTTGCACCTCCACATGATGCTCTACTAAACTCTAGCCGGATCTCTCAACATGCAGCAGCTAGCCCTACTCTAGGGGTTCACCATAAGAAGAGTGCTCAACCCTACTAGACAACTGAGGAAACTACCAATGGATCAAGTACGATGGGAACACTGCTCGCTGCACCCTTAACCACAGGGTTCCGGCTTACTGGCTGCAAAACAACAACACTTTACAAGAGAACAAAGATGTCTCAGCAACCCCCTCGAAGGCTACAAACTCTGCAGCTACTCACTGAGCAATCAAACAATCTGCTAAGGTTCAAGATCAACACTTGAACTACCCAGGCTAGTCCACACTGGGACCTGCTCCACAATCATCAACATGAGCAAAGCCATAGCTAACTCCTCTCCTGGAGTGGTACTCCAGGGCAAAACACCTCCACCCTCTCTCTAGGGGAAAACTAACAACTGGGCCACAAGTGGCCTACGGGAGTCTAATCTCTGCCTCCCTCTGGATGATGTCCCAGCGGTATCTAAATCTGTTTGGATACCCGGACTAGCTGCTATCATACTTCTTACACTGCGGGAAGTTGACATGATGGTGCTCTGGACCCAAACCAACAACGAGTCAGAACCTGCTCGTCTCCGCTCCACAACACTAAACAAGGCATACACTAGATGAAAAGTATTGTAAATTCTTAACCCTTTTCTAAAATCAGTAAACTTAGGCGCACTGATGATGGTATTGAGTCTTGATGATCATGGAAAGATGACCTACAACAAAAGGTCAGTCTACATAATCTATGACTCTGAGCTCTGATACCAACTGTAAAGACCCAACCCGAATGGGGTCCTAAAATAGGCCTTTACCTCAATACATGCTTTTAAAACTTAGGAAAAATAATATGCAACGCTGTATGCCAGATTCTGATTAAAACAAAAAGCAGTAAACATCCATTCAAATCAACAACAAATGTCCTGGAACCTGTCCCTGTTTCCAAGCACCTGTTCCATGCTAAATACAATTTAAAACGTACTCTGATAAGAGATTTAATTCACATTCAAATCCAAAAATGGTTTACATCAGTGTCAGAATCCGGGCACCAACCAGAAAACAACCTAAGGGCTCCGTGAACAACTACATGCATTCAGAGGACATTTAAACCATTAAAACATAAATACAAGACTCAGAGTTCGAAACAACAGGTTTCCATGATCACAGCTCCTCCTCCAGCCATCTTGTCTCGCACCATGGTTACCTGTGGAAAACCACAAAATAAGGGTGAGTAACGAATTACTCAGTAAGAATCCCCAACCGGGGTACAATACGATATACATGGTCATCTAGCAGAAAGGTATGCAAGCTATGAATATAAACACAGAAGAGAGCACATAGCTTAAATCCACACATAAACCTCGGATGCCATCTCAGGGTCTTACTCCGGAAAATCCACCACACGATACGATCCTATACGAGAAACAAGTCTAGGCCTCAGCCTGTCTACTGTCGATACGAAAGGTGCACTGGCTCACAATCCCGAAGAGCTCTCCAGTCGGGGCTATAATGAGCGTATGCGCACATCGCATGCTACTCCAAACCATGGGGGGTGCCGGGTCTAGTGGCAAGCTGCCCAGGTCCAGTCACCATGCCTAACTAAATCTCTGGATTGGTGTCACTGACATCGGGGTGTGAGACCTGGACACGTGAACTATGTCAGCCTGAACCACCGCACCTGAGGCTAAGGAACAGGTCGTGGTAGGCTTACACCAGGAAGCCGTCCTTGCCCTAACAGGTGGCAATCAAGGGCTACGACCGAACACGCTGAGGACGTGCCCACTGCCGGGGACTAGGCCATGCCAAGTCATCATCCCGACCGTTGGGGCATTTTACAGTCTGCCACCCTCACCCAGAGATTCCAGGGCCTGCCGTTAGGGTTAGCTAAACCCTAACGGGGGATCAGGGACAGAGTACCGCCTCGTACGTCCCTGCCGTGGATGCAAGTTACGTTACGCATCCTGGCCCGGATGATGCTACCTACCATATCTCAAACCTATAAACAGATACAGCAAACAATTCAATACGAGCGCAACAGATACAACGAACCTAGCATGATACTACGAAGCAAGAACAGATAACGAGCATGCAAGAACGGAACAACCTAGCATGGACTAACATGAGAAACAACATAAGAAATCATGCCAGTCGGAAATTCAGAACAGAGCACCTATCACTAAACATGCTGATAAACACAACAAGCATACAAACATCAATCACATATAATATCGTAGGGCCCACACAACTCCGGTAAGAAATCCTTACCTAGTCGAAAGGCAACTACACACAAGAATCATAAGCTGCGATCGATCCCGATCTAGCTAACGAGAACCTAACAAACACAACAATAATCACAATCCATAGGCCTAAATATAATAAAATAAACAGGGCTCGTCTCGGGAGCAACTCACTCGGCACGGCTGACGCGCGGACGGACAGGCTGCACGTGCGGGGCTGCTGCTGGGTGCTGCTGGGAGTTGATGGGCTCACATGGGCGGCAAGTAAGAGCTTGGCTACCTGGCGCCGACGGACGCAGATGGCGGCAGGGCTGCGACCTGGCGCCGACAGAGATGGGCGTTGGGGCTGCGACGCGGATGCTGGGACGGCGACGGGCGCGCAGGCGGTGGGCGCGGACGGGGCGTTTGACGGCTGCGCGATGCGCTGCTGGGCGTCTGGGCGATGGGGTTGTTGGTGAGACGGCAGGGGGTGGCGTTTGGGCTTCTCGGTAGGGGTTGCTACTGCTCGGCTGGGTTGCACAACACCAGGGCTCACCTCTTCTTCTCCATACCAGCAAGAATACACCAAACAAAGAAGGAGAAGAGGAAGAGAACTCTTACCGGAACGACGATCGGACCTCGGGGCTGCTAAGGAGGAAGAACACGGCTTGGGAGCTACGGAGAAAGAGGCTTGGGCGGCCAAGGGCTTTTTTTGGAGAAGAAGACAAAACCCTAATTTCCTTTCATTTAATCAAATGCACCCAAAACCCAAAGGACTCAAGGCTAACCAAGATATGCTGCGGAAAGAGCAACAAGATCACCTGGTGGCTCAACTGGCCACACCACCCACCTGACTTCCTAGCACCCCGGGTTGAAAACCCAACTGCTACACTTTAAATTCTCAATTTTGCTTTTGCATCTCACCATGCCCAAATACATCCACAAAGCATCAAAATCCTACTTAAGACCATCCAATAATTTTAGCAACTGAAAAAGACATAAACGGCCCTGACGGCCCGACCAAATTACCAAAATACCCTTAGGGCATACCTGGAAGACCGGGATGAAAACCTGGGCCGTTACATCAACTCTCAAAACATCCTGACTAGGAATGAGTCCTCAGGGCAACGCCCGCTTGCTCGAACCGAGCTACCTCTTAGAACATCATAGGAACCACACCTTGGTCAACACCAAGCACCACCTTGCTAAGAATTCCAACAACCAACGCGAAGGTTACTAAGAACAACACTAGCTTGTCAACCGACTACAAGCTTCCAGTAACTCAACCGAGGAACACTGCTTGGGTCTGACTGAGCTCTGGTGAGGCTCTCCACAACCTAGGGTTCCTCCGATCACCCTTCGACACATACTGTCGTCAAACGGTCTAACAGACATCTGGCTACACGAGCACATCTTCTTCCAACACCTCAACTATGCTGGCCAACTCCAACTCCTTGTAAACCAAGAAGACCAGAAACGCTACAGAATGTGTCATCCTCCCACTCAAAGCATCAGCCACATCATAGCTTCTACCCAAGGTAAGGATCCGAACAACACTCTAAACCATGACGGTCAGAAACTGCGCGACTTCGCTACCACCGCTCTCGTTCAGTTCCAACTGAACTCTAACCATCGATCAACAAGAAGTTCCTCTAACCAGGTTAAGGTCCAACTGGCGAAACCTGCTTAAACAACAATCCGGCTACGAGCACGGTATCCTTACAACTAAAGTCAGGGCATTTGCCAAGAAACTAAAGCCTTGACACCTCAAGGACTGAGCACTGGTTTCTCAACACGAACCTCTCGTGGTTCCCAAAACATACACCACGTAACGAGCTACACAAAAGTACACCGGCGTGTACAGCACCAACTTGATTCCTTAAGATCCAATTCCAACAAGGACTCTCACACAAGGCAGCTTTTGACTCCCAATAAAGCCACAACTAGCAAGGGAACAACAAGAGTTCAAATCCACTCGGGGTCAACTCACCACGAAACGCCACATTGGCCAACTCACTCTACAAGAGCATAACCACACCAAACTGACATTCCTCCTACCAATGTGTCCACTAAACCTGCTCTGCTCAACCATCCAACTCATGGCTCTAACGCTGGATCAACCACGAATCTTCGATGCCAACTCTACTCATACTAGGGTAACTCAAAGGTAGTCGAATCACACTACCAACAAACTGGCTCACAAGCCCACGACACAGGCACGAGAACTCGGACACGCTAGCCCTTAACATCCTACTGCATCCTTCGTACCCAACTCTCGGTGACCCTGAAAGTTTCTGCTTTCCTTCGAATGACCTCAAACTTGTAGTTCTCTGACTACCACCGAGCTAGATCTCTTATGCAACCTAAACAGGTGCAACCTCAGGAAATGGGTACAAGAATAGTGGGGATGCTAAACTCCGGGTGGGTCATGGAATCACCTACACCTATGGTGCGAACTGTCCTGAACCTAGCCCTCCTCTTAAAGCTTCGTGCCAACAAGCACTACACCTTTCTAGCTCAAACAACTATAAACGAGCTCTACGTCCCCACTAAGGGTAGGGAAGGTCACACTCCAAGTGACGGGGAAAATGGCACTCAAACAAGAAGCCCGACACTCGAGCAGTCTAGTCTCTGACATCTCGTCTGACAGACATGCCACGGCCTATTCCTGCATCCCACTCGATGCTCAACAAATACTCAGACCAACCCTCGGGTGGCAGCACCTAACTCCACATTTGGAACATGCTAACAAAAGGTGCTTCTCTCTACTAGCCAACTAGAAGCCACGAACGGGTTAAGTCCCGACCGGAAAACTTTACTCAGCACCCTGACTAAGGGTTACTAACCGAGCTAGCTGCAAAATAGTAGCGGGCTTGCAAGAGGTCAAGATGTCTCTACATCCTCCTCAAAAGCTACTAACTCAGCAACTTGCCAATCGATCGGGTGACTGGTGGAGACTCTACTGGTCCACCTCTCTCAAGGAAATTCCACCACCAAACTGCTGTATCAAACAGCACAAGAACGGCACGCCTCGGCCTCTGAACATCAGGTCATCCCAACACTCGGATGATAAACTCAATCTTGGCCAACCACCTCGCTTCTACTTGCCAAACTCGGCGGCTCCATCAACGCCAACTAACTCATCAGCATAAACCTGCTGATCATGCCCTCCCGGGAACCTCCGGGGCTACTGGAGCTACTGGGGGGTATCTCCTAAATAAACTCTGTCAGCTGGGCTATCTGTGCCCGGGACTCCTCACTACGAGCGACAAACCGCGCTTGGGTATCTGCTCTCAGATAGCTAAAAGACCTGCCATCAATTCTCTCATGGCTGGAGCACACTCTGCTCAAGGAGTCTCACTCTAAGGCAGACTAGCCTCTACCCCCTTCTCTTAGCAGCTCAACTGTCAGGGCCAAAAGTGGCCTACGAGTCTAGACAACCTTGGACGTGGTCTCATCATCAACACGATCAGTCCAACTCCTCGGTTGGAAATACCAAACGTCCCAGCTTCTCTATGTGTAATCAACATACTGGCGATCTACACAAAGCATAAAAGCTAGCCCACGGTGGGGCTTTCACTGCCCAACAAGGGTAACACATGTGTACTTCACACAATATCATAAATCAAAACACTTAGCTTAATGAACTTAGACAAACCTGGCGGTCGTGGAGTGCAGGAGATCATGGGAACACAACCTACAAACAGGTTAGTCTACAGAATCTATGACTCTGTGCTCTGATACCAACTGTAAAGACCCGACCCGAAAAACGGTTCTAAACCTAGGTCTTTACTCAGCATGCAAGTGAAAAGCATAAATGACACAAACCAGAGGTCGAATTTAAAACTCTTCAAAACATATAAAGAGGAAAACATTAAAACAAAGTCAGATAATCATTAAGTAAAACCATCGATTTTAAAACAGTGACTGATCAGTACTTTTCCTTAAAACATAAAAGATAGTCCAAAGCAACAGTAAATAACTTTTACCTATGGACTCATGTCCAACTACATGCTGAATTCAAATATGTAATTAAAGACACGACAAATGATGTCAAGCGACATCCATGATCTCCCAGCCTCCCTCCGCTTAGCGCGCCGGTCTTTGTCCCAAGTTTACGGTGGAAAACCACAGTAAGGGTGAGTATAAACATACTCAGTAAGAATCCCCGACCGGGGTACGATACGATGCTATCAATCATCTAGCAACCTAGTACACATGTAAACAGATATCAACACGGATCTTAGCTCAACGAGCCTACAAGGTAAAATCTGGAGTCCTCGGAAGTCTCCTACTTCCGACCTAATGATTGGTTCTCATAACCAATCCCGGGACATCTCCGAGGGTCTTTCTCCCTCGGCCAATTGATCAGCTCAAAACTGATCCCAAAAGATGTCTGACACCTTCGAGGGTCTTTCTCCCTCGACAACATGATCAGCTCAAAAACCAATCCCAATGGGTGTCCTCAAGGGTCTCTTACCCTCGCTAGCAAATCTGGACTATCGGAAGAGTACCCGAAGTCTGGCTCTAAACTGGAAGGAACTGCTGTACTCACGACCATTAGCCCGAGGGAGCTCTCCGAACCGGCGACTAACGCGTGTGAGCGCACACCGCATGCTGCTGCAACCGGCGTAAATGTGGGGGCCTAAGTACAAACTACGCGGGCTAGGTACGCATGCCTAAAGACTCGGAAGCGGTGTCACTGAGTAGAGTAGTGCGAGGCCCTCGGCACTCATCTGTAACAGCCTGTACCACCGACCTGAAGCTAAGAACCGGCCAAGGCGGGCTTGCACCGTTGGCAGGGTTCCGCTCTAGCAGGCTACAAACTAGGCTTATGCCGATGTGGTAGCTAATCCACATCGGCTTACGGGGGGAAGCAAGGTACGTTATGCTTCGCTCTACTCCCGACCGGTGGGGACAACGTACGTTATGTCCACTTTCAGCCTCTAGATGATGACAAACCCTACTGTGCTAACTACGAGTACAAGATAACTGATTCCTGGCTAAACATGCATATCAACCTCAATCATACATAACCTAGCATGATACTACGAACTTAAAGCAGGAACCATAGCATGCTGGAAGAACAAACCTAGCATGGCACTAACATGTACAAACAAGCAAACATGCTAGCAGGAATTCAAACACAAGCTGTCCTATCCACTAACATGCTCATAAACGTAATAGGCATACAAGGCACAATCAAGAAAACATCGCAGGGTCCACACAACCACGGTAAGAAATCCTTACCTGGAAACAAGTAGAAAAATAACTACCACTAATCAATAAGCGACCCTCGAGCTTCTAAGCGAACCCTAGCAACCTAAGCATTCAATAAAAACATCCGAATTAAACAAATAGCAGCCAACAACTTAGGGTCCAAAAGAGAAAAGACTTGGGAATTACCAACCGAGAAGACACAAGGTCTCGACCCAACTCTCTAGGAAAAAAATAGGCTCTCGGCAAAGAAAGTGGTGCGACGAGCAAGCCGGGCGCTTTGGGCGCCATGGGCGCTCGGCGAGGCAGGGGGGGGCGGTGCGCGCGACGGGTGCGTGAGTCACGCATGGACGAGCGAGCGAGACATTTGGCGCCATAATGGCCCGATTTTCCATTACGGTTTCCCAGGTACTTTTGGTTCCGTATTGGGGCAATCGGTTGGGCCGTTAGGGCTTTTTAACCCTTAGGGGTAAATTCGTCTTTTTGCTCCCCGGTCAGAATTTGTGGATTTTCAGGATTCTAGGACCATTCCTGCCTTTGTCGGGGCTTGATTATTGTTGGTTGCAAGACCCAAGAAGTTTGGGCTAGCTGTTTAGAAGTTTGGAAGTGTTTTGGATATTGGCAAAATTAATATTGATTTAAGTGTTTCCATTGGGATTTGAACCCTTGCCCTAACTGGTGATTTTGGGAGTTTGTAGAAAATGAGTTTTTATAAATAGGAAAAAGGAAGGAAAAATAAAGAAAATCCCATTTCCCCCTTGTTTTCTCTCTCTCTCTCTCTCTCTCTCTCTCTCTCTCTCTCTCTCTCTCTCTCTCTCTCTGCCGAGCCACACCAAACCCTAGCCC
The DNA here is from genome assembly GCA_036507275.1 of Sicyos edulis. Taxonomy (NCBI): domain Eukaryota; kingdom Viridiplantae; phylum Streptophyta; class Magnoliopsida; order Cucurbitales; family Cucurbitaceae; genus Sicyos; species Sicyos edulis. The sequence continues at coordinate 27,253,864 of CM071852.1, forward strand.
ACCAAACCTTAGCCGCACCGCACCAGGCCGCACAGCCCCAACTTCTGCGACGCACCGCCCCGCACCAGCTCGCCCAACCCCTGCCGCGCACTGTGCCGACCCAGTGCCGTCTTGCTCCGCACCAGGTCACCCAACCCCTACCGCGCAATGTGCCGACCCAGCGCCGTCCCGCTCCGCACCAGGTCGCCCAACCCCTACCGCGTACTATGCAGAGCCGCACCGTCCCGCTCCGCACCAGGTCGCCCAACCCAGCCCCACGCCGTGCCGAACCGACCCGCGCAGCTCGACCTCACTCACTGCCGCCCAGTTCCGTCGCCTGTGCCGCGCACCATCCTCCCAGCCCAGACGCGACGCCCGCGCGCGCCGTTGCGAGCGTCTGCCTCTCTCCCAGCCGCGCCCTCGCCGCACCAAAGAAGGTGCCCTTCTCGCCCTTTACTACCGAGACCTTATGTTTTCTCGGTTGGTAATTCCTGAGTCTTTCCTTCTTTGGGCCCTAAGTTGTTGGCTGCTGTTTATTTATTTAGGATGTTTTTATTGTTTGCTTAGGTTGCTGGGGTTCGCTTAGAGGCTCGAGGGTCGCTTGTTGGTTGTGATAATTATTCTATGCTTGTTTCCAGGTAAGGATTTCTTACCGTGGTTGTGTGGACCCTGCGATGCTTTCTTGATTGTGATTTGTATGCCTGTTTACTTTTATGAGCATGTTAGTGGATAGAACAGCTTGTGTTGAATTCCTGCTAGCATGTTTGCCTGTTTGTACATGTTAGTGCCATGCTAGATTCGTTCTTCCAACATGCTTATGATTCCTGCTTTAAGTTCGTAGTATCATGCTAGGTTTAGCCAGGAATCAGTTATTTCACACTCATAGTTAGACTTGTAGGGATTGTCATCATCTAGAGGCTGAGAGTAGACATAACGTACGTTGTCCCCACCGGCAGCCGATGTGGGTTAGCTACCACATCGGCATAAGCCTAGTTTGTAGCCTGCTAAAGCGGAACCCTGCCAACGGTGCAAGCCTGCCTTGGCCGGCTCTTAGCTTCAGGTAGGTGGTACAGGCTGCACAGATGACTGCCGAGGGCCTCGCACTACTGTGTTCAGTGACACCGCTTTCGAGTCTTTAGGCATGCGTACTTGGCCCGCGTAGTTTGTACTTAGGCCCCCACATTTACGCTGGTTGCAGCAGCATGCGGTGTGCGCGCACACGCGTTAGTCGCCGGTTCGGAGAGCTCCCCTGGGCTAATGTTCGTGAGTACACCAGTTCCTTCCTGTTAGAGCCAGACTTCGGGTACTCTCCCGATAGTCCAGATTTCTTAGCGAGGGTAAGAGACCCTTGAGGACACCCATTGGGATTGGTTTTTGAGCCAATCATATGGTCGAGGGAGAAAGACCCTCGAGGGTGTCAGATATCCTTTGGGATTGGTTATGAGAACCAATCATTAGGCTGGAAGTAGGAGACTTCCGAGTATTCTGGATTTGCCTTGTAAGCTCGTTGAGCTAAGATCCGTGTTGATATCTGTTTGCATATGTACTAGATTGCTAGATGATTGATTGCATCGTATCGTACCCTTGTTGGGGATTCTTACTGAGTATGTTTATACTCACCCTTATGGTGGTTTTTTCCACCAGGTAACTTGGGACAGCACCGATGTAAAGACCTGACCCAAAAGGGGCTCTAAATGGGCCTTTACCTCAATGCATGCATTCAAAGTAAAGGACAATATGCAGGTATGTTTTTGGATTCCAATTAAAACTAAAACAGTCAACATTCAATCCAGAAATCAATACAGTTTACTGAACCCTGTCTCTGTCTCCAAGCACCTGTTTCAAGACAAATACGTTTCCAAAAGTTTACTCTGATAAGAGATTTATTTAAAACATTCAAACCTTCTCAGTTACAACAATGCTGGAATCCACAAAAGAATTTTAGAAAACATCCTAGGGCTCCGTGCCCAGCTACATGCATTTAGAGGAAATAAAAAGGCAAAGGGTCATAATATAAAAATCAGAGACAACAGTAGGTTCCCCTGATCATAGCTCCTCCTTCAGCCATCCTGTCTCGCACCTTGGTTACCTGTGGAAAACCACAAAATAAGGGTGAGTAACGAATTACTCAGTAAGAATCCCCAACCGGGGTACAATACGATATACATGGTCATCTAGATGAATGTATGCAAGCTATGAATATAAACACAGAATAGAGCACATAGCTTAAATCCACATATAAACCTCGGATGCCAACTCAGGGTCTTAGTCTAGAAATTCCACCACACAATACGCCCTATACGAGAAACAAGTCTCAGCCTTAGCCTATCTACTGTCGATACGAAAGTTGCACTGGCTCACAATCCCGAAGAGCTCTCCACTCGGCGCTGTAATGAGCGTATGCGCGCACAGCATGCTACTGCAGACTCTGGGGGTGCCGGGTCTAGTGGCAAGCTGCCCAGGTCCAGTGACCATGCCTAACTAAATCTCTGGATCGGTGTCACTGACATAGGGGTGTGAGACTGAGACATGAGAACTATGTCAGCCTTAACCACCGCACCTGAGGCTAAGGAATCGGTCGTGGTAGGGCTTACACAAGGAAGTCGTCCTTGCCCTAACAGGTGGCAATCAAGGGCTACTGCCGAACACGCTGAGGACGTGCCGGATGCCGGGGACTAGGCATTGCCAAGTCATCATCCCGACCGTTGGGGCATCGCATAGACTGCCACCCTCACCCAAGATTGCAGGGCCTACCGGTAGGGTTAGCTAAACCCTAACGGGGTCAAGGGACGGAGTATTACCTCGTGCGTCCCTGCCATGGATGCAAGATACTTTATGCATTTTGGCCCAGATGATGCTACCTATCTGGACTCTAAGCTATAACATCAACAACAAACAATCCAATACGTGCTCAATAGATACAATGAACCTAGCATGATACTACGAAGCAAGAACAAATAACGAGCAAGCCAGAACAGAACAACCTAGCATGGGCTAACATGAGAAACAACATAAGATATCATGCCAGTCGGGAATTCCGAACAGAGCACCTAACACTAAACATGCTGATAATCACAAACAAGCATACAAACAGCAATCACATATAATATCGCAGGGCCCAGAAAACTCCGGTAAGAAATCCTTACCGTGCCGGGAGGCAACTACACACAAAATCCTAAGCTGCGATCGATCCCGAGCTAGCTAACGAGAACCTAACAAACATAACAATAATCACAACCCATAGGCCTAAATATAATAAAATAAATAGGACTCGGCTCGGGAGCAACTCACGCGGCACGGCTGACGCGCAGACGGACAGGTTGCACGGTGTGGCTGCTGCTAGGCGCTGATGGGCGGCAGGGGTCGCACGCTGGGAACGCTGATGGGCTGCGCGCGCGAGTGCGCCCGCGAGCTGGACACGGGCGGGCTGGGACGGTGACAGGCACGCGGGCGCTGGGACGACGACTGGCGCGCGGGCGCTGGCTGCAGCTGACACGCTAGGATGGCAACGGGTGCGCTGGGACAGGCTGTGCGACGAGCTGCTCGGCGCCTGGGCGTCTGGGCGAGGTAGGGGCTGCCTAGGCCTGTGACAGGGGCTGTCTGGGCTTGCTCTGGGCAGTCTGGTGCCTGCTGGTGCGATCTGGGCGGGTTGCAATGGCGATCTGGGCGCGATCTGGCTGGCTGGGCTTGCTGCTCGGGTGCGACAGAGGCTCAATGGGCTGCTGGCTGGGGCTTCTCTCGGCTGGCTGCACACAACACACCCACACACAACCACTCTTCACTCGGCCAGCAAAAGAAAACCCAAATCGGAGAAGGAGAAGAGACGACGAAACTTACTCGGAATGACTATCGAATCTCGGGGCTGCTAAGGAGAAGAAATTCGGTTTGGGGAGCACGGGAGACAAGCTTGGGCGGCCACAATGCTTTTGGAGAAGAAGACAAAACAAAACCTAATTTCTTTTCATTTAACCAAATGCACCAAAACTCCAAAGATCCAAGGCTAACCAAGATATGTCGCAAAAAGAGTAATAAGAGCTCTCCATAGCTCATCTGCCACGCATCCCCACTGGCTTTCTTGGAGACCCGGGTTCGAATCCCAGCTGCAACACAATTTTCCTTTATTTTTACTTTTGCATCTATCCTTGCTCAAACCCATCCACAAAGCCTAAAAAACCTACATAAACCCATCCAATAATTTTAGCAACTGGAAAAAGACATAAACGGCCCTGATGGCCCAACAAAATTACCAAAATACCCCTAGGGCATACCTGGAAGACCGGGATGAAAACCTGGGTGGTTACAATATTCCCTCCTTTTTATGACTTTCGTCCTCGAAAGTCCTTAAAACTCAAAGCAGCCACAGATATCGCAATCTCATCCCGTCTTCCCCGCTCACGAGCGACCTCCTCTGAACTCTGACTCCTCCACTAAACTTTTACCAAACGGATCTCACGATTACGCAACGTCTTCGTCTCAAAGACCAGAATACTTACAGGCTTCCCTTCGAAGCTCAAATCCTCAATCAGCTGCAAAGGCTCAAAGTCCACAATGAGCGATGGGTCCGGCACATACTGCCTCAACATCAACGGAGGAAAGGCTAACCAATATGCAACTCTGCCAATCCCCTCAAGAATCTCAAACGGACCAACAAAACGGGGACTCAACTTCCCACGCTTACCAAACCTCCACACACCTGTAATGGCCCAGGTTTTCATCCCGGTCTTCCAGGTATGCCCTAGGGGTATTTTGGTAATTTGGTAGGGCCATCAGGGCCGTTTATGTCTTTTTCAGTTGTTAAAATTATTGGATGGACTTAAGTAGGATTTTTGATGCATTGTGGATGTGTTTGGGCATGGAGAGATGCAAAAGAGAAATAGGGATTTAATGTTGCAGCAGCTAGGATTCGAGCCAGGGTGGCCTTGTGTGCTAGAGCATGGCCTTGCCAGTTGAGCCACCAAGTGATCTTGTTGCTCTATTCGCAACATATTTTAGTTAGCCTTGAGTTCTTGGGGTTTTGGTGCATTTGATTAAAATGAAAAGAAATTTAGGTTTTTGTGTTTTATTCTCCAAACCCCCCATGGCCGCCCAACCCTCTTCTCTCTAGCCATCTTGCGTGAGTCTTCTCCCGAGAGTCCTCCGAGTCTCATTCCGGCCAGCCAAGCAACCCAACCGAGCAGCCGGGCCGGCAGCGGCCATTTCCCAGATCGCACCAGCAACCCAGACGCCCCAGCGCCCAACAAAGACGCAGCCCTGTGCGCCAGCGCCCAGCCGCCGTCGACGCACGGACCGCGTGCGTCGCCGCCGCCGCATCGCGTTGCTCGCCCACGCGCGCCTAGCCCGTCTGCGCGCCAGACGCCATCGCCCAGCCGAGCTCGCGCCCGCGCGCCGATCGCCGTCCCAGCGCGTCCGCGCCCAGCGCCAGCGTGCTGTGCCGCTCGCCCACCCGTGTCCTGCCTGTCCGCGCGCGCGCGTCCACTCCCAGCGCCGTGCCAGCTCGCCCATCCGTGCCCCCAGGGCCGTGCCAGCACCCAGCCCTGCCGCCCATCTACACCCAGCAGCAGCCCCGCACATACAGCCTGTCCGTCCGCGCGTCAGCCGTGCCGCATGAGTTACTCCCGAGCTGAGCCCTGTTTATTTTATTATATTTAGGCCTATGGATTGTGATAATTATTATGCTTGTTAGGTTCTCATTAGCTAGCTCGGGATCGGTCGCAGCTTAGGATTCTTGTGTAACTGCCTTCCGACCAGGTAAGGGTTTCTTACCGAGGTTGTGTGGACCCTGCGAATAATTGATAGTATGCCATATCTTGTGATTATATGAAATTCTAGTGGATAGGTTACATGTTTTCTCTTGCTTAGGGTTTGTGTTGTCTTGGTGTTCTGTTATATTAGTTCTGAGGCTAGGGTCTTTTATCTTGGCATATTCTTGTTCTGTTATATTACGATAGTTCCATGTTAGTGCTAGGCAGGTGATCCATAATGTAGGTAAGTCCCCGATGGGCACTGCACTGTTCCCTTGTGTGTAAGCCCCTGATGGGCATCATAAGGCCTCTTAAGAGTATAAGACCCTGTAACGGCCCAGTTTTCTATTTCGGTTTCCCAGGAGTTTTCGGGACATTATGCGGATGTTCGGATGGGCCGTTAGAGCTTTTTAACCTTTAAGGGTATTTTGGTCTTTTTGCCCCGGTCGTGGTTTTGAGGATTTTCAAGATCTCGGGGCCATTCTGCCTTTGTCGAAGCTTAATGGTTGTTGGTTGCAAGACCCAGAGAGGTTTGGGCAAGTTGTTTGGAAGTTTGGAGGTGTTTTAGAAAATGGCAAAATTATTTATAATTTTTGGTGCTTCCATTGGGATTTGAGCCCTTGCCCTAAATGGTCTTTGAGAGTTTGTAGGAAATGAGAGTTTTATTTTTAAGTAAGTTTGATTGGGCCGGGTTTTGAAAGTGGATGCTTTGGGAAGGGATTTTAGGCCTTTTAAATTAGGAAAAGGAAGGAAAAATCAAGAAAATCCCTCTTCCCCTTGTTTTGGCAAGATTTTCTCTCTCTCTCTCTCTCTCTCTCTCTCTCTCTCTCTCCCCTAGCCGACCTCACCAAGAACCCAAACCCTAGCCGCTAAGCCCCGGCCGCCATGCCCAGATCGCACCACCTGCACATCCTGTCGAGCCAGCGCACCGCACCGCACTGCACCGCCCAGCCATGCCGGATCGCACCAACCCCAGTCGCCCAGCGGCCACTCACCGAGAGCTCCCAAACGCCTGCATCGCCCATGCCCAGCGCGCCCGATCGCCTTGCCTCGCCAGCCCGAGACGCGCGCGCGCCGTTCCGCACTGAGACCGCCCAGACGCGCGCGCCCGCTCCGCTTCGTTACCGCCCGGCCGCCGCCGCGCGCCCGGCCAGCGTGCTCGCTCGCTGCGGCGGCCAGCGTCTGCGTGCCCGTGCCGCTTCGTCGCGTCCGCCCGCCGCCAGCGCCGCTCTCGTCGCGATCGCGCGCAATCAGCGCCAGCGCCCGCCCTTCCGCGCCGCGCCCGGTCGCCCAGAAGCGCCAGCGCGCCTACCGCTTGTCCTTGCGACGGGACGACTGCCTTGCCTTGCGAGTTGGGGCGTGGCCTTGTGTCTTCTCGGTCGGTAATTCCCGAGACTTTTCCTTTGGGCCCCTAGGCTATTGGCATTGTTTATTTAATTAGGTTGTTTTTATTAAAATGCTTAGGTTGCTCGGTTTCGCTTTAAAGCTCGAGGGTCATTATTTGATTGTGAAAGTTATTTCGCTCGTTTTCGTGTAAGGATTCCTTACAGTGGTTGTGTGGACCTGCGATGCTTTCTTGAATGTGCCTTATATGCTTGTTTACTTTTATGGACATGATTAGTGGATAGGAATGACTTGTGATTGCACTCGCTAGCATGTTTGCTTGATTGTACATGTTAGTGCCATGCTAGGATTGTTCTTCCAAAGCATGCCCGAGATTCCCGCTTTAAGTTCGTAGTATCATGCTAGGTTATGTATGATTGATGATGATTATGTATGTTTAGCCAGAATCGTTTACTCTATACTCTAGCTAGTGTGTTAGGTTGTCATCATCTAGAGGTGAGAGCGGACATAACGTACCTTGTCCCCACCGGTCGGGAGTAGAGCGAAGCATAACGTACATTGCTTCCCCAGCGGCCGATGTGGATTTAGCTACCACATCGGCATAAGCTAGTTTGTAGCTCGCTAGAGCGAGAACCCCGCCAGCGGTGCAAGCCGCCTTGGCCGGTTCTTAGCTTCGTGCGGTGTGGTACAGCCGCATGGATGAGTGCCGAGGGCCTCGCACTCTCGTGTTCGGTGACACCGCTCCGAGTCTTTAGGCATGCGTACACGCCCGCGTAGTTTGTACTTAGGCCCCACATTTACGCCGGTTGCAAAGAAGCATGCGGTGTGCGCGCCTGACACGCGTTAGTCGCCGGTTCGGAGAGCTCCCCGGGCTAATGTTCGTGAGTACACGGTTCCTTTCTGCTTTTAGAGCCGGACTTCGGGTACTCTCCCGATAGTCCGATTTATAGCGAGGGTAAGAGGCCCTTGAGGACACCCATTGGGATCGGCTTTTGAGTGATCATATGGTCGAGGAGAAAGACCCTCGAGGGTGTCGGACATCTTTGGGATCGGTTTTTGAGGTGATCAATTGGCCGAGGAGAAAGACCCTCGGAGATGTCACGGGATTGGTTATGAGAGCCAATCATTAGGCGGAAGTAGGAGACTTCCGAGGATTCCAGATTCGCCTTGTAAGCTCGTTGAGCTATGATCCGTGTTGGTAATTGTTTGCATGTATACTAGGGTGCTAGATGATTGATGTATCGTATTGTACCCGGTTGAGATTCTTACTGAGTATGTTTATACTACCCCCTTATTTTCGTGGTTTTCCACGGGTAACTAGGACAAGACAGGGACGGCTAGCGGAGGAGCTGAATGATCATGGGAGCCGCCGGCACTCTGTCTTTATTGTTTGCATATTTGTTCAAAGCATGTAGATGGACAGAGTCCTAGGGGAAACATTATTAAAAGTTGTTTTGAACTGCATTTTGAATGTTTTATATATATATTGCCAGCTTGTTTTACTTCGTTGGTTTTTTCTTAAACAAAATCGTTGATTATGTTTTAAGCATTCCCGTTTCTAAATGTTTTGAAAGGTTTTAAATATGAGCACTAAACCGCTTGATGAAGTATTTTAACTTGCATCTTTGAGTGAGAACCTAGGTTTAGGACCGTATTTTGGGTCGGGTTCTTACAGTTGGTATCGAGCACGAGTCATAGATTTCTGTAGACTAACTGCTTTGCAAAGTTGTTGCCCCATGATCATCGAGTACTCGCGGCCGTCCGGTTTGTCCGAGTTCATTAAGCTAAGGGTTTTATTTTACAACATCGCATCTAGTATACATGTGTTACCCTTTTTGCAAAGGTGAGCCCCAGCGTGGGCTAGGTTTTATGCTTTGTGCAGATCGCCGGTGTGTCGATCGCACCCGAGGGGAGGTAGAGCTTAGACTCCGTGAGGCCATTTGTGGCCCGATTGTGGTTCTCCCCAGTGAGAGGGTGGAGGTGCTCGTGCAGATCGCTAGTGCGTGGATCGCACTCACGAGGAGCGGGACGCTTGGCATGTCCGACCGAGGAGTTGGACCGTTTGTATGGATGTTGAGGCGCGCCCGAGGTTGTTTAGCCCGTTGGCGAGTTGGCCCCTGGCGATTGAGTTGCCTAGATGAGGGGTAGAGGCTAGCACGCCTCGAGTGAGACTCCTTGAGCAGAGTGTGCTCCGGCCATGAGGAGTTGATGGCGTGTCTTTTAGCTAACAGAGAGCGGAGACCCAGCGCGATCAGTAAGCGCGTAGTGAGGAGTCTTGGGCATAGATAGCCCACCGGTAGAGTTTATTTAGGAGACACCCCTCCTTGTAGTTCCAAGAGCCGGAGGTTCCGGGAGGGCTTGATCAGCGAGGTTTATGCCGATAAGATAGTTGGCGTTGATCGAGCCGCCGAGTTTGGCAAGTGGAAGCCCCAGAGTGGATGTTTTGAGACCCATCGCTAGTAGCAAGGTGGTTGGCCAGATCGAGTGTATCATCCAAGTGTTGGGATGACTGTTGTTCAAAGGCCGATGACACGATGTTACGAGGTTGTGGCGTGCCGTCTTGTGTTGTTTGATGCGATAGTGTGGTGGTGGAAGTCCTGTGAGAGGCGGACAGCAGAGTCTCCACCCACCACCGGTCGATTGGCAAGTCGCCAAGTTAGTAGCTTTTGAGAAAGATGTAGAGACATCTTGTCATCCCGCAAGCTGCGATCGTTTTGCAGCCAGTTCTTTTAGTACCCTCGTAGCGGGGGTAGTGTGGAGGTTGCTTGTCGAGGACTTAATCCGTCCGTGGTTTTGGTGGCTATTAGAGAGAAGCACCCTCTGTTAGCATGTTCCGTGTGTGGAGCTAGGTGTCTTTGCCCCGAGGGTTGGCCTGAGTATTCGTTGAGCATCGAGTGGGATGCGGGAGTGGGCCTTGGCTTGTCTGTTGGACGTGATGTCAGAGAGTAGTCTACTCGATTGTTGAGACTCTTGTGTTGAGTGCCATTGCCCTGTCACCTGGAGTGTGACCTTCCCTACCCTCAGAGTGGCTTAAAGCCCGTAAAGGGATGTTTGTGATGTAAAGGAAGTAGTGCCCGTTGGCACCAAGCTTTGAGAGGAGGCCTAGAATCAGGCCAGTTGGCACTTTCTGTGCAGATGGTTCCATGCCCGCCCGGGGTATAGCATCCCCACTAGCCTTGTACCCGTTTTTCTGAAGTTGCATCTGTTTGGATTGCTTAAGAGATCTAGCTCGGTGGTAGTCAGAGAACTACAAGTGTGAGGTCGATTGAGGAAAAAGTAGGAGCTTTTCTCGGTCACCGAGAGTTGGGTATAAAGGATGCTGTAGGTTGGTGAGGGCTAGCGCGTCTGAGTTCTCGCGCTTGTGGGTGAGCTTGTGAGCCAGCTTGTTGGTAGTGTGTTTCGACTACCCTTGGAATTACCCTAATATGAGTAGGGTTGGCATCGATGATGCGTGGTTGATCCAGTGATAGAGCCATGAGTTGGATGGTTGAGTGGAGCATTTAGTGGGCACATTGGTATGAGGTATGTCAGATTGGTGTAGTTAAGCTCTAGTAAGAGTGAGTCGACCAATGTGGCATTCCGTGGTGAGTTGACCCTGAGTGGGTTGAACTCTTGTTGCTCCTTTGCTAGAAGTGGCTCTATTGGGAGGCAAATGTTGCCTTGTGTGAGAATACTTGTTGGTTTGGATCTTAAGGAACCAAGTTGGAGTGTACACGCCAATGTACTTTTGTGTAGCTCGTTCAAGTGGTGTATTTTTCAAGAACCACGAGGGGTTTCGGGTTGTGAAACCGGTGCTCGGTCCTCGAGGAGTTAGGACTTTAGTTCTTGGCAAGTGCCCTAACTTGGGTTGAGAGGCTACGTGCTGGTAGTTGGGTTGTTGCGTAGGAAAGTTATGCTAGTTGGCCCTTGGCCTGGGTAGAGGCATTTCTTGTTGGTCGACGGTTGGAGTTCAGTGGAAACTGAACAAGGGCGATGGTAGCATAATCGCGTAGTTTCTGGCCGCCATGGCTAAGAGAGTTGTTCGGATCCTTACCATGGATAGAAGCTACATTGTGGTCGATGCTTTGAGCAAGAGGAAGTTTGGGTCTTCCAGCTTGTTCCCTTCAGTGGATAGCGACTTGCCTTAAGCGAGGCGATCTAGGGGTCGCGATCGCCGATCTGAGTTAGAGCTCGAGATCGTCGCAGGGCGGGACAGCGATCGGCTCATTGCATCAAGTGTGGTAAGGCGCTTTTGGATTGTGTGGAGCATCGCCGTGCTTTCTACAGATGTGGCAAGGAAGAGCTTTTGGCCACAGCCTGATTGAGATGTTGTAGGGGATGTGCTCGTGTAGCCGATTGTCGGATTAGACCGTTTGGCGACAAAGTGTGTGTCGGAGGGAGATCGGAGGAACCCTAATTTGAGGAGAGCCTCACCGAGCTCGGTCCGCACCAGCAAAGTGTTCCTCGGTTGAGTTCTTTGGATGCTTGTAGGCGGTTGACAAGCTAGAGTTGTTCTTAGTAGCCTCCGCGTTGTTTTTTTTAGAATTCTTAGCAAGGTGGTGCTTGGCGTTGGCCAAGGTTTGGTTCCTTTGCTGTTTTCTAGGGCTAGCTTGGTTCGACCAAGCTGGCGTCGCCTGAGGACTTGTTCCTAGTCGTAGTTTTGGGAGTTGGCCACCCCCTCAGCGGTTGAGTAGTACCGCTAGTGCTTAGTTGGTGGTTCAAGCGATTGAGGAATCCTTGGATGTTTCTTCTGAGAGAGTTGGTGGTTGCTACCGTTGAGTTTGAGCAAGACAGCGAGCGTGTGTGAAATTCGCTGTCCTTCGGAAGTCCGCTTGCTAGGAAATCGTTCCTGTAGAGGAGGAGTCAGCTTAGCTCCGAGTTGTGTAGTTGATCGAGTAGCGCGCAATGGTCACCTAGCGAGAGTGTCCCTGCGTCTGTTTGATAGCAAGCGGAAAGTTGTTTGTTCCCGCGAGGGCGAAGGCCAGCCAGTTCAAAGGCTTGAGTTGTTGGCGGAAGGTTGTTGGATCTTTGGAGCTTGTAGACCCCCCTTAGTTCTTTGGTAGTTGAGTTGCACCGTGGATGCCGGCCTCGAGTTTTAACTTTTGAGGTAGTCTTGCCGACTCGTGTGGTTCAGGATCCGCAAGCTTGTGGTCGTCGCTATCCTTATTCCTCGCGATGTTTCGTGGGTGGAGTTTCTGGATTGGAAGAAGAGTTAGGTCTAAGCTATAAGGAGGAAGTCCTTGGAGGCGACGGATGGGCTTAAGAGTTGAGTGGCGGCTTTGGAGGCGAGCTTTGCTCGTTATGAGCTTGGTTTGAGTTTCTGCTAAGCAAGCCTTTCTCGGGCTTTCCTTTTAGTCGTTGTGCATTCGCAGTTGGCATTTTAGCTGAGCCACAGTTGAGTGAGTTGGCACAGAGGTGCCGTGCAATTGGGTGGTAAAGCCCTTGAGTTTCGATCCTCCAGCTATCGTGTTGCTAGTAGCCACGTAATGTTATATTCCTTGCTGCTCGAGGTTTCCGTGAGAGGAATGTTGTTTGTTTTCCTGTCTGGCGATGTTCACCTAGGCCGTTTAGTTTCTTAAACCTGGGAGGTTCAGTTGTTTGGTCAGCATGGTGAAGGGTCGAGGCTGTTTGATAACAGCTATGAGCATTCAGAGAAGTTACGCCGGAGCGTGGCGTTGAGTTTTAGAGCTTGTGACCCGTCCACGAGTTTGCTGAGAGTAGCACCGTAGAGAGGCGTTCCGAGTTGGATTAGCATGGATAAGTGAGCCCTAGAGTCGTAAGACCGTTTGAGAGCTGGTGCGAGTCAGAGGATGTGGCTCACCGACTAGTTATCGCATGTTTTCTTCGAAGCTCAGTGTTAGTTCAGTTTTGGTTGAGATAGTTCGTGGCAGACTCGGTGTCTGTTGGGCTTGGAGACTTTGGGAAACCAAGAGGGTTCGGTTTCAAAGAAAGATTTGTGTTATCTTAATCAGGAGCTTGGTTGGTTAAGAATCAGTGGAGTTTCATAGAGTTGTTTTCGTCTTAGGACTTTCGAGGGCGAAAGTCTTAAAAGGAGGGAGTATTGTAACGGCCCAGTTTTCTATTTCGGTTTCCCAGGAGTTTTCGGGACATTATGCGGATGTTCGGATGGGCCGTTAGAGCTTTTTAACCTTTAAGGGTATTTTGGTCTTTTTGCCCCTGGCCGTGGTTTTGAGGATTTTCAAGATCTCGGGGCCATTCTGCCTTTGTCGAAGCTTAATGGTTGTTGGTTGCAAGACCAGAGAGGTTTGGGCAAGTTGTTTGGAAGTTTGGAGGTGTTTTAGAAAATGGCAAAATTATTTATAATTTTGGTGCTTCCATTGGGATTTGAGCCCTTGCCTAAATGGTCTTTGAGAGTTTGTAGGAAATGAGAGTTTTATTTTTAAGTAAGTTTGCTTGGTAGGGTTTTGAAAGTGGATGCTTTGGGAAGGGATTTTAGGCCTTTTAAATTAGGAAAAGGAAGGAAAAATCAAGAAAATCCCTCTTCCCTTGTTTTGGCAAGATTTTCTCTCTCTCTCTCTCTCTCTCTCTCTCTCTCTCTCTCTCTCTCTCTCTCAGCAAGACCTCACCAAGAACCAAACCCTAGCCGCTAAGCCCACCCGCCATGCCCAGATCGCACTGACACCGCACATCCCCTCGCCGAGCTACCGCACCACCTGCAGACCGCCCAGACCATGCCCAGATCGCACCAACCCAGTGTCGCCCAGCGGCCACTCGGCCCAGCGCTTCAGACGCTCGCGATCGCCCATGCCAGCGCGCGATCGCCAGATCGCCTCGCCCAGCCAGAGCCGCGCGCAAGGCGTGCTCCGCGACTGACCGCCCAGATTCGCCGCGCGCGCCGCTCGCTCGCTTCGCCGCCCGGCGCGCCTCGCGACGCGCCCGACCAGCGTGCTCGCTCGCTGCGACAACCGCGTCTGCGTGCGTACCACTCGTCGCGTCGCGCCCGCCCGCCGCGCGCTGCTCCTGTCGCGATCCGCGCGCAACCAGCGCAGCCAGCGCCCTTCCCTTCCTGCGCCGGCACGCGCCAAAGAAGCGCCGATAGCGCCAGCGCCGCGCGCCACCGCTTGTCTGCTTGCGACGGACTGACGCCTTGCCTTGTCGCGCGGGTTGGGCGTGGCCTTGTGTCTTCTCGGTCGGTAATTCCCGAGACTTTTTCCTTTGGGCCCTAGGCTATTGGCCGCTGTTTATTTAATTAGGTTGTTTTTATTAAAATGCTTAGGTTGCTCGGTTTCGCTTTAAAGCTCGAGGGTCATTATTTGATTGTGAAAGTTATTTCCGCTGCGTTTCGGTAAGGATTCCTTACCGTGGTTGTGTGGACCCTGCGATGCTTTCTTGAATGTGCCTTATATGCATGTTTACTTTTATGGACATGATTAGTGGATAGGACAGCTTGTGATTGCACTCCTGCTAGCATGTTTGCTTGATTGTACATGTTAGTGCCATGCTAGGATTGTTCTTCCCAAGCATGCTCGAGATTCCGCTTTAAGTTCGTAGTATCATGCTAGGTTATGTATGATTGATGATGATTATGTATGTTTAGCCAGAATCGTTTACTCTATACTCTAGCTAGTGTGTTAGGAAATTTGTCATCATCTAGAGGCCGAGAGCGGACATAACGTACCTTGTCCCCACCGGTCGGGAGTAGAGCGAAGCATAACGTACATTGCTTCCCCGGCGGCCGATGTGGATTTAGCTACCACATCGGCATAAGCCTAGTTTGTAGCTCGCTAGAGCGGAACCCCCGCCAGCGGTGCAAGCCTCCGCCTTGGCCGGTTCTTAGCTTCGTGTCGGTGGTACAGCCGCCTGCAGATGAGTGTCGAGGGCCTCGCACTCGTGTTCGATGACACCGCTCCGAGTCTTTAGGCATGCGTGCACGCCCGCGTAGTTTGTACTTAGGCCCCACATTTACGCGGTTGCTGGAAAAGCAAGATGCGGTGTGCGCGACACGCGTTAGTCGCCGGTTCGGAGAGCTCCCGGGCTAATGTTCGTGAGTACACCAGTTCCTTCTGTTTAGAGCCGGACTTCGGGTACTCTCCGATAGTCCATTTATAGCGAGGGTAAGAGGCCCTTGAGGACACCCATTGGGATCGGCTTTTGAGTCGATCATATGGTCGAGGAGAAAGACCCTCGAGGGTGTCGGACATCTTTGGGATCGGTTTTTGAGCTGATCAATTGGCCGAGGAGAAAGACCCTCGGAGATGTCACGGGATTGGTTATGAGAGCCAATCATTAGGCGGAAGTAGGAGACTTCCGAGGATTCAGATTCTCGCCTTGTAAGCTCGTTGAGCTATGATCCATGTTGGTAATTGTTTGCATGTATACTAGGGTGCTAGATGATTGATGTATCGTATTGTACCCGGTTGGAGATTCTACCGAGTATGTTTATACTCACCCTTATTTCTCGTGGTTTTCCACGGGTAACTAGGGACAGCAAGACCGGGACGGCTAGCGGAGGAGGAGCCGAATGATCATGGAGCCGCCAGCACTCTGTCTTTATTGTTTGCATATTTGTTCAGCATGTAGATGGACAGGAGTCCTAGGGGAAACATTATTAAAAGTTGTTTGAACTGTTTTGAATGTTTTATATATATACTGGCCAGGCTTGTTTTACTTCGTTGGTTTTTTCTTAAACAAAACTGTTGATTATGTTTTAAGCATTCCCCGTTTCTAAATGTTTTGAAAGGTTTTAAATATGAGCACTAAACCGCTTGATGAAGTATTTTAACTTGCATGCTGAGTGAGAACCTAGGTTTAGGACCGTATTTTGGGTCGGGTTCTTACAGACCCCGATGGGCATCTCAGTGATCCTAGCTGGAGTAAGACCCCGATGGGCATCCTAGATGTGTAAGACCCCGTCGGGCAGCATTGATAGCTAGAGGTGTAAGACCCCGATGGGCATCCGTAGGTGTAAGACCCCGATGGGCATCTGTAGGTGTAAGACCCCGATGGGCATCCGTATGTGTAAGACCCCATGGGCATCATTGATTGAGGTGTAAGACCCCGATGGGCAACCTTGTGCGCAAGTCCCCGATGGGCATCATTGTGTCATTGTATCCTAGGTTGTGTAAGACCCCGATGGGCATCCAGGTGTAGGACCTAGGATAGGCTGTAGTTGAAAGCCCTTGTTAGGCTAGCTCTAGTGTTAGCACATAGCCTAAACCTACCGTTTTGCTCTAAGTCATTGTATGGTTGCATGTCGGTGTGCTAAATGAGATGTTTTCGTATTGTACCCCAGTTGGGGATTCTTACTGAGTAATTCGTTACTCACCCTTATTTTGTGGTTTTCCACAGGTAACCATGGTGCGGGACAGGATGGCTGGAGCAGGAGTTGTGATCATGGAAACCCGTTGTTCAACTCTGAGTCTTGTATTTATGTTTTGATGTTTTAAAGGTCCTCTTAATGCATGTAGTTGGGCACGAAGCCCTAGGTTGTTTTCTGAATGTATTTCTGGATTCTAGCCCTATTGTAACCATTGGAAAGTTTGAATGTTTTAAATAAATCTCTGATCAGAGTGAGTATTGGAAATGTATTTGTCTTGGAGCAGTGCTTGGAAACAGGACGGAGTTTCAAGAATTTTATGTTGACTTTTAAATGAATGTTTATGTTTTAGTTTTTACTTAGAATCGAAACACCATTTTGCATTTTGATTTTAGCTTT
Organism: Sicyos edulis; assembly: GCA_036507275.1. NCBI lineage: Eukaryota > Viridiplantae > Streptophyta > Magnoliopsida > Cucurbitales > Cucurbitaceae > Sicyos > Sicyos edulis. Next base: position 27,270,583 of record CM071852.1, read on the forward strand.
GAATGCATGCATTGAGGTAAAGGCCTATTTTAGAACCCCATTCGGTCTGGTCTTTACAATTGGTATCGAGTCTCGAGTCATAGATTCGTAGAGACCGACCTTTTGTTGTAGGTCGTTTTTCCATGATCATCAAGACTCTGACGGTCATCATGTGCACGCCTAAGTTTACTGATTTTAGAAAAGGGTTAAGAATTTACAATACTTTTCATCTAGTGTATGCCTTGTGTAGTGTTGTGGAGCGGAGACGAAGCGAGTTCTCGACTCGTTGTTGGTTTGGGTTTAGAGCGCCATCATGCCAACTTCCCGCATGATGTGAGTCAGATGTTGTGGTTTGTTGAGATATCCGGATAGATTCGGATACCGCTGGGACATCGTTCTCCGCAGGAGGCGAGAGGTTAGACTCCCGTAGGCCACGTGTGGCCCAGTTGTTGGTTTTCCCCTAGTGAGAGGGTGGAGGTTATTTGCCATGGAGTACCACTCCAGGAGAGGAGTTAGCTATGGCTTTGCTTATGTGGATGCTTGTGGAGCAGGTCTCCGTGTGGACTAGCCTGGGTAGCTCAAGTGTTGATTTTGAGCCTTAGCAGATTGTTTTATTGCCCAATGAGTAGCTGCAGAGTTGGTAGCCTTCGAGGAGGTTGATGAGGCATCTTTGTGCTCTTGTAAAGTGTTGTTGTTTGCAGCCAGTAAGCAGGAACCCTGTGGTTAAGGGTGTAGTGAGCAGTGCCCCCTTCGAACTTGATACGTTGGTGGTTTCCTCAGTTGTTTTGTAGAGTTGAGCACTCTTCTTTTGGTGAGCCCTAGAGTAGAGCTAGCTGCTGCATGTTGAGAGAGCCGGCCAGAGTTTCGTTGAGCATCATGTGGAGATGCAAGAGTAGGCCGTGACCCTTCAGTTTGATGAGATGCCATAGTCTGGTTGTTTGAGTTTTGAGCCCTTGTATGCCTAGCCATAGTTTTTGTCACTTGAGGTTGTGACCTTGCGGGCCCCATTTGTAGTAAGATGTGGATTTGGTAGTAGTGGCACTTGAGGTGCATTGGTTGGTGTGCCGCTTTGGCACTAAGTCTGGTTCAGGCCTGAGTTTGGCATGGGTATAGCGGATGGTTCTATGACCCGTCCGGAGTTCAGCACACTTCTTTAGCCGTTGGATCCGTTTATGGCAGTTGCACCTGCTTAGGTCGTGCAAGAGGGCTAGTTCAGTGGTAGTCGAAGGACTACAAGTGAAGGGATGTTCGAGAGGAGCTGGAGCCTCTTCCCAGTGTTACTGGGGGTTGAGTAATTCAGCAGGTTGACGGTTGGTAAGTGTTAGTGCGTGCGAGTCTCACGCTAGGGCTGAGGCCAAGAGATCTTTGTGGTTGGTAGTGCGGTTCACTACCTTCGGGTGCCTAAACCTGAGTTGAGTGAGCATTGTAGATGCGAGTCCGGTCCAGCAGAGGGACCATGATTTGGATGCCCGTGAGATGAGGTGGAAGCTTATGAGATGAGTTGGTCGCCTTATGTGTAAGCACAGTTGGTATAAAGTAAGTTTGGTTGGGCATTGTTATGCTTTAGTAGAGCAAGGTTACCGCAGCTTCAAGTATCGTGTGGACATGGAACTTTTGGTGTTCCTTTGGTTGATTGTATCTCTGCAAGAAGTTAGTGTTGCCTTTTGGAAAGCACCTGTTAGCCTTGGATCTCTGAAGGAAGGTTGAGAGTTGTGCACAAAAGTGTGTTTTGTGTAGTTCGTTCTGGTGGCGAGAGTTTCCGAACCATGTAGGGTTTGCATTGGAGAACTGGTGCTCAATTCTTGGAGTAGTTGGACTCCAGGTGGATGTTGTAAGGCCTTAGTTGAGGTTGTAAGGATACCGTGCTCGTAGTTGGGTTGTTGCTTAGGCAAGTTTGGTTAGGTTGGGCCTAAGCTTGGTTGGTGGAACCTCTTGTTGTTCATGGTTGGAGTTTAGATGGTACTGAACTAATGGTAGGTTGTAGCAAAGTCGCGTAGTTCCTGACCGTAGTTGCTAAGGATGTTGCTCGGAATCCTTACCCTGGGTGGAAGCTACGATGTGGCTGATGCTTTGAGTAGGAGGATGACACATTCTGTAGCGTTTCGGGTCCTCTTGGTTTCCAAGGAGTTGGAGTTGGCCAACATGGTTGAGATGCTGGAGAGAGTTATGCCCGTGTAGGCAGTTGGTTGTTAGTTCGTTAGTCGACAGTGTGTGTCGAGGGTTGCCGAAAAACCCTAGGTTGTGGAGAGCCTCTCCAGAGCTCAGTCAGGCCCAGGTAGTGAGTTTCAGTTGGCAAGCCGGAGTCGTGTAGGTTGTAGACCTCAGGTGAGTTGCTGGCAGATTTGGTAGGCTAGCAAGCTGGAGTTTGTTGGAGTAGAGTCCGGATTGGTTCCGGTGTGGTGGGAAGTTGGTGCTTGGTGTTGACCAAGGTGTGGTTTGAGTTGCTAGAAGTTAGTTTTGCTCGTGGGGCGAGTGGTTCGTGCCCTGTCTGTTGTTTTTCCTGTTTCCAGGATGTCGAGAGTTGCCTCTTTGGATTTTGGAGGTGAGTCTTGGCTAGTGTGTGGTTGGAGGTTCAGTCTGTGGTGGACCCCTGTTGTTGCCTCCGTGAGACTTCTTGTTGTGCTTTAGCTGAGCAAGACAGCGAGCGTGTGTGGAGCTCTCTGTCCTTCGGATGTCTGCTTGTAAGGATCTGTTTCTCCTTGGAAGTTGTCTGGTTATTCCTTGGTCTTGGAATTGGTGGTAGTGGTGCTAGTAGGAGGAAAATTTTGTTGGCTGCTTGGAAGCAGTTGTTTGTCCAAGTTAAGCGGACTCTTGAGTGGTGTTCAGGAAGTTGCGGTAAGGGTTGTTCTGCCTTCTATGAGTGTTTGGCCTAGTCGGTTAAGGTTTTTTGTGTGTTTGGCCTGGGAGCTGTTGCACCTTTGTAGTTGAAGACCCCTTTGTATCAGTTGTGGGTTGAGGTTGCACCATTGTGGTTGGATTAGGGTCTTGACCTTTTGAGGGATCCTTGCTGGTTAGTGTGGCTTGTGCTCTGCCAACCATTTTTGGTATTCTGGTTCTCGGTAGTTGGTGTTGATCGAGTGATGGAGTCTTGTTTGTGAAGTATTCAGTGGAAGGTGCATTAAGCCTAAGCTAGAGGGTTAAGCCTGTATGTGTTGTCGTTTGGACTTGTGAGATGTGTTTCATATTTGAGGCAAGCTTCGTTCCGTTGCTTGCATGGAGGTAGGTTTGGTGGAGGAGCCCTCTAGGCCCGGTTGTTGGCGGTGACTTGTCCGGCCAGTGATTTGAGCCAAGCTAGAGTTGAGTGGATTGGCATAGCTATGCAGTTTGTAGTTGTGTGAGCTTCTGGGTGCGTAGCACTCAAGTTGTTGGTTTGAAGGAGTCCATGTGGAAGCTGGAAGCTGGTTGAGGTTGTTGTGTGAGTTCGGATTTTTGGTGGATTAGTTTCAGTAGCTAGAGCTCGCACCTCGCCCAGTGGAGATGTTTTTACTTGTGGAGTAGTGGCATGGCGATTTTCAGCTAGAGTTGTTGGCACCGGGGTGTGGCAACAAAGGTTTATTCTAGGCAGTACGTTGACAAACCGTGGTTCTGGAGAGCGTTGTTGAGAGGCTTAGGAGCCGAGTGCAGTTTCTGTAGTGCTTTCACCCTCTGACCGATGGTCTTTTGGGAGGAGTGAGCCAGATCCGTTGGAGCTTGTTGTGAGTTGGTGTTTCCGTAGTAGTTAGCGGCGTGAAACCGGTGTTGGATTTTATGAGGTTGCCTCGGGTAGCGATTCCCGCCGCTAGTTCTTTTGGTTTCGTTGAAGCTTGGTTTGGTAAGTGTTGTAGGTTTTCAGTGTTCTGGGAAAAGGTTGGTGGGCATCAGTTTTGTGTTGGGGTCCTGAGTTGCTGCATTTGACCAGAGGTGATGTGCATGAGTATCGAGCTAGTAGGTTGATAGCTCAGAGCAGGCAGAAAAGTTACGCCGATGTTCGACGTCGAGCTTTAGAGTTTGAGGTTGGACAGCTCATGTTTTAAGGTTGCATCGATGCTGGGTGTGTTGAGGTTTTGTAAGCGAGGGAAGTTGAGTCCCAGTTTGTTGGTCCGTTTGGAGATTCTAGAGAGGATTGGCAGAGTTGCTTATTGGTTAACTTTTCCCAGTCATTGTCAACCGTGTGCAGTGTTTTTATGTATCGATGTTGGGGGCAGTATGTGTCGGACCCATCGCTCATTATGGACGTTGAGCCTTTGCAGCTGAGTGAGTGTTTGAGCTTCGAGGGGAAGCATGTGAGTATTCTGGTCTTTGAGGCGAAGACGTTGTGTAATCGTGAGATCCGTTTGGTAAAAGTTCAGTTGTAAGAACCCGACCCAAAATACGGTCCTAAACCTAGGTTCTCACTCAACATGCAAGTTAAATATTTCACCGAGCGGTTTAGTGCTCATATTTAAAACCTTCCAAAACATTTAGAACGGGGAATGCTTAAAACATAATCAACAATTTTGTTTAAGAAAAACCAACGAAGTAAAACAAGCCTGGCTAGTATATATAAAAACATTCAAAACAGTTCAAACAACTTTTAATAATATTTTCCCATAGGACTCCTGTCCATCTACATGCTGAACAAATATGCAAACAATAAAGACAGAGTGCCGGCGGCTCCCATGATCAATCAGCTCCCTCCGCTTAGCCGTCCGGTCTTTGTCCCAAGTTACAGTGGAAAACCCACGAAATAAGGGTGAGTATAAACATACTTAGTAAGAATCCCCAACCGGGGTACAATACGATACTTCAATCATCTAGCACCCTAGTATACATGCAAACGATTTACCAACATGGATCATAGCTCAACGAGCTTACAAGGAAGAATTGGAATCCTCTAAGTCTCCTACTTAGGCCTAATGATTGGCTCTCATAACCAATCCGGGACATCTCCGAGGGTCTTTCTCCTCGGCCAATTGATCAGCTCAAAACCGATCCCAAAGATGTCCGACACCCTCGAGGGTCTTTCTCCTCGACCATATGATCACTCAAAAGCCAATCCCAATGGGCGTCCTCAAGGGCCTCTTACCCTCGCTATAAATCTGGACTATCGAGAGAGTACCGAAGTCCGCTCTAAAGCTCGAAGGAACGGTGTACTCACGAACATTAGCTTCGGGAGATCTCGAACCGGGCGACTAACGTGCAGGCGCGCGCACACCGCATGCCGCGCAACCGGCGTAATGTGGGGGCCTAAGTACAAACTACGCGGGCGTGCACGCATGCCTAAAGACTCAAAAGCGGTGTCATTGAACACGGTGAGTGCGAGGCCCTCGACACTCATCATGCGCACTGTACCACCGACTGAAGCTAAGAACCGGCCAAGGCGAGCTTGCACCGCTGGCGGGGTTCGCGCTCTAGCGAGCTACAAACTAGGCTTATGCCGATGTGGTAGCTAAATCCACATCGGCTGCCGAGGGGAAGCAATGTACGTTATGCTTCGCTCTACTCCTGACCGGTGGGACAAAGTACGTTATGTCCGCTCTCAGCCTCTGGATGATGACAAACTCTACTATACTAGCTAAAAGTACAGAGTATGGCGATTCTCGGCTAAACATACACATAATCATCAATCATACATAACCTAGCATGATACTACGAACTTAAAGCAGGAATCTCGAGCATGCTGGAAGAACAATCCTAGCATGGCACTAACATGTACAAACAAGCAAACATGCTAGCAAGAATGCAATCACAAGCTGTCCTATCCACTAATCATGTTCATAAAAGTAAACATGCATATAAGGCACAATCAAGAAAGCATCGCAGGGTCCACACAACCACGGAAAGGAATCCTTACCGAAACGAGCGAAATAACTTTCACAATCAAATAACGACCCTCGAGCTTTAAAGCGAAACCGAGCAACCTAAGCACTTTAGTAAAAACAACCTAATTAAATAAACAAAGACCCAACAAACCTAGTGCCCAAAGGAGAAAAGACTGGGAATTACCGACCGAGAAGACACAAGGTCACGCCCCAACTCGCACGGCAGGCAGTCTGTCCGTCTGCAAAGACAAGCGGGCGTCTTTGGCGCTGGGCGGCGCACCGGGCGCGGCACTGGGCGCTGGCAACTGGCGCCGGGCGCTAGCGAGGCGAGGGGATGTGCGACGCTGGCCGCCATGAGCAGCGAACACGCTGGGTCGGGCGCGCGGCGAGACGTCGTTCGCGAGGGCGCGCGGCGGCGGCGCGCGTGGCGCAGAGAGAGCGAGGCTGGCGCGCGTCTCAACGGCTGGTGCGGAACGGCCCGGCGCGTCTCGGGCGCACTGGCCGAAGCGGCACGGGCGGCGCTGGCGGCACGCAGGCGGACGGCAACGAAGCGGCGGTGGAGGGCCGCTCGTGCGGCGGCGCGACACGTCTTAGCGACTGGTGCGAAGCGGTCGCGCGCGATCAAGTGGGCGGAGTGGTCACTGGTATCTTGTGTGGCGCGGTCGTGCGTAACGGCCGGGCATGTGCCGGCAGGCTGGTGCGGGCGGCCAAGGCGGGGTTGTGGCTCGGGTTGGTGCTGCTAGGGCTGGTGCGGCTAGAGTTGGGTTTTCTTGGTGAGGTCGGCAAGGAGAAAGAGAGAGAGAGAGAGAGAGAGAGAGAGAGAGAGAGAGAGAGAGAGAGAGAGAGAGAGAGAGAGAGAGAGAGAGAGAGAGAGAGAGAGAGAGAGAGAGAGAGAGAGAGAGAGAGAGAGAGAGAGAGAGAGAGAGAGAGAGAGAGAGATTGCAAAACAAGGGGAAAGGGACTTTCTTGATTTTCTTCCTTTTTCCTAATTTAAATGGGTCTAAAATCCCTTCCCAAAGCTTCCTCTTTCAAAACCCGGCCCAAACAAACTTTTCTTTCTAATAAAACTCTTTTTCCTTCAAACTCCCAAAACCATTTAGGGCAAGGGTTCAAATCCCAAAGGAAGCACTCAAAAACCCATTAATTTTGCCAATAACTAAAATACCTCCAAACTCCCAAACAACTTGCCCAAACCTCTTGGGTCTTGCAACCAACAACACCAAACTTCGACGAAAGCGGGAAAGGCCACGAAATCTTGAAAATCCTCAAAACCGGCCAGGGGCAAAAGACCAACATACCCCTAAGGGTTAGAACAGCTCTAACGGCCCATCCGAACAACCGAATAATGACCCGAAATCACCTGGGTAACCGAAATAGAAAACTGGGCCGTTACATCAGTGGAGGAGTTAGAGTTCTGAGGAGGCCGCTCGTCAGCGGGGAGGACGGGATGAGATTGCAGTATCCTGAGTTGTTTCAGTCTTAAGGACTTTCGTGGACGAAAGTCATAAAAAGGAGGGAATATTGTAATGGCCCAGGTTTTCATCCCGGTCTTCCAGGTATGGCCTAGGGGTATTTTGGTAATTTGGTCGGGCCGTCAGGGCCGTTTATGTCTTTTTCAGTTGTTAAAATTATTGGATGGACTTAAGTAGAATTTTTTATGCATTGTGGATGTGTTTGGGCATGGAGAGATGCAAAAGAAAAATAGGGATTTAATGTTGCAAAGAAGCCTAGATTCGAGCCAGGTGGCCTTGTGTGCTAGAGCAGGGGCTTGCAGTTGAGCCACCAAGTGATCTTGTTGCTCGTCTCGCAACATATTTTAGTTAGCCTTGAGTTCTTGGGGTTTTGGTGCATTTGATTAAAATGAAAGGAAATTTAGGTTTTTTTGTTTTATTCTCCAAACCCCCCATGGCCGCCCAACCCTCTTCTCTCTAGCCATCTTGCGTGAGTCTTCTCCCGAGAGTCCTTCGAGTGTCATTCCGCCCACCAAGCAACCCGGCCGAGCAGCGGCGGTCGAGCGGCCAACCAGATCGCACTAGCGGCCCTGGCGCCAGCGAGAAGGCGAACAGACGCCCAGACGCCAAAGAAGACGCGCAGCCAGCCAGCGCCAGCAGAGGCCGTCGCCGACGCACTGCATCAGCGTGCCGTCGCCGTCGCAGCCGCCGCATCGCGTTGCTCGCCCATCGCCGCGCGCCAGCCCGTCCCGCGCGCCAGACGCCATTGCCCAGCTGAGCTCGCGCCCAGCGCCGGCCGCCACTATGCGCTCGCCGCCGTGTCGCCAGTGTCCCGCTCGTCGCAGCGTGCGCGCTCGCGCGCCAAAGAAGCAATTCCCGCACGTCACAACTGTCGTCCGTCCGTGCATCAGCCGTGCCGCGTGAGTTGCTCTCGAGCTGAGCCCTATTTATTTTATTATATTTATGCCTATGGATTGTAATAATTATTATGCTTGTTAGGTTCTCATTAGCTAGCTCGGGATCGGTCGCAGCTTAGGATTCTTGTGTAACTGCCTTCTGACCAGGTAAGGGTTTCTTACCGAGGTTGTGTGGACCCTGCGAATAATTGATAGTATGCCATATCTTGTGATTATGTGAAATTCTAGTGGATAGGTTACATGTTTTCTCTGCTTACGGCTTTGTGTTGTACTTGGTGTTCTGTCATATATTAGTTCTGAGGCTAGGGTCTTTTATCTTGGCATATTCTTGTTCTGTTATATTTCGATAGTTCCATGTTAGTGCCAGCGGGTGATCCATAATGTAGGTAAGTCCCCGATGGGCACTTTGCCATCTGTTCCCTTGTGTGTAAGCCCCGATGGGCATCATAAGGCCGCTTAAGAGTATAAGACCCCGATGGGCATCTCAGTGATCCTAGCTGGAGTAAGACCCCGATGGGCATCCTAGATGTGTAAGACCCCATCGGGCAGCATTGATAGCTAGAGGTGTAAGACCCCGATGGGCATCATTGATTGAGGTGTAAGACCCTGATGGGCATCCGTAGGTGTAAGACCCCGATGGGCATCCGTATGTGTAAGACCCCGATGGGCATCATTGATTGAGGTGTAAGACCCTGATGGGCATCATTGTTTGTAGGTGTAAGACCCCGATGGGCAACCTTGTGCGCAAGTCCCCGATGGGCATCATTGTGTCATTGTATCCTAGGTTGTGTAAGACCCCGATGGGCATCCAGGTGTAGAACCTAGGATAGGCTGTAGTTGAAAGCCCTTGTTAGGCTAGCTCTAGTGTTAGCACATAGCCTAAACCTACCGTTTTGCTCTAAGTCATTGTATGGTTGCATGTCGGTGTGCTAAATGAGATGTTTTCGTATTGTACCCCGGTTGGGGATTCTTACTGAGTAATTCGTTACTCACCCTTATTTTGTGGTTTTCCACAGGTAACCATGGTGCGGGACAGGATGGCTGGAGGAGGAGCTGTGATCATGGAAACCTGTTATTCAACTCTAAGTCTTGTATTTATGTTTTGATGTTTTAAAGGTCCTCTGAATGCATGTAGTTACACATAAGGCGTCCAACTCCTCTCATAAGGCATTCTACTCATCTCATAGGAATCTAACTCGCCTCATAGGCATCCAGCTCAAGTTTAGGCACCCAAAGGTAGTGGACCGCACTACCAACCACAAAGATCTCTTGGCCCCAGCCTTAGCGTGAGACTCACACGCACTAACACTTACCAACCGTCAACCTGCTGACTTACTCAACCACCAGTAACACTGGGAAGAGGCTCCAGCTCCTCTGGAACATCCTTGCACTTGTAGTCCTTCGACTACCACTGAACTAGCCCTCTTGCACGACCTAAACAGGTGCAACTGCCCTAAACGGATCCAACGGCTAAAGAAGTGTGTTGAACTCCAGACGGGTCATAGAACCATCTGCTATACCCATGCCAAACTCAGGCCTGAACCAGACTTAGTGCCAAAGCGGCACACCAACCAATGCACCTCAAGTGCCACTACTACCAAATCCACATCTTACTACAAATGGGGCCCGCAAGGTCACAACCTCAAGTGACAAAAACTATGGCTATGCATACAAGGGCACAAAACTCAAACAACCCTTCCTATGGCATCTCATCTAACTGAAGTCTCACGGCCTACTCTTGCATCTCCACATGATGCTCAACAATACTCTAGCCGGATCTCTCAACATGCAGCAGCTAGCTCTACTATAGGAGCTCACCATAAGAAGAGTGCTCAACTCTACTAGACAACTAGGGAAACCACCAACGGATCACGTCTGATGGGTACACTGCTCGCTGCACACTTCCACAGGGTTCCGACTTACTGGCTGCAAAACAACAACACTTTACAAGAGAACAAAGATGTCTCAGTAACCTCCTCGAAGGCTACCAACTCTGCAGCTACTCATTGGGCAATCAAAAAATCTGCTAAGGTTCAGGATCCACACCTAAACTACCCAGGCTAGTCCATTCTGGGACCTGCTCCACAGGCACCAACATGAGCAAAAGCCAAAGCTAACTCCTCTCCTGGAGTGGTACTCTAGGGCAAAACACCTCCACCCTCTCTCTAGGGGAAAATAACAGCTGGGCCACACCGCAAGGGCCTACGGGAGTCTAACCTCTGCCTCTCTCTGGGACGGTGTCCCAGCGGTATCTGAATCTATCTGGATACCCTGACAAGCTGCAAACATACATCTTACACTGCGAGAAGTTGGCATGATGGTGCTTAGGACCCAAACCAACAACGAGTTAGAACCTGCTCGTCTCCGCTCCACAACATTAAACAAGGCATACACTAGATGAAAAGTATTGTAAATTCTTAACCCTCTTCTAAACACAGTAAACTTAGGCGTACCTGATGACTGTCGGAGTGCTTGTGATCATGGGAAAACGACCTACAACAAAAGGTCAGTCTACAGAATCTATGACTCTGAGCTCTGATACCAACTGTAAAGACCCGACCCAAAAAGGGCTCTAAATGGGCCTTTACCTCAATGCATGCATTCAAAGTAAAGGACAATATGCAGGTATGTTTTCAGATTCCAATTAAAACTAAAATAGTCAACATTCAATCCAGAAATCAATACAGTTTACTGAAACCTGTCCCTGTCTCCAAGCACCTGTTTCAAGACAAATACGTTTCCAAAAGTTTACTCTGATCAGAGATTTATTAAAAACATTCAAACCTTCTCAGTTACAACAATGCTGGAATCCACAAAAACATTTTAGAAAACATCCTAGGGCTCCGTGCCCGGCTACATGCATTCAAAGGAAATAAAAAGGCAAAAAGTCATAATATAAAAATCAGAGACAACAGCAGGTTCCCATGATCATAGCTCCTCCTTCAGCCATCCTGTCTCGCACCTTGGTTACCTGTGGAAAACCACAAAATAAGGGTGAGTAACGAATTACTCAGTAAGAATCCCCAATCGGGGTACAATACGATATACATGGTCATCTAGATGAATGTATGCAAGCTATGAATATAAACACAGAATAGAGCACATAGCTTAAATCCACATATAAACCTCGAATGCCAACTCAGGGTCTTAGTCCGGAAATTCCACCACACAATACGCCCTATACGAGAAACAAGTCCCGACCTCAGCCTGTCTACTGTCAATACGAAAGGTGCACTGGCTCACAATCCCGAGGAGCTCTCCAGTCAACGCTGTAATGAGCGTATGCGCGCACCGCATGCTACTGCAGACTCTAGGGGGTGCCGGGTCTAGTGGCAAGCTGCCCAGGTACAGTCACCATGCCTAACTAAATCTCTGGATCGGTGTCACAGACATAGGGGTGTGAGACCTGGACACGTGAACTATGTCAGCCTGAACCACCGCACCTGAGGCTAAGGAATCGGTCGTGTTAGGCTTTGTAAAGACCCGACCTGGAATACGGTCCTAAACCTAGGTCCTCACTCAGCATGCAAGTTAAATATTTCAACAAGCGGTTTAGTGCTCATATTTAAAACTTTTTCAAAACATTTGGAAATGGGGAACACTTAAAACATAACCAACAATTTTCATAAGCAAATCCAATCAAGGTAAAATAAGCCTGGCCAGTATTTATAAAAGAACATTCAAAACAGTTTAAATAACTTTAACATCATTCCCCTAGGACTCTGTCCATCTACATCTTTGAATAAATGAATGCAAACAATAAACAACAGAGTGGCAAGACTAGATGATCAAAGCAGCTCCCTCCGCTTAGCGATCCTGGTCTTTGTCCCAAGTTACTGGTGGAAAACCACAGAAATAAGGGTGAGTATAAACATACTCAGTAAGAATCCCCAACCGGGGTACAATACGATACATCAGTCATCTAGCACCCTAGTATACATGCAAATAGAACAATGACTTAGAGCAAAACGGTTGAATTAAGCTATGAGCTACTCCTAGAGCGAGCCTATTCAAGGGCTTATATCTACAGCCTATCCTAGGTTCTACACTTGGATGCCCTTCGGGGTCTTACACAACCTAGGACTCAGTGATGCCCATCGGGAACTTACACACCTAGGAAGCCCATCAGGGTCTTACACCTCCAACTCAGTGATGCCCATCGGGGACTTACACACCTAGGATGCCCATCGGGGTCTTACACCTCCAACTCAGTGATGCCCATCGGGGACTTACACACCTAGGATGCCCATCGGGGTCTTACACCTCCAACTCAGTGATGCCCATCGGGGACTTACACACCTAGGATGCCCATCGGGGTCTTACACCTCCAACTCAGTGATGCCCATCGGGGACTTGCACACCTATGATGCCCATCGGGGTCTTACACCTCCAATTCAGTGATGCCCATCGGGGACATACACACCTAGGATGCCCATCGGGGTCTTACACCTCCAACTCAGTGATGCCCATCAGGGACTTACACACCTAGGATGCCCATCAGGGTCTTACACCTCCAACTCAGTGATGCCCATCAGGGACTTACACACCAAGCATGCCCATCAGGGTCTTACACCTCCAACTCAGTGAAGCCCATCAGGGACTTACACACCTAGGATGCCCATCAGGGTCTTACACCTCCAACTTAGTGATGCCCATCAGGGACTTACACACATAGGATGCCCATCAGGGTCTTACACCTCCAACTCAGTGATGCCCATCAGGGACTTACACACCTAGGATGCCCATCAGGGTCTTACACCTCCAACTCAGTGATGCCCATCAGGGACTTACACACTTAGGATGCCCATCAGGGTCTTACACCTCCGAATGTCCATCGGGGTCTTACCCGAGCAGGACCTAAACTAGTTACCCCTACAGTCTTCTACACTATACATTACCCGCCTATGCCTGGCACGGAACTAACAGGATAAAATAGAAGAAGGTATGCCAAGATAATTAAACCCATTGCATGGAACTAACAGAATATATCAGGGGACACAAGAGCAACACGATCTGGAAGCAAGAGAAAACATGTAACCTACCCACTTTGGAAATTTCATACAATCACAAGACATGGCATCTTTGGAAGAACAAACCTAGCATGGCACTAACATGAACAACAAGCAACATGCTAGCAAGATTTCAAACACATGTTGTTCAATAGCTAACATACTCATAACAACAACCAAGCATACAAGGCACAATCATGATAGCATCGCAGGGTCCACACAACCACGGTAAGAAATCCTTACCTGGAAACAAGCAGAAAATAACTACCATAAGCCAACCAAGCGACTCCCGAGCTTCTAAGTGAACCCGAGCAACCTAAGCAAACAATAAAAATCATCCTAATTAAGCAACCAACAACTAACATCTTAATGTCCAAAAGAGTAGAGGCTCGAGAATTACCAACCGAGAAGGCAGAAGGTCTCGGCCCAACTTTCTTGGCAAAAATCGAGCTCTCGGCAAAGAAGGGAGGCGCAGCGGGTTGGGCGCAGGCGAGCAATCTGGGCGCATTGGGCGCTTAGCGCTTGGCATGGGACGACGGCGCCTTGGACAAAAGCGTTGGCACGGCGACACAAAGCGCTTAGGGCGGCGAGGGACGGCGCTTTGGCGAGGGAGAAGACGGCGCGCGGTCGCGCACGGCGACGACTGGCCGAGGCGGCGGTATGCGGCTGGCGCGCAAGCTTCCAAATCACCATCAAGGGCAAGGGTTCAAATCCCAATGGAAGCACTTAAATTAACAATAATTTTGTTAATTACCAAATCACCTCCAAACTTCCAACCAACAAGCCCGAACTTCTTGGGTCCTGCAACCAACAACAATCAAGCCTCGACAAGGGCAGGAGTGACCCCGAAGTCTTGAAAATCCACAAAACCCTTACCGGGGGCAAAAAGACCAAAATACCTCTAAGGGTTAAAATAGCTCTAACGGCCCATCCGAACATCCGAATAATGAACCGGAAACACCTGGGAATCGAAATAGAAAACTGGGCCGTTACAATACTCCCTCCTTTTAAGACTTTCGTCCTCGAAAGTCCTAAGACGAAAATAGCTCTAGGAAAACTCCACTGATCCTTAACCAACCAACTCCTTGTCAAGCCAACACTAGTCCTTCTTCGAAATCCCGACCCTCTTGGATTTCCAAAGCCTCAAGCCAAAAAGGCATCGAGTCTGCCACAAACTATCCCAACCAAAACTGAACATACACTGAGCTTCGAAGAAAAAGATGCGATAGTGCTAGTTGGTAAGCCACATCCTCAAACTCGCACCAACTCTAAAAAATCAAGAGCAGCAAAGAATAAAACAACACGCGGCTACTTGCAACACAACACCTCAAGGATAACAACTCAAAGGTTTAACAAACCAATGCCACGGCACCTCTATGCCAACCCCCTCAACTTTGGCTCAACTAAATGCTAACCACGAACGCGCAACAACCAGGAGCAAAGCCTGAGAATGGCTTGCTCTGCAAAACTCAACTCAAGCTTACAACTGGCGAAGCTCACCTCCAAGGACATGCAACTCTCAAGTCCAACTGGCTAAGCGAATGACTTCCTCCTTTTAGCTTAGGCCTAACTCATCTTCCAACCAGAAACTCCACAATCGATTGAACCACCAACTTAGAACTAGCAGTATCTATCCAAACACCGAAGGAGGTGCCAACTTTTGAAACCTTCCAAACAAGAGCAAGTCCTCAGGGCCACGCCCGCTTGCTCCAACCAAGCTAGCTCTTACAACAACATGGGAACCAACCCTTGGCCAACTACAAGCACCAACAGATAACAGTTTCGAAGCCAACGCGGAGGTACTAAAACAACACTAGCTCGTCAACCGACTACAAGCTTTCAGCAACTCAATCAAGGAACCTTTGCCTGGTGCAGGTGAGCTCTGGTGAGGCTCTCCACAACCTAGGGTTCCTCCGATCACCCTCCGACATACACAGCCGTCAAACGGTCTAATAGACAACTGGCTACACGGGCACAACTCTCTCTCCAGCATCTCGACTATGCTGGCGCGCTCCAACTCCTCGAAAAACCAAGAAGACCAGAAATACTACAGAATGTGTCAGCCTCCAACTCAAGCATCGACCACATCGTAGCTTCTACCCAAGGTAGGGATCCGATCAACACTCTTAGCAATGACGGTAAAAAACTACGCGACTTTGCTACCACCGCCCTTGTTTAGTTCCAACTGAACTCCAACCATCGATCAACAAGAAATGCATCTACCCAGGTCAAGGGCCAACTAGCATAACTTGCCTACGCAACAACCCAGCTACCGGCACGGTAACCTCTCAACCAAACTTAGGGCACTTGCCAAGAACTAAAGCCCTAACTCCTTGGAACTGAGCACTGGTTTCTCAACCCAAATCCTTTCGTGGTTCCCAAAACATACCCCACGGAACGAGCTACACAAAAGTACACTGGCGTGCACAGCTCCAACTTGATTCCTTAAGATCCAACACGAACTCTAACACAAGGCAACCTTTGCCTCCAAGAAGAGCCACAACTAGCAAGGGAGCAACAAGAGTTCAAACCCACTCGGGGTCAACTCACCACGAAACGCCACATTGGCCAACTCACTCTACAAGAGCATAACCACACCAAGCTAACAACCTCATACCAATGTGTCCACCAAATGTGCTCTGCACAATCCATCCAACACATGGCTCCCACGCTGGACCAACCACGCATCATCGATGCCAACTCTACTCGTACCAAGGAAACTCAAGGGTAGTCGAATCACTCTACCAACAAACTGGCTCACAAGGCCACAACACAAACGCGGTAGCCCTTAACAACCTACAACCTCTTTTGTACCCAACTCCTGGTGACCTTGAAAGCTCTTGCTTTCCCTCGAACGTCCTCACACTCGTAGTCCTCCGACTACCACCGAGCTAGATCCCTTATGCAACCCAAACAGGTGCAACCTCAGAAAATTGGTACAAGGCTAGTGGGGATGCTAAACTCCAAGGCGGGTCATAGAACTACCGCACATCAGTGCGAGTGGCTGAACCTAGGCCTCTTTATCGAGCTTGGTGCCATGAGCACTACATCCTTTACAACACAAACATCCCTTTACGGGCTTTAAGCCCCTCGAGGGTAAGGAAGGTCACACTCTGAGGACAGGCAATGGCACTCAACACAAGAGTCTCAACACTCGAGTAGTCTACTCTCACGGCAACTCGTCTAGCGGACATGCCACGGCCTACTCCCGCATCCCATTCGATGCTCAACAACTACTCAGGCCAACACTCAGGGGCATCAACTAGTTCCACCTTTGGAACATGCTAACAAAAAGGGTGCTCCACTTCTACTAGCCAACAAAAAAAAAACAAGGACGGATTAAGTCCTGACAAGCAAACTTCACACTTCACCACGCCACGAGGATACTAAAAAAGAGTGGTGCAAAATGACAAGAGGCTTGCAAGGGGTCAAGATGTCTCTACATCTTCCTCAAAAGCTACTAACATGGCACTTGCCAATCGACCGGGTGGCTCGTGGAGACTCTGCTAGTCCACCTCTCTCAAGGGACTTCCACCACCAAACTGTTGTATCAAACAGCACCAGAACGGCACGCCTTGGCCTCTGAACATCAGGTCATCCCCACACTCGAATGATAAACTCGATCCTGGCCAACCACCTAGCTTCTGCTTGCCAAACTCGGCGGCTCCATCACGCCAACTAACTCATCAGCATAAACCTGCTGATCAAGCCCTCCCGAAAACCTCCGGGACTACTGGAGCTACTGGGGGTGTCTTCTTAATAAACTCTGTCAGCTGGGCTATCTGTGCCCGAGACTCCTCACTACGCGCTACAACTGCGCCTGGGTCTCCGCTCTCTGATAGCTAAAAGACCTGCCATCAATTCTCTCATGGCTAGAGCACACTCTACTCAAGGAGTCTCACTCTAAGGCATGCTAGCCTCTACGCTCTTCTCTTGCCAGGGCCAAGTGTGGCCTACGGGTCTAGACAACCCTGGACGTGGTCTCATCATCGACATGCGCAGTCCAACTCCTTGGCTGGAAATACCCAACGTCCCTACTCCTCTATGTGTAATCAGCATAAGCGATCTACACTAAACACAAAGCTAGTCCACACCAGGACTCTCACTACCCCACAAGGGGAACATATGTATACTAGATGCGGTATTGTAAAATAAAACCCTTAGCTTAATGAACTCGAGACAAAACTGACGACGTGAGAGTCTTGATGATCATGGGGACAACAACCTACAAAGCAGGTTAATCTACAGAATCTATGACTCTGAGCTCTGATACCAATTGTAAAGACCCGACCTGGAATACGGTCCTAAACCTAGGTCCTCACTCAGCATGCAAGTTAAATATTTCAACAAGCGGTTTAGTGCTAATATTTAAAACTTTTTCAAAACATTTGGAAACGGGGAACACTTAAAACATAACCAACAATTTTCATAAGCAAATCCAATCAAGGTAAAATAAGCCTGGCCTATATTTATAAAAGAACATTCAAAACAGTTTAAACAACTTTAACATCATTCCCCTAGGACTCATGTCCATCTACATGCTGAATAACTGAATGCAAACAATAGACGACAGAGTGCCGGCAGCCCCCCATGATCAAACAGCTCCCTCCGCTAGCCATCCTGGTGCTGTCCCAAGTTACCTGGTGGAAAAACCACAGAAATAAGGGTGAGTATAAACATAACATACTCAGTAAGAATCCCCAACCAGGGTACAATACGATACATCAGTCATCTAGCACCCTAGTATACATGCAAATAGAACAATGACTTAGAGCAAAACGGTTGAATTAAGCTATGAGCTACTCCTAGAGCGAGCCTATTCAAGGGCTTACATCTAAAGCCTATCCTAGGTTCTACACTTGGATGCCCTTCGGGATCTTACACAACCTAGGACTCAGTGATGCCCATCGGGAACTTACACACCTTGGAAGCCCATCAGGGTCTTACACCTCCAACTCAGTGATGCCCATCGGGGACTTACACACCTAGGATGCCCATCGGGGTCTTACACCTCCAACTCAGTGATGCCCATCGGGGACTTACACACCTAGGATGCCCATCAGGGTCTTACACCTCCAACTCAGTGATGCCCATCGGGGACTTACACACCTAGGATGCCCATCAGGGTCTTACACCTCCAACTCAGTGATGCCCATCGGGGACTTACACACCTAGGATACCCATCAGGGTCTTACACCTCCAACTCAGTGATGCCCATCGGGGACTTACATACCTAGGATGCCCATCGGGGTCTTACACCTCCAACTCAGTGATGCCCATCAAGGACTTACACACCTAGGATACCCATCAGGGTCTTACACCTCCAACTCAGTGATGCCCATCTGGGACTTACATACCTAGGATGCCCATCGAGTCTTACACCTCCAACTCGGTGATGCCCATCGAGGACTTACACACCTAGGATGCCCATCGTGGTCTTACACCTCCAACTCGGTGATGCCCATCGAGGACTTACACACCTAGGATGCCCATCGTGGTCTTACACCTCCAACTCGGTGATGCCCATCGAGGACTTACACACCTAGGATTCCCATCAGGGTCTTACACCTCCAACTCAGTGATGCCCATCAGGGACTTACACACCTAGGATGCCCATCAGGGTCTTACACCTCCAACTCAGTGATGCCCATCAGGGACTTACACACTTAGGATGCCCATCAGGGTCTTACACCTCCGAATGTCCATCGGGGTCTTACCCGAGCAGGACCTAAACGAGTTACCCCTACAGTCTTCTACACTATACATTACCCGCCTATGCCTGGCACGGAACTAACAGGATAAAATAGAACAAGGTATGCCAAGATAATTAAACCCCTTGCATGGAACTAACAGAATATATCAGAGGACACAAGAGCAACACGATCTGGAAGCAAGAGAAAACATGTAACCTACCCACTGGAAATTTCATACAATCACAAGACATGGCATGCTGGAAGAACAAACCTAGCATGGCACTAACATGAACAACAAGCAACATGCTAGCAAGATTTCAAACACATGTTGTTCAATAGCTAACATACTCATAACAACAACCAAGCATACAAGGCACAATCATGATAGCATCGCAGGGTCCACACAACCACGGTAAGAAATCCTTACCTGGAAACAAACAGAAAATAACTACCATAAGCCAACAAGCGACTCCCGAGCTTCTAAGTGAACCCGAGCAACCTAAGCAAACAATAAAAATCATCCTAATTAAGCAACCAACAACTAACATCTTAATGTCCAAAAGAGTGGAGGCTCGGGAATTACCAACCGAGAAGGCACAAGGTCTCGGCCCAACTTTCTTGGCAAAAATCAGGCTCTCGACAGCAAGGAGCAGGCAGGTTGGGCGGCAGAGGCGAGCAATCTGGGCTCGCTAGCGCGGCAGGGGCGGGCGAGCGCGGACAGGCGCTGGCACGGCGACACGGGCGCGCTGGCGCGGTAGGGGACGGGCGCGCGCGGATGAGCGCACTGGCGCAAAAGGAGACGGGCGCACGCAGTCGGCACGACGACACGGACTGGGCGCGCGGGAGCGCTGGCTGGCAGAAGCAGACGGAGACGCCCGACGTGGGCGCGCTGGAGCTGGGCGACGGGCTGCTGGCCGTCTGGCGTCTGGGCGACGGGCTTCGGCGCGCAGCGATGCAGCGCGTCTGGCCGCTTACCGGGCGAAAGGGGTGATGGGCGGTGGGGTTGTTGGGGCTGGTGGCTCGGGGTGGCTCGGTGCGACTCGGTTGGGTTTCTTGGTGAGGTCGGCAAGGAGAGAGAGAGAGAAAGAGAGAGAGAGAAAGAGAGAGAGAGGTAAAACAAGGGGAATGGGATTTTCTTGATTTTCTTTCCTTTTCCTAATTTAAATAGGTCTTGGTGACCTAAATCTCTTACCCGGGCTACCTCCTTCGATTCTCGGTTGAAGCAACCTTTTCTCCTTATTAAAACTCATTTAAACCAAGCTTCCAAATCACCATCAAGGGCAAGGGTTCAAATCCCAATGGAAGCACTTAAATTAACAATAATTTTGTTAATTACCAAATCACCTCCAAACTTCCAACCAACTAGCCCGAACTTCTTGGGTCTCGCAACCAACAACAATCAAGCCTCGACAAAGGCGGGAGTGACCCGAAGTCTTGAAAATCCACAAAACCCTTACAGGGGCAAAAGACCAAAATACCTCTAAGGGTTAAAATAGCTCTAACGGCCCATCCGAACATCCGAATAATGAGCAGGAAAACACAGGAAACCGAAATAGAAAAGCGGGTCGTTCTGAGGCTTACACAAGGAAGCCGTCCTTGCCCTAACGGTGGCAATCAAGGACTCTTGCCGAACACGGCGACGGGGCGTGCGGCTGCGGGGACTAGGCATTGCCAAGTCATCATCCCGACCGTTGGGGCATCGCACACACTGCCACCCTCACCCAAGATTGCAGGGCCTACCAGTAGGGTTAGCTAAACCCTAACGGGGTCCAGGGACGGAGTATTACCTCGTGCGTCCCTACCATGGATGCAAGATACTTTATGCATTCTGGCCCGGATGATGCTACCAATCTGGACTCTAAACTATAACATCAACTACAAACAATCCAATACGTGCTCAATAGATACAACGAACCTAGCATGATACTACGAAGCAAGAACAGATAACGAGCATGCCAGAACAGAACAACCTAGCATGGGCTAACATGAGAAACAACATAAGAAATCATGCCAGTCGGGAATTTAGAACAAAGCACCTAACACTAAACATGCTGATAATCACAAACAAGCATACAAACAGCAGTCACATATAATATCGCAGGGCCCACACAACTCCGGTAAGAAATCCTTACCTGGCTGGGAGGCAACTACACACAAAATCCTAAGCTGCGATCGATCTCGAGCTAGCTAACGAGAACCTAACAAACATAATAATCACAACCCATAGGCCTAAATATAATAAAATTAATAGGACTCACCTCAAAGAGCAACTCAAGCGTGATATGGTCGACGCGGACGGACGGGTTAGTTGCGGTGTGTGGTCTTCTTTGGCGATGATGGGGTGATGGGCGGCGAGGGTCGCCACGCTGGGAATCTTTGGGCTTGCAGTGGGGCGATGGGCTGAGGCGCTGCGTGGGACGATCCGCTAGCGCAGTGCGAGGCCGGACGAAGCTGGACAATGGCGGCGAAGCGGCCGCGCGACGGGCGCCTTGATTGAGGCAGCGACAAGCGCGCGGACGCGCTTGGACGGCGACGGGTGCGCGGACGCCGCCCGCGCTGCGTCTTTGGCGTCTTTGGGGCAGGCGATCAGAAGGCGCTGGGATGGGCTGCGGCGACGAGCCGCTGCTTCGGCGCTTGGGCGCGCGAGAAGGATATGCGGGCTTCTGGCTTTGGCGGCGGCACGGTGCTGCTGGTGCGATCTTGGCGGGCTGCAATGGGGATCTGGGAGCGATCTGGCCGACAGGGCTTGCTGCTGGGTGCGACAGAGGCTCGATGGGCTGCTGGCTGGGGCTTCTCTCGGCTGGCTGCACACAACACACCCACACACAACCACTCTTCACTCGGTTAGTAATAGAAAACCCAAATCGGAGAAGGAGAAGAGACGACGAAACTTACCCGGAATGACGATCGGATCTCGAGGCTGCTAAGGAGAAGAAATTCGGCTTGGGGAGCTAGGGAGACAAGCTTGGGCGGCCACAATGCTTTTGGAGAAGAAGACAAAGCAAAACCTTATTTCTTTTCATTTAATCAAATGCACCAAAACGCCAAAGATCCAAGGCTAACCAAGATATGTCACAGAAAGAGTAACAAGAGCTCTCCATAGCTCATTTGGCACGCATCCCCACGGGCTTTCCCGGAGACCCGAGTTCGAATCCTAGCTGCAACACAATTTTCCTTTATTTTTACTTATGCATCTATCCTTGCTTAAACCCATCCACAAAGCCTAAAAAACCTACATAAACCCATCCAATAATTTTAGCAACTGGAAAAAGACATAAACGGCCCTGATGGCCCGACCAAATTACCAAAATACCCCTAAGGCATACCTGGAAGAACGGGATGAAAACCTAGGCCGTTACAACCGGGGCGGCTAGAGGAAGGAGCTAAGAGATCATGGATGTTGCTGACACTTTGTCGTGTCTTTATCTGCATTATTTGAATTCAGCATGTAGTTGGATATGAGTTCGTAGGGAAAACTTATTTACTGTTGCTTCGAACTATCTTTTATGTTTTAAGGAAAAAGTACTGATCAGTCACTGTTTTAAATTGGATGATTTTACTTTATGATTATCTGACTTGGTTTTAATGTTTTCCACTCTTTATGTTGAAATTTTTTAAATTTGACCTCCGGTTTGTGTCTTTTATGCTTTTCACATGCATGCTGAGTAAGGACCTAGGTTTAGGACCGGGTTTCGGGTCAGGTTTTTACAGTTGGTATCAGAGCACAGAGTCATAGATTCTGTAGACTAACCTGTTTGTAGGTTGTGTTCCCATGATCTCCAGCACCCTACGGCCGCCAGGTTTGTCTAAGTTTTTAAGCTAAGTGTTTTGTTTACGATACTATGTAGTACACATGTGTTACCTTTGTTGGCAGGGAGAGTCCGAGAGTGGGCTAACCCGTTGTGGTTTTCGTGTAGATCGCTAGTATGCCGATTACACGCAGTGGAGCAGGTTCGTCCGGAACTGCAAATAGAGATGTTGTAGAGCCAGCAGCCAGGGTTTATTAGGCTCGTAGGCCGCCCGTGGCACTAGGTGCAAGCTTGCCCAGAGTAAGGGTGGAGGCTGCTATGCCTCAAGGTGCAGCTCCAGGGGGAGATGTTTCTGCTATGAGAGATATGTTGATGGGCCTAATGGCCGAGCAGAGAGCTGAGACTCAGGCTGTAACGGCCCAGTTTTCTATTTCGGTTACCCAGGTGATTTCGGGTCATTATTCGGATGTTCAGATGGGCCGTTAGAGCTGTTTTAACCCTTAGGGGTATTTTGGTCTTTTGCCCCGGCCGTGGTTTTGTGGATTTTCGAGATTCGTGGTCATTCTTTGCCTTTGTCGAAGCTTAATGGTTGTTGGTTGCAAGACCCGAGAGGTTTGGGCAAGTTGTTTGGAAGTTTGGAAGTATTTTTGAAAATGGCAAAATTATTTATAATTTTTGGTGCTTCCATTGGGATTTGAGCCCTTGCCCTAAATGGTCTTTGAGAGTTTGTAGGAAATGAGAGTTTTATTTTTTAAGTAAGTTTGCTTGGGCCGGGTTTTGAAAGTGGAAGCTTTGGGAAGGGATTTTAGGCCTTTTAAATTAGGAAAAAGAAGGAAAAATCAAGAAAATCCCTCTCTCTCTCTCTCTCTCTCTCTCTCTCTCTCTCTCTCTAGCCGAGCCTCACCAAGAACCCAAACCCTAGCCGCTAAGCCCGGCCCGCCATGCCCAGATCGCACTGGCTGCACATCCTGTCAGGCGAGCCGCACCGCACCACCAGACCGCTTGACCATGCCCAGATCGCACCAACCCCAGTGTCGCCCAAGCGGCCGCTCGGCCCAGCGCTCCCAGACGCCTGCATCGCCCATGCCCAGCGCGCCCGATCGCCTCGCCTCGCCCAGCCAGGCAGCGCGCGCGCGCTCGCTCGTTGCCACCCGGCCGCCTCGCGCGCGCGCCAGGCCAGCGTGTTCGCGCATGCTGCGGCGGCCCGCGTCTGCGTGCCGTGCCTCGTCGCGTCCGCCGCCCAGCGCGCGCCCCTCCTGTCGCGATCGCGCGCAACCCAGCTCCAGCGCCCGCCCCCTCGCCGCGCGGCCGCCCAGAATGCGCCGATAGTGCCAGCGGCGCCCAGCGCCTAGTGCGGCGCCGGTGCCCAGCGCCCAGCGCCCAGCGTGCCCTGCTTGTCCTTGCTGACGGACAGCCTGCCTTGCCGTGCGGGTTGGGGCGTGGCCTTGTATCTTCTCGGTCGGTTGCTCGATTTTGCTTTAAAGCTCGAGGGTCATTATTTGATTGTGAAAGTTATTTCTGCTCGTTTCCAGGTAAGGATTCCTTACCGAGTGGTTGTGTGGACCTGCGATGCTTTCTTGAATGTGCCTTATATGCATGTTTACTTTTATGGACATGATTAGTGGATAGGATGACTTGTGATTGCACTCCGCTAGCATGTTTGCTTGATTGTACATGTTAGTGCCATGCTAGGATTGTTCTTCCGGCATGCCCGAGATTCTGCTTTAAGTTCGTAGTATCATGCTAGGTTATGTATGATTGATGATGATTATGTATGTTTAGCGAGAATCGTTTACTCTATACTCTAGCTAGTGTGTTAGGAAATTTGTCATCATCTAGAGGCCGAGAGCGGACATAACGTACCTTGTCCCCACGGTCGGGAGTAGAGCGAAGCATAACGTACATTGCTTCCTTCCCAGAGCCGATGTGGATTTAGCTACCACATCGGCATAAGCCTAGTTTGTAGCTCGCTAGAGCGGAACCCCGCCAGCGGTGCAAGCCCGCCTTGGCGGTTCTTAGCTTAGTGTCGGTGGTAGGCAGTCGCGCAGATGAGTGCCGAGGGCCTCGCACTCGTGTTCGGTGACACCGTTTTTAGTCTTAGGCATGCGTACCGCCCGCGTAGTTTGACCTTAGGCCCCCGCATTTACGCTGCGGTTGCGAGAAGAGCATGCGGTGTGCGCGCGACACGCTTTAGTCGCCGGTTCGGAGAGCTCCCCAGGCTAATGTTCGTGAGTACACCAGTTCCTTCCAGTTTAGATCCGGACTTGGGTACTCTCGATAGTCAGTTTATAAGCGAGGGTAAGAGGCCCTTGAGGACACCCATTGGGATTGGCTTTTGAGTGATCATATGGTCGAGGAGAAAGACCCTCGAGGGTGTCGACATCTTTGGGATCGGTTTTGAGTGATCAATTGGCCGAGGAGAAAGACCCTCGGAGATGTCGGGATTGGTTATGAGAGCCAATCATTAGGGCGGAAGTAGAAGACTTCCGAGGATTCCGATTCTCGCCTTGTAAGCTCGTTGAGCTATGATGCGTGTTGGTAATTGTTTGCATGTATACTAGGGTGCTAGATGATTGATGTATCGTATTGTACCCGGTTGGGGATTCTTCTTGAGTATGTTTATACTCACCCTTATTTCTGTGGTTTTCCACGGGTAACTTGGGACGAGCAGGGACGGCTAAGCGGAGGAGGCGATTGATGATGGGAGCCGCGACACTCTGTCTTTATTGTTTGCATATTTGTTCAAGCATGTAGATGGACAGAGTTCTAGGGGAAAACATTATAAAAAGTTGTTTGAACTATTTTGAATGTTTTTATATATATCTTGGCGAGCTTGTTTTACTTCGTTGGTTTTCTTAAACAAAGTTGTTGATTATGTTTTAAGCATTCCCGTTCCAAATGTTTTGAAAGGTTTTAAATATGAGCACTAAACCGCTCGGTGAAATATTTAACTTGCATCTTTGAGTGAGAACCTAGGTTTAGGACCGTATTTTGGGTCGGAGTTCTTACAGCGCGACTAGCAAACTTGAGCAGAGAGGAGTCTAGGGCCTGAGATAGCCCAATTGACCACGGCTCTGCAGCGAGCGGCACCCCCAGCTCTCAGTAGCCCGGTAGCTCGGTAGCTCAACCAAAGGCGGGGTCAGCAGGACCGGGCCGATTCACTTGATAGTGCAGAGGAGCTGCTTTGAGTTTGGCAAGTGGTGAAAGATTTCACCAAGTGGAAGTCGAAGGAATTTGATGCTTGAGAGAACCCACTTGTGGCGATCGGTGGTTGGCAAGGATGGAGTACATCTTTTGAGTTATGGGATGCCCGGATGTACGAGAGGCCGAGATGTGCGGCCCATGTTCTCACCGACACACGGTGAGTGGTGGTGAGTCCATGAGATAGAGCTAGACAAGCTGGGTCTCTCTCCACCACACAGGAGTTCTTTAGAACGATGTTGGAGAGCTAAGTATGTTCTTGACGAGGCTCGTGAGGAGATGGAAGAGGCCTTCTCACATCCGAAAGCGAGGGGATCCACAAGTGATGCTTTGCCTATGAAAAGAAGTTCTCTAAATATAGTTATTTCGCCCGGAGCTCATTGCAAGCGAGGAGCTCAAGACTAAGAAGTTCATTAGTGGGCTGAGGAAGGAGGTTGCTCGGGATGTTCGAGCACTCGTTCCTGAGAGTTATGACCAGAAGCGGTGGAGTTGCCCACAATCTATAATCTGAAGTATCCGCGATGCAAGATCTCATTGCACCACGGCTCAGTCGGTTTAGCTTGCTCAACAGCATTCTGGGCATAAGAGGACGTTTGGGTCTTCTAGTGGTTCCTGCTCAGGTGGACAGCATTCTCGCCGTCAGGGCCAGTCTAGTGGTCGGGATCAGCACCGACCACAGGGTAGAGCTCTGGATCGCCAGCATGGTGGGCCAGGCAGCCGACTCGTTGCAACAAGTGTGGTAAGGCACCTTTCGGATTATGTGGAGCATCGCCCCGTGCTTGCTACAAATGTGGCAAGGAAGGGCATTTGGCCAGATTTTATACCCAGGACTTAGCAGCAGCGGGACCGGCCCAACAACAGGGCCGGGTGTTCGCCACTACTCGCTAGGAGGCGGAGCGTACTAATGATGCAGTTGCAGGTACGCTGCTTGTCTTAGATCATTATGCATTTGTGTTGTTCGATTCGGGTTCGACCCATTCTTTTGTATCTGATGCATTTGTTAGACAAGCTTGTGTGGAACTTGAACCTCTAGGGTTTGAGCTGTGTGTGGCTACTCCCTCGGGAGTGAGTATGTTAGCTAGCAGTAGAGTTAAGAGTGGCTGAGCTTCAAGTTTCCCGGTGTCCAAGGCAGAGTTTGCCCGCCGTTGATCTCAGCAGTGAAAGCCCGTAGATTGTTAGCTCGAGGAGCTTGGGGCTTCTTGGCAAAGCTGTCAGGATATAGTAGTACCGCGTTGTTTGTTGACATGGTCCCTGTGGTGCTAGAGTTTGCAGATGTTTTCCCTGAGGAGTTGCCGGGTTTACCCCCGAAGAGGGAGTTAGACTTCACCATCTAGCTGGAGCCAGAGACTCTTCCCATCTCTAAAGCCCCGTATCGTATGGCGCCAGCTGAGTTGAAAGAACTCAAAGTGCAGTTGCAGGAGATGCTGGATCGAGGTTTCATTCGACCGAGTGTATCCCCGTGGGGAGCACCTGTCCTGTTTGTGAAAAAGAAGGATGGATCCATGCGTTTATGTATAGACTATAGAGAGCTGAATAAAGTCACGGTGAAGAATAAGTATCCCCTGCCGCGTATTGATGATCTATTTGATCAGCTTCAGGGAGCCTCAGTGTTTTCTAAGATTGATTTGAGGTCAGTGTACCATCAGATGAGGATTCGGGATGCAAATATCCCTAAGACCGCGTTTAGATCGAGGTATGGTCATTATGAGTTCGTGGTCATGTCTTTTGGACTAACGAACGCCCCTGCAGCGTTTATGGACATGATGGACAGAGTGTTCAAGGCATTCTTGGATAACTTTGTCATCGTGTTCATAGACGACATTTTGATTTATTCCAAGACAAAGGAGGACCATGCTTCGCATTTGAGGCAAGTTTTGGCAGCATTGCGAGAAAATCAGTTGTTCGCAAACTTTTCTAAGTGTGACTTCTAGCTAGAGTAAGTAGACTTCCTTGGTCATATCGTGTCGAAAGATGGTTTAGCGGTGGACCCCGCAAAGATAGAGGTAGTTAGTTCGTGGGCCAGACCGACGACGGTCGCCGAGATTCGCAGCTTTCTAGGACTAGCAGGTTATTACCGGCGTTTCGTGAAATACTTTTCCGCTAAGGCAGCACCCCTGACCCGTCTGACTAAGAAGGGTGTTGACTTTGTTTGGGATGCTAGATGTGAGGAAAGTTTTGCCCGGCAAAAAAGCCGAGTTTGACGCAGCGCCGGTGTTGGCGATTCTGAGGAACATGAGGTTTAAGTAGTTTATACTGATGCATCCAAGTACGGTTTAGGCTGTGTGTTGATGCAGCATGGGAAGGTGATAGCTTATGCTTCCCGACAGTTGAAGCCCTATGAGAAGAACTATCCAACTCATGATATGGAGTTGGCTGCAGTTGTTTTTGCCCAAGAGATTTGGAGGCACTACTTGTATGGTGAAAAGATTCAACTGTTCACGGACCACCAGAGCCTTAAGTATTTCTTCACTCAGAAGGAGTTGAACATGAGGCAGAGAAGGTGGCTCGAGTTGGTAAAGGACTACGACTGTGAGATCTTGTATCATCCTGGAAAGGCCAACATTGTGGCTGATGCACTGAGTAGGAAGACGTCGCATTCCGCAGCTTTGTTGAGCTCTCAGGTTGAATTGCGGAAAGAGTTTGAGAGATCCGGTATCGCAGTTATGTTGGGAGAGGTTACCGCGAGGGTAGCCCAGTTATCAGTTTAGCCGTCGCTTAAGCAGAGGATCATCGACAGCCAGCTGAGTGATCCTAAGTTAAAGAGATTGCTCGAAAGCGTTGAAGCTGATGGCGATTTTGACTTTGTCATAGCACCAGACGGAGGCTTGAGATACAGAGGTCGGTTGTGCGTCCCGGACGACGCAGGGATTCGAGCCGAGTTACTCACCGAGGCACATAGTTCCCCATTCACTTGGCACCCAGGAGGTACCAAGATGTATCAGGATCTCAAGCAGACGTTTTGGTGGATGGGTATGAAGAGGGACATAGCTGAGTTTGTTAGCCGGTGTCTCACTTGTCAGCAAGTGAAGGCTCCCAGACAGAAGTCGGCAGCTTTATTGCAGCCGTTGAGTGTTCCACAGTGGAAGTGGGACGAGATTTCGATGGATTATATCTCTGGGTTGCCGAGGACACAGAGAGGGTTTACTCAGATCTAGGTAATAGTGGACCGGCTGACTACGAGTGCACACTTTATCCCCGGCAGGATTAGTTATATTGTGGAGCAGTGGGCACAGTTAGTTTTGGAGCAGATTGTTCGGTACCACGGGGTACCGGCAAAGATAGTGTCAGATCGGGATTCTCGGTTCACATCCCGCTTCTGGAGAGTGCTCCAGAATGATTTGGGAACTGAGTGTAGCTTCAGCACTGCCTTCCACCCCAAAACCGATGGTCAGACCGAGAGGGTAAATCAGATGCTGGAAGATATGTTGAGAGCATGTGTTTTGGACTTTCCAGCGATTGGGACGATGCACTGTATTTGATGGAGTTAAACACAATAACAACTATCGATCGACCATCCTGGATGACTCCATTTGAGGCGTTGTATGGTAACGTTGTAGATCCCCAGTGTTCTGGGAGGAGGTTGGTGATAGACAGGTTCTGGGACCCGAGTTACTTCAGATGACGAATGACGCAGCGGTCGCGAAGATCGGGGCTCGCATGTTGCGGCTCGAGTAGGCAGAAAAGTTACGCCGATGTAAGGCGTAGAGATTTGGAGTTCGAGGTGGGTCAACATGTCTTTCTGAAGGTAGCACCAATGCGTGGTGTGTTAAGGTTTGGAAAGCAAGGCAAATTGAGCCCCAGGTTTGTAGGGCCTTTTGAGATCCTTGAGCGGATCGGAGCAGTGGCCTATCGGTTAGCTTTGCCCCGTCTTTGGCAACAGTGCATAATGTGTTCCATGTTTCGATGCTGAGGCAGTACGTGGCAGTCGACGCATGTGCTAGAGCATGAGCCCTTAGAGTTAAGTAAAGATTTATCCTTTGAGGAAAAGCCGGTGCAGATTTTGGCTTGTGAGCGCAAGGTTTTGCGCAACCGGGAGATAAGCTTAGTAAAGGTTCTTTGGAGACATCAGAGGGCAGAGGAAGCGACGTGGGAGCTAGAGGATTAAATGAGGACTCATTACCAGGAGTTGTTTCAGTCTTAGGACTTTCAGGGGTGAA
Organism: Sicyos edulis; assembly: GCA_036507275.1. NCBI lineage: Eukaryota > Viridiplantae > Streptophyta > Magnoliopsida > Cucurbitales > Cucurbitaceae > Sicyos > Sicyos edulis. Next base: position 27,300,519 of record CM071852.1, read on the forward strand.
AGTCTTAAAAGGAGGGAGTATTGTAACGGCCCAGTTTTTCGTTACGGTTTCCCAGGTACTTTCAGTTCTGTATTGGGGCAATCGGTTGGGCCGTTAGGGCTTTTTAACCATTAGGGGTAAATTGGTCTTTTTGCTCCCCGGTCAGAATTTGTGGATTTTCAGGATTCCAGGACCATTCCTGCCTTTGTCGAGGCTTGATCATTGTTGGTTGCAAGACCCAAGAAGTTTGGGCTAGCTGTTTAGAGGTTTGTAAGTGTTTTGGATATTGGCAAAATTAATAGTGATTTAAGTGTTTCCATTGGGATTTGAACCGTTGCCCTAAATGGTGATTTTGGGAGTTTGTAGAAAATGAGTTTTTATAAATAGGAAAAAGGAAGGAAAAATAAAGAAAATCCCATTTCCCCCTTGTTTTGTCTCTCTCTCTCTCTAGCTCTCTCTCTCTCACTCTCTCTCTCTCTCTCCTTGCCAAGCCGCACCAAACCCTAGCCCACCAAACCCTAGCCGCACCGCACCAGGCCGCACAGCCGCAGCTTCTGCGCCGCATGTAAGAACCCGACCCAAAACATGGTCCTAAACCTGGGATCTTACTCAGCATGCAAGTTAAATATGATAACAAGCGGTTTAGAGCTTACATTTAAAAACCTTTCAAAACATATGAGAAGGGGGAGCCCTTAAAACATAACCAACAATTTAAGTTTAAACAATCCAACAAATTAAAACATCACGGCGATGTTTAATAAAATGTACAATACAATTTAAGCAACGTTTTTAAACAATGTTCCCCTAGGACTCTGTCCATCTACATCTTTGAATAAACAATGCAATAAATAAAGACAGAGTGCTGGCGGTTCCCCATGATCAATCGGCTCCTCCGCTAGCCCTCCCGGTGTTGTCCCAAGTTACGAAAGATAAATAAGGGTGAGTATAAACATACTCGGTAAGAATCCCAACCGGGGTACAATACGATACATCGGACATCTAGCACCTCAATATGCAAGCAAACGACTACCAACACAGATCATAGCTCAACGAGCTCATAACACAAGATCTGGAAACATCGGAAGTCTCTTACTTAGGAATCATCGGAAGTCTCCTACTTAGGCCTAATGATTGGTTCTCATAACCAATCCCGGGACATCTCGAGGGTCTTTCTCCTCGGCCAATTGATCGACTCAAAAACCGATCCCAAGATGTCAGACACCCTCGAGGGTCTTTCTCCTCGACCAATTGATTAGCTCAAAAGCCAATCCCAATGGGTGTCCTCAAGGGCCTCTTACCCTCGCTAACAATCTGGACTATCGGGAGAGTACCGCATGATCGGCTCTAAAGCGGAAGGGCTGGTGTACTCACGAACATTAGCCCGGGAGCTCTCGGCAGGCTACTAACGCGTGTGCGCGCACACCGCATGCTCTTCTTCCGCAACCGGCGTAAATGCGGGGCCTAAGGGCAAACTACGCGGGCAGTCACGCATGCCGAAGACTCGGAAGCGGTGTCACCGAACACGCAGAGTGCGAGGCCCTCGGCACTCATCTGTGCGGCACTGTACCACCGCACTGGAAGCTAAGAACCGGCCAAGGCGGGCTTGCACCGTTGGCGTGGTTCCGCTCTAGCGGAGCTACAAACTAGGCTTATGCCGATGTGGTAGCTACATCCACATCATTCGGGCCGGGAAGCAATGTACGTTATGCTTCGCTCTACTCCCGACCGGTGGGGACAAAGTGCGTTATGTCCGCTCTCACCCTGCGGATGATGACAAACCCTACTACCCTATCCAAGAATACCGAGTAAATCAATGATTCACGGCTAGCAAGCAAAGACCGACATCAATCACGTTTACCTAGCATGATACTACAACTTAAACAGGAATCACAAGCATTTGGAAGAACAAACCTAGCATGGCACTAACATGTAAAATCAACAAACATGCTAGCAAGAGATCAAACAAAGTCGCCTATCACTATCATGCTCATAACAATCAAAGCAAACATACAAGGCACAATCGAGACATATCGCGAGGGTCCACACAACCACGGTAAGAAATCCTTACAGGACAAGCGAAAATAATCACAAATCAACCAAGCAATCCTCGAGCCTCTAACTTAGGACCCAAACAACCTAAACATAAAATAAAGCGACCCAAATCAAATACATAAAATCAGCCCAAATAAATCCCTAAGCAATGACCAACAAATCGGGGCCCAACGAAGAAAAGACTAAGGAAATACCATCCGAGAAGCCCTGAGGCTCGGGCCAACCAAAGACACACAATAGGCGGGTTGGGCGCGAGAAGAGCAAGTTGGCCGGGCGCAGCGCAGGCGCAGCGCGAGGCGCGCGGCGCAGCACGCGCTGCTGGGCGAGGCAAGGGCGCGCGGGCGCGGGCTCGAGCTCGGTGGCGGCGACACACACCGCGCGGCAGGCAGAAGACGGCGCGCGGGGCGCGCGATGGGCTCGGGCGCTCGGGAAGGCACGGCGACCTCTACGAGCGGCGACTTCGGTGCGGCGGCGGGCTCGGGCGACTCGACACGGACTGGCGACACGAGAGGCGGCACGGGCGATGCCGATCTGGGCTCAGCGCGCGACCAAGGCGAGGGCGACGCGATGCAGACGCTTGGCGCGACCAAGGCGACACGAAGATGGGCTGGCGTCTGCAGATCTGGGCTCGGCGCGACTAGGGCGAGGCGACGCGATCGAGCGCGAGGGTGGCTCAAGACGGCGCAGGCATGGGTGACCTAGGCGGCCTGGCAGTGCGAGGCGCGGCTACTGGACATGGTGCGACTAGGAAATTTGGGCATGGTGCGGCTAGAAATTTGCTCGGGATGGAGGAGAGAGAAGGGAGAGAAAAAGGAATTTTGGGAATTTTGGAAAATAAAAGGGAAAAATAAAAGGAAAAAGGGAATTAAAAGGAAAAAATGGGATTTTATCCTCCTTTCCATCCTTAACCAATTTAAATAAGCCTTAAAGTCCTTAAATCCCACTTCCGGCTTCCTCCTTGAGACCAGGTGAAGCAACCTTTTCCAAACAATAACTCTCACTTAAAACAAACTCCCAAAATCATCTCTAAGGGCACAGGCTCGAATCCCAAAGGAAACACCCAAACAAAGATCACTTTGCCCAAAACCCAAATCACAAGAACTCCCAAACGAATAGCCCAAACATCTCGGGACTCGCATGACCACCAACATACAAGCCTCAACAAAGGCGGAGCTGCCTCGAAACCCTGAAAATCCACAAATCCCGCCCAGGGAGCAAAAGACCAAAATACCCCTAAGGGTCAAAAGCAGCTCTAACGGCCCAACCAACCATCGAATCTGAAACTGGAAGCACTCGAGAGGCGGAATAGAAAATCGGGCCGTTACAATACTCCCTCCTTTTAAGACTTTCGTCCTCGAAAGTCCTAAAACGAAACGACTCTAGGAAAACTCCAATGTTTCCTAGCCAATGTAACTTCTCGGCCAAAACAACACTAACCCTTCTCTGAAAACCAAACCCTCTTGGGTTCTCAAAGGCTCAAAGCCACAATGCTCTCGATCTGTCACAAACTATCTCAACCAAGAGACGAGGAACACAAAACTTGCACTCTTTGTCATCAACGACAGGCAAAGCTAACCTTGCTCCAATCCGCTCAAGGATCTCAAAAGCCCTACAAACTTGGCGCTCGGCCAAAACCCCGCTAAACCAACACGGAACACCTCTCAGCGGTGTTACTCTCAAAGCCCCGCGGACTCGGCACAAGCTCCAAAACTCAACGCCATGCATTGGCGTGACTTCTCTGAATGCCCTGGCCGATAACAAAGCGCCTCAACACAACGCCCAGGTGGCCAAACAAGCTGAACCTCTCGGGTTCCAGAAACCAAACGGCCTACTCTTTCTTCACAAGAGACCAGTGAACCACAAGGCTTGTCTAAAGCCTTAACGAAAAACAATCGAACCACCAAGCGGCGATTGATCCAAAAGGCAAACTTTTTCCCACTAGCACAAGTGAAACTTCAGCCACGGCCAACCCTAAATGGCAAAAACCAGTGCACTGAGCTCCACTCGGCCAAGCCAACAAGCTGGAGCCCTCTGGCGGCCGAACACAAACTTTTCCATGCAAACCTACTAGCAAATGGCCAAAAGAACATTGTCGAGCAAGGAAACACCCAACATTCCTCTCATGGAAAATCTCAAGAAGAAGGACCAAACCCTCACGGGGCTACCAAAGCAACTCACAGCGACTTGAGGAAAGCGGCCCAAAGGCTAACCAACCAATGCCACGGCACCTCTGTGCCAACACACTCAATCGAGGCTCGGCTATTCGCCAAGCTGAAAGCTCAACAACTAGAAACAAAGCCCGAGAAGGCCTTGCTCGGTGAAACTCAACTCAAGCTCAACTCTTAAACTGGTGCCACCGCTCTTGCGGGGACAAACAACATATCGCTTGCTAACAACACAATGCGAGGACCCTCTCATTGGGCTAACCACCGCGCTTACTCGATCAACTACACAACTCGGGAGCTACGCCGACTCCTCAACGGAACGATTTCCCGGCCAAGCAAAACTCTAAAGGGCGCAGACATCACACACGCGCACGACTTGCTCAAACCCAAGGGCAACATCAACCAACTCTCTTGGAAGCAACACCCTGGGAAACTCAACTGATTGGACCACCAATCCAGAACTAGCCGAACTTACTCAACCACCGAGAGAGGAATCAACTCCCAAAACAACCAGACTAGGAACAAATCCTCAGGGCAACGCCCTCTGGCTCGAACCGAGCAAGCTCTTGAAACATCAAGAGAACCAAAATCTTGGTCAACACCAAGCACCAACTAACCTCCAAAACCAAACAAGCACTAGCTTGCGGATCGCCAAATCTGCAAGCAACTCACCCAAGGAACACCCTCGGGTCTGGCGAGCTACGAGAGGCTCTCCGCAACTAGAGATCCTCTGATCACCCTCCGACACACACGGTCGACAACGATCTAACAAACAACCGGCTACGCGGGCACAACCCTCTCCAGCATCTCAACTATGCTGGCCAACTCCAACTTGGAAACCAAGGGGACCAGAAACGCTACAGGAGGCGTCATCCTCCTACTCAAAGCAACAACCTCAACATACCTTCTTCTCAAGGTAAGGATCCGAACAGCTTTCTTAGCCAAAACGATCGAAAGCTGCGCGGCTTGCCACTCTTGCTCTTGTTCGGTCCCCAATGAAGTCTAACCAGGGCAAGGACCAACTAGCAAAACTTGCTTAACCAACGGCCCGAGAACGAGCACGACATCCTTACGACCAAAGCTGGGGCACTTGCCAAGAACTAAAGCCTTGACACCTCAAAGGTCGAACCACTGGGTCCTCAACACGAACCTCTCGTGGTTTTCCAAACATAAACCACGGAACGAGCTACGCAAAAAAAAGTGCAGGGTGTACAACTCTTACTTGATCTCTTAAGATCCAAAGCCAACAAGGGCTCTCACATTGGGCAACTTTTGCCTCCAAACAGAGCCACAACAAACAAGGGAGCAACGAGAGTTCAAACCCACTCGGGGCCAACTCACCACGAAAAGCCACATTGGCCAACTTACTCTTACAAGCGCAAAACCACACCAAGCTAACATTCCTCGAAACAATGTGCTCACTAAACGCGCTCCGATCAGCCATCCAACTCATGGCTCTATCTTTGGATCAACCACGCATCCACGATGCCAACACTAACCATACTAGGGCAACTCAAAGGGTAGCCGAATCATGCTACCATCAAGTGGCTCACGGGCTCACAACACAGCGCGAGAACTCGAACGCGCTAGCTCTTAATGACCTATAGCATCCTTTACACCCAACTCTCGGAGATCTGAACGGCTCCTACTTTCCCTCGAAAACCTCAAACTTGTAGTCCTCTCGACTACCACCGAGCTACATCTCTTAAGCAACCCAAGCAGGTGCAACCTCGGAAAAGGGGTACAAGACAAGCGGGCATGCTATACTCTGGGCGACCATGGAACCACTGCACCAAAAGTGCCAAGCGGGCTGAAACTAGGCCTCCTCTCAAAGCTTGGTGCCAACAGCACTACATCCATTACAACACGAATCAGCCTCAAACGAGCTTTATGCCCCTCTCGAGAATAGGGAAAGTCACTCCAAGTGGCGGGGCAATGGCACTCGGCATAGGAGTCCAAACACTCGAGCGGCCTAATCTCACGGCATCTCGACCAACAGACTTGCCACGGCCTACTCCACGCATCCCACTCGATGCTCAACAAAAGCTCGGGCCAACTCCTCGGGTGGCAACAACTAGTTCCACACTCGGAACATCCAAAAAAAGAGTGTTCCACTCTACTAGCCCGCCGAAATCCACAGATGGATAAAACCCGGCAAGCAAACTCCACACTACACCACAGCTACGAGGGTACAAAGAGAACTGGTCGCAAAACAACGGCGAAGCTTGCAGAGGGGGCACGGATGTCTCTACATCCGCCTCAAGCCACTAACACGGCAACTTGCCAATCAATCGGGCGATGGTGGAGACTCGCTAGTCCACCTCTCTCAAGGGACTACCACCACCAAGCTGCGGAATCAACGGCCACGGAGGCGGCTCACCTCGGCCTCTCGAGCAGCAGGGGCATCCCAACACACGGATGCTAAACTCAAACAGCCAACCGCTTTACTACTAGCGGTAGGACTTTCTAATACATCAAGCTCTCTGAGGCATCCACTTGCCAAACCGGGTGGCTCCATCAACGCCAACAAACTCAAGCGCATAAACTGCTGGTCAAGCCTCCCGGGAACCTCGGGGCTACGAGAGCTACCGGGGAAAATCTTTGAAACAAACTCTGTCATTTGGGCTATCCATGCCCGAGACTCCTCGCCACTACGCGCTACAAAGCTGCGCGCTGGTCTTTGCTCTCTCGATAGCTAAAGACACGCCATCAAATCTCACATGGGTGGAGCACACTCTGCTCAAGGAGTCATACTCGAGGCGTGCTAGCCTCTACCCCCTCCTCTAGGCAACTCAATCGCCGGGGCCAACTCTGGCCAAAGGGCTAAACAACCCTGGGACGCGGCCTCAACATCAACAAGATCGGCCCAACTCCTTGGTCGGACATGCCAAGCGTCCTGCTCCTCGAGTGCAATCAACATATTGGCGACCGCACAAGGCACCTCCACCTTCTCACTAGGGGAGAAACCAACAACTAGGCCACAAATGGCCTATGGGAGTCTAATCTCTGCCTCCTCTAAGTGCGATCGACACACTTTGGCGATCCGCACAAAGCAACAAAAGCCCTGGCCCACACGGGGCTCTCACCGCTCATCAAACTACTGCGCTTTGCGGAAAAGTTGGCATGATGGCTCTCTAAGCCCAAACCAACAACGAGTCGAGAACACGCTTCGTCTCCGCTCCACAACTCTACACATGCATAAAAGCTAGAAGAAAAGTATTGTAAATTCTTACCCTTAACTTAATTGAACTCGGACAAACCAAGCGGCCGTGGAGTCTTGATGATCATGGGAACAACGACCTACAAAGCGGGTTAGTCTACTGAGAATCTATGACTCTGTGCTCGATACCAAGCTGTAAGAACCCGACCCAAAACATGGTCCTAAACACAGGATCTTACTCGGCATGCAAGTTAAATATGATAACAAGCGGTTTAGAGCTTACATTTAAAAACCTTTCAAAACATATGAGAAGGGAGCCCTTAAAACATAACCAACAATTTAAGTTTAAACAATCCAACAAATTAAAACATCACGGCAAGTGTTTAATAAAATGTACAATACAATTTAAGCAACGTTTTAAACAATGTTCCCTAGGACTCTGTCCATCTACATCTTTGAATAAACAATGCAATAAATAAAGACAGAGTCTGGCGGTTCCCCATGATCAATCGGCTCTCCTCCGCTAGCCCTCCCGGTGTTGTCCTAAGTTACCCGAAAGATAAATAAGGGTGAGTATAAACATACTCAGTAAGAATCCCCAACCAGGGGTACAATACGATACATCGGACATCTAGCACCTCAATATGCAAGCAAAGCGACTACGAACATGCAGATCATAGCTCAACGAGCTCATAACACAAGATCTGGAAACATCGGAAGTCTCTTACTTCCGGAATCATCGGAAGTCTCCTACTTAGGCCTAATGATTGGTTCTCATAACCAATCCCAGGACATCTCCGAGGGTCTTTCTCCCTCGGCCAATTGATCAGCTCAAAACCGATCCCAAGATGTCCGACACCCTCGAGGGTCTTTCTCCTCGACCAATTGATTAGCTCAAAAGCCAATCCCAATGGGTGTCCTCAAGGGCCTCTTACCCTCGCTAACAATCTGGACTATCGGAGAGTACCGCGATCCGCTCTAAATGGAAGGAGGCGGTGTACTCACGAACATTAGCCCGGGAGCTCTCCGAACCGGCTACTAACGCGTGTGTGCGCGCACACCGCATGCTCTTCTCGCAACCGGCTTAAATGCGGGGCCCTGGGGCAAACTACGCGGGCAGCGCACGCATGCAGAAGACTCGGAAAGCGGTGTCACCGAACACGTGAGTGCGAGGCCCTCGGCACTCATCTGTGCGACTGTACCCACCGACACGAAGCTAAGAACCGCCAAGCCAAAGCTTGCACCGTTGGCGGGGTTCCGCTCTAGCGAGCTACAAACTAGGCTTATGCCGATGTGGTAGCTACATCCACATCGGTGCCGGGGAAGCAATGTACGTTATGCTTCGCTCTACTCCCGGCCGGTGGGGACAAAGCACGTTATGTCCGCTCTCGGCCTACGGATGATGACAAACCCTACTACCCTATCCAAGAATACCGAGTAAATCAATGATTCACGGCTAGCAAGCAAAGACCGACATCAATCACGTTTACCTAGCATGATACTACAACTTAAACAGAATCACAAGCATGCTTTGGAAGAACAAACCTAGCATGGCACTAACATGTAAAATCAACAAACATGCTAGCAAGAGATCAAACAAAGTCGCCTATCACTATCATGCTCATAACAATCAAAGAAACATACAAGGCACAATCGAGACATATCGCAGGGTCCACACAACCACGGTAAGAAATCCTTACCGGGACAAGCGAGAAAATAATCACAAATCAACCAAGCAATCCTCGAGCCTCTAACTGCACTCCAAACAACCTAAACATAAAATAAAGCGCCCAAATCAAATACATAAAATCAGCCCAAATAAATCCCTAAACAATGACCAACAAATCGGGGCCCAACGAAGAAAAGACTAGGAAATACCATCCGAGAAGCCACAAGGCTCGGGCCAACCAAAGACACAATGAGCAGGCGGGCGCAGAAGAGTAGTGTGGCCGGAAGCAGGCGTGGCGCTGGCGCAGGCACCCGCGCTGGCCGGGCGAGGCAAGCGGCGCACGCGCGCGGCTCGAGCTCGGCTGGCGGCGACACACACGGCGCGGCTTAGCGAGAAGGCGGCAAGACGGCGCGCGCGCAGGCGACGCGCGATGGGCTCGGGCGCTCGGGAAGGCACGGCGACCTCTGGCGGCGAAGCGGTGCGGCCAGGGGCTCGGCGACTCGACACGGACACAGGCGACACGAGACGGCGGCGGGCGATGCCGATCCGGGCTCGGCGCGACCAAGGCGAGCGGCGACGCTGATCCGACGCTGGCGCGACCAAGGCGACACGAAGATGGCTGGCGATGCAGATCTGGGCTCGGGCGCGACTAGGGCAAGGGCGGCGATCGACGGGCGCAGGGGTGGCTCGACGCGGCGCGGCATGGGTGACTGGGCGGCTCGTGCGAGGGCGCGGCCGGTGGACATGGTGCGACTAAATTTGGGCATGGTGCGGCTAGGGGTTTGCTCTGGGTGGAGGAGAGAGAAAGGGAGAGAAAAAGCAATTTTGGGAATTTTGGAAAATAAAAGGGAAAAATAAAAGGAAAAAGGGAATTAAAAGGAAAAAATGGGATTTTATCCTCCTTTCCATCCTTAACCAATTTAAATAAGCCTTAAAGTCCTTAAATCCCACTTCCCGGCTTCCTCCTTCTGAGAGACCATTGAAGCAACCTTTTCCAAACAATAACTCTCACTTAAAACAAACTCCCAAAATCATCTCTAAGGGCACAGGCTCGAATCCCAAAGGAAACACCCAAACAAAGATCACTTTGCCCAAAACCCAAATCACAACCGAACTCCCAAACGAATAGCCCAAACATCTCGGGACTCATGACCACCAACATACAAGCCTCAACAAAGGCAGGAGGCGCCTCGAAACCCCGAAAATCCACAAATCCCGCCCGGGAGCAAAAGACCAAAATACCCCTAAGGGTCAAAACAGCTCTAACGGCCCAACCGAACCACTAAATCTGAACCGGAAGCACCTCGAGAACTGGAATAGAAAACTGGGCCGTTACACCGCACCACCCCGCACCGCTTCGCACCAGCTCGCCCAACCCCTGCCGCGCACTGTGCCGACCCAGCGCCGTCCTACTCCGCACAAGGTCGCCCAACCCTTGCCGCGCACAGTGCCGAGCTGAGTCGTCCCGCTCCGCACCAGGTCGCCCAACACAACCCCGCGCCGTGCCGAGCCGACCCGCATCGCTCGACCCCCCTCACTTCCTCCCAGTTTCGTCACCTGCGCCGCCCACCGTTCCCGCAGCCCAGACGCGACGCCCGCGCGCCCGTTCCAGCGCGTCTGCACGCCTCGCTCAGCGCCCAGCGCCTTTCCTGCCCCCTTGCTGCCGAGACCTTGTGTTTTCTTGGTTGGTAATTCCCGAGCCTTTCCTTCTTTGGGCCCTAAGTTGTTGGCTGCTGCTTATTTATTTAGGATGTTTTTATTGTTTGCTTTGGTTGCTCGGGTTCGCTTAGAGGCTCGAGGGTTGCTTGTTGGTTGTGATAATTATTCTATGCTTGTTTCCAGGTAAGGATTTCTTACCGTGGTTGTGTGGACCCTGCGATGCTTTCTTGATTGTGACTTGTATGCCTGTTTACTTTTATGAGCATGTTAGTGGATAGGACAGCTTGTGTTGAATTCCTGCTAGCACGTTTGCCTGTTTGTACATGTTAGTGCCATGCTAGATTCGTTCTTCCAGCATGCTTATGATTCCTGCTTTAAGTTCGTAGTATCATGCTAGGTTAAGTGTGATTGATGTTGATATGTATGTTTAGCCAGGAATCAGTTATTTCACAGTCATAGTTAGACTTGTAGGGTTTGTCATCATCTAGAGCCTGAGAGTGGACATAACGTATGTTGTCCCCACCAGTCGGGAGTAGAGCGAAGCATAACGTACATTGCTTTCCTCCCGGCAGCCTATGTAGGTTAGCTACCACATCGGCATAAGCCTAGTTTGTAGCCTGCTAGAGCGGAACCCTGCCAAAGGTGCAAGCCTGCCTTGGCCGGCTCTTAGCTTCAGGTCGGTGGTACAGGCTGCACAGATGAGTGTCGAGGGCCTCGCACTCTCGTGTGTTGATGACACCGCTTCGAGTCTTTAGGCATGTGTACAGCCCGCATAGTTTGTACTTAGGCCCTCACATTTACGCCGATTTGGCGGAATGCGATGTGTGTACGCAAGACACGCGTTAGTCGCCGGTTCGGAGATCTCCACCGGGCTAATGTTCGTGAGTACACGAGTTTCTTCCTGTTAGAGCCAGACTTCGGGTACTCTCCCGATAGACCAGATTTGTTAGCGAGGGTAAGAGACCCATGAGGACACCCGTTGGGATTGGTTTTTGAGCCAATCATATGGTCGAGGGAGAAAGACCCTCGAGGGTGTCGGATATCCTTTGGGATTGGTTATGAGAACCAATCATTAGGCCGGAAGTAGGAGACTTCCGAGTATTTCAGATTTGCCTTGTAAGCTCGTTGAGCTAAGATCCGTGTTGATATCTGTTTGCATGTGTACTAGGTTACTAGATGATTGATTGCATCGTATCGTACCTCGGTTGGGGATTCTTACTGAGTATGTTTATACTCACCCTTATTGTGGTATTTTCCACCAGGTAACTTGGGACAAGACCAGAGGCGGCTAGCGAGAGGAGCCGAGAGATCATGGATGCTTGCGACACTCTGTCGTGTCTTTATCTCGCATTATTTGAATTCAGCATGTAGTTGGACATGAGTCCGTAGGGAAAACTTATTTACTGTTGCTTCGAACTATCTTTTATGTTTTAAGGAAAAAGTACTGATCAGTCACTGTTTTAAATTGGATGATTTTACTTTATGATTATCTGACTTGGTTTTAATGTTTTCCACTCTTTATGTTGAAAAGTTTTAAATTCGACCGCCGGTTTAGGTCATTTATGCTTTTCACTTGCATGCTGAGTAAAGACCCAGGTTTACAACCGTTTTTCGGGTCTAGTCCTTACAGCGCTGGCGGGCGCAGCGCCTGACGCGACGGGAGACACGGCGATCTTGCCTGGGGGCGCGCAGATCGAGCAGCAAAGTGGGTGGCGCGTGGGCATCTGGGCACGATCGGTGGGAGTGAGCTGGGCGTCTGTTGCTCGCTGACCGTTGCGCGACAGGTAGGGCCGCTTGATGTAGGTCTGTGGTGAGGTCGGGCAGCGACATCGTCGCGTCGCCGAGCTTGTGCACGAGCGAGCGGCTGGGTCCGATACACTGGTCTTGGCTCTCGGTTCTTGATTCTTGGAGGACGGCAAGGTGAGAGGGAAGGTGTAACGGCCCAGGTTTTCATCCCGGTCTTCCTGGTATGCTCTAGGGGTATTTTGGTAATTTGGTCTGGCCGTTTATGTCTTTTTCAGTTGTTAAAATTATTAGATGGACTTAAGTAGGATTTTGATGCTTTGTGGATGTGTTTGGGCATGGTGAGATGCAAAAGAAAAATTGAGGAGTAAGGTGTGTTTGTTGGGATTCGAACCCGGGGTGCTAGGAAGTCAGGTGGGTGGAGTGGCCAGTTGGGCCACCAGGTGATCTTGTTACTCTCTCCGCGGCATATCTTGGTTTTCCCCATTTGTTCTCCAATCCCCTTGCCGCCCCAACTCATTGTCTCTCAAGCCTTGCGTGTGCCTTCTCCCGGGAGGAGCCCAGCCGAGCCTGACGTCATCACCCAACAGCTGCGTCGCCCAGCCCCTACCGTCGCACCAGCAGCTCCATTGTCAGCAGCAGACGCCCAGCCGAGCAGCAGGTCTGACCCTGGAATCTTGAAAATTCACAAACCCTGACCGGGGAGCAAAAAGACCAAAATACCCCTAAGGGTTAAAATATCTTTAACGACCCAACCGAATATTGAACCGGAAACACCTGGGAAACTGGAATAGAAAACTGGGCCGTTACAATACTCCCTCCTTTTAAGACTTTCATCCCCGAAAGTCCTAAGACGAAAACAACTCTAGGAAATCTCCACTGATCCTTAACCAACCGAACTCCCGGTTAAGACAACACTAGTCCTTTTTCGAAATCCAAACCCTCTTGGGTTCCCAAAGGCTCAAAGCCATAACGACATCGAGTCCGCCACAAACTATCTCACCCAAGATTGGACATACACTAAACTCCGACGAAAGAGATGCGATAGTGCTATTCGGTAAGCCATATCCTCAAACTCGCACAACCTCACAAACGGTCTTACAACTGTAACGACCCGACCAGAAAGGGTTCTAAAATAGGCCGTTACCTCAATGCATGCATAAAAATCTACAGAAAATTTGCAAAATGGTGTTCGGATTCTAAGTAAAAACTAAAACATAAAACATCCATTTCAAAAGTTAACATAATTTCCTGAAACCTGTCCCTGTTTCCAAGCACCTGTTCCAAGACAAATACATTTCCAAACTTACTCTGATTAGAGATTTATTTAAAACATACAAGCTTTACAATAGTTACAACAATGCTAGAATCCGGAAATACATTCAGAAAACCCCCTAGGGCTCCGTGCCCAACTACATGCATTCAGAGAACATTTAAATCATAAACATAAAACTCAAAGTTGAACAACGGGTTTCCATGATCACAGCTCCTCCTCCAGCCATCCTGTCTCGCACCATGGTTACCTGTGGAAAAACCACAAAAATAAGGGTGAGTAACGAATTACTCAGTAAGAATCCCCAACCAGGGTACAATACGACATACATGGTCATCTAGCAGAAAGATATGCAAGCTATGAATATAAACACAGAATAGAGCACATAGCTCTTAGCCCACACTTGGGCCTCAGATGCCAACTCAGGGTCTTAGTCTGAAAATAATTACCACACAATACGCCCTATATGAGAAACAAGTCCCGGCCTCAGCCTGTCTACTGTCGAATGAAAGGTGCACTAGCTCAAGATCCTAAGGAGCTCTTCGGTCGGCGCTGTAATGAGCGTTCGCGCTCACCGCGTGCTACTGCAAACTATAGGGGGTGCCGGGTCTAGTGGCAAGCTGCCCATGTCCAGTCACCACGCCTAACTAAATCTCTGGATCGGTGTCACTAACATAGGGTGTGAGACTGGACACGTGAACTATCGGCTGAACCACCGCACTTTTTGAGGCTAAGGCACGGGTCGTGGTAGGCTTACACCAGGAAGCCGCCCTTGCCCTATCAGGTGGCAACTCAAGGGCTACCGCCGAAACACGCTGAGGACGTGTCGGCTGTCGGGGACAAGGAAATGCCAAGTCATCATCCCGACCGTTGGGGCATTTAACAGTCTGCCACCCTCACCCAAGATTGCGGGGCCCGCCGTTACGGTTAGCTAGTCCCTAACGGGATCAGGGACGGAGCACCATCTCGTACGTCCCTGTCGGGGATGCAAGGTTCATTATGCACCCGGCCCGGATGATGCTATCTACCTGAACTCTAACCTATCATAGCAATCAGCAAACAATCCAAACAATCCAACACGTGCTCAATAAGAATACAACGAACCTAGCATGATACTACGAAGCAAGAACATATACGAGCATGCCAGAAAGGAACAACCTAGCATGGACTAACATGAGAAACAACATAGGAAATCATGCCAGTCGGGAATTCAAAATAGAGCACCTATCATTAAACATGTAAATAAACACAAACAAGCATACAATCAGCAATCACATAATATATCGCAGGGCCCACACAACATCGGTAAGAAATCCTTACCTGGTCGGAAGGCAACAACACACAATAAAATTAACTACGATCGAACCCGAGCAACCTATAGCGAGCCAAAAAAACACATCAATAATCATAAAAATAGGCCTAAATACAATAAAATAAATAGGGCTCGGCTCGTGAGCAACTCACGAGGCGCGGCTGACACTGTGAACCAGCCGTACAGACGGCGAGCGAGGCAGCTAAAGGGGTTTGTTGGGCGTCTTTGGGCGCAGAGTTGGAGCCTGGCGCTCGCCGCGAACGAGCGCGCAAGCGGCCTGAGCGCATGGCGGCGCGGCGCGAGCTCGGCTGGGCCACGGCGCGGCTCGGCACAGGGACATCGCGCGAGCGCGAGTGACAAGACTTGTCGGGCTACAGGACGCGCGATCTGGCCGACACGGGCGCGGACGACACGACGCGCGGCGAGAGGGTGGGCGGCAGGCTTTGTCTTGAGGCGACTCGAGCGCGGACGGACACGACAACATGTCTTGGCCGGCCGGGCGGGCGCGACTGGTTGGGCGAGCTCGGCGGGGCGACACTGTTTGGGGCGAGTGGCGAGGCGACTGGCCAGGCGACAGCGGCGGCGGTAGGCTAGCTCGAGTGGGGCTTGGGCGAGCAGGCTTGGCGGCCAAGGGCTGGCTCGGGCTAGGTGGGGGCTCGGGGAGAGAGAGAGAGAGAGAGAGAGAGAGAAAAATGGGAATTTTGAAAAGAAAAGGAAAAATAAAAGAAAAATGGGAAAAAGGGAATAAATGGGATTTTTATTCCATTTTCCATCCTTATCCAATTTTTATCCAAATTCTAAAAATCCTTAAAATCCTTAAATCCCATTTCCCGGCTTCCTCCTCGAGACCCGACTGAAGCAACCTTTTCCAAAGAATAAAACTCACTTAAATCAACCTCCCCAAATCAACAATAAGGGCCCGGGCTCGAATCCCAAAGGGAGCACACAACCAACATTCACTTTGCCAAAGCCCAAACCACAACCGAGCTTCCAACCGACTAGCCCAAACACCTCGGGACTCGCAGCCAACAACAAATAAGCCTCGACAAAGGCAGGAGCTACCTCGAAGCCCTAAAAATCCACAAATCCTGCCCGGGGAGCCAAAAGACCAAAATACCCCCAAGGGTCAAAACCGCTCTAAGACCCAACCAAACAACCAAATCTTGACCTAAAGGCACCTCGAAAATTGGAATAGGAAACTGGGCTGTTACAACAACCCTAGGGCTCTCTTATCCCTGCTGACCCAACTCAAAACGCCTCTCTACGGCGCTACTCTCAGCAATCTTGTGAACTGGTCACAAGCTTTAAAACTCTACGCCACGCACCGGCGTAACTCCTCTTAATAGTCACAGCTGTTAACGAACAACCTCAACCCTACACCATGCTTGCCCAACAACTGAACCTCTCGGGTTCCAGAAACCAGTAAGCCTCCTCTCTCGTCACAGGAGACCAGCGAACTCCAACATTTGCCTACAAGCCTTATCGAAATCCAATCGAACCACCAACTGGCGGCTGATCTCGAAGGCAAACTTCTCCAACTAGCACGCGCTTACAACACTTAAGAAACCATCTTAAAGAGAAATCGTCGCTCCAAGGACAAGGGGCACATTCCTGGTACACCAAACTGTTAACACTACTCACACCAACTGAAACTTCAGCTGCGGCCACCTCTAAACGACAAGGTCCAGGCACAGGCTCCACTCAACCAAACCAACAAACTGGACCCCTCAACGGCCTACCGCAAACAATCCAATGCAATCCTACCAGCAACTGGTCTAAGAGAACATCGCCAGCCATGGAAGCAACCAACAATCCTCTCATGGCAATCTCGAGAAGTAAGGAAGAAAATAACACGGGGCTACCTGCAACTCGACAGCTTGAGGATAACAACGCAAAGGTCTAACCAACCAATGCCACGGCACCACTATGCCAACCCACTCAACTTTGGCTCAACTATATGCCAACCACAAACGCGCAACAACTAGGAGCAAAGCCTGAGAAAGGCTTGCTTTGCAGAACCCAACTCAAGCTTACAACGGGCGAAGCTCGCCTCCAAGGACATGCCACTCTCAAGTCCAACTAGCTAAACAGGTGCAACTGCCATAAACGGATCCAAGGCTAAAGGAGTGCGCTGAACTCCGGATGGCATAGAACCATCTGCTATACCCATGTAGATTCGAGAAGCACCTTGCTTGGGTGGGAAGATCTTGGTTGTTCTTCCTTGTTGAGTTGGATCTGAGGCACCCTTCTTCTTCAACCTCCATTGTCGAGAGCTCCAAGGTAAGGTGGATGGTGTTTTGTTGTGATTTGAGATGTAGATGTGTAGATCTAACCTTGTTCTTCCTCCTTGTCCAAGATCCAAACCCTAGCCGAATCCTTCTTGGTTGTGCATCATCTTGGCTAAGACCACCTAGCTTCATTGGAGACCATGCCGAACTCACCTAGGTAAGCTTGTGTGTTGTTGTGTTGGTTTGCTTGTTGGGTTGGTCTAGCCGAGAGCTAGCTTGGTTGGAGTGTGCTAACCAAAACTCTTCTCTTTTGTGCAAGCCTAGGCCTAGCCGAGACCCTCATTGTGTTCCTTAGCCGAGATCTCATTGCATCCTTGGATTCATTGCCAAACCCATCAAGGTGAGCTTCTTGTTGTTGTGGTTGTTGTTGTGCTTGGGTTGGCCTAGAGCTTCATTGGTGGAGGAAGCCGAGAGCTCCAAGTGTGTGTGTTACGGCCCAGGTTTCATCCCTGTCTTCCAGTTATGTGCTAGGGGTATTTTGGTAATTTGGTTGGGTCGTTGAGGTTGTTTAAGCCTCGCGTCGCAGCCGTTGGCGCCAAAGCTCCTCGCCAGGTGGCTTGCAGCCGAGACACCCTTGGTGTTTGGGCTGACCCATGTGAGTTGCTCCCGACCGAGCCCGAGGTTCTGTTTATATTTTATTTTAGGGCCGATGGTAGTAATTTAATTACTGTTTGACTGCTAGGTTCCCGTTGGCTAGCTCGTGTTCGTTTGCAGCTTAAGGATTACATTGTGTTTACTACCGTCCGACCCAGGTAAGGATTCCTTACCGGAGTTGTGTGGGCCCTGCGATATTTCTGTGTTTGTCGTTTGTATGTTTGCTTATGATTACCAGCATGTTTAGTTATTAGGTGCTTTGCTCTGAATTTCGACTGGCATGATTTTCTCATGTTAGTTCCATGCTAGGTTGTCCTATTATGGCATGTTCGTATTCTGTTCTTGCTTCATGGTACCATGCTAGGTTTGTTAATTGTGCTAAGCACGTGTTAGTATGTTTTCTATTGGCTGTTTATAGCATAGTATTCTGATAGGTAGCATCATACGGGCGAGGATGCATAACATAACTTGCATCCGTGGCAGGGACGTGCGAGGCAGTACTCCGTCCTTGATCCGTCGTTAGGGTTTAGCTAACCCTAACGGCAGCCCAGTTGTAATCTTGGGTGAGGGTGGCATACTGTTAAATGTCCCAACGGTTGGCGGAATGACGAGGCATTTCCTTGTGCTCGACAGTCGACACGACCTCAGCATGTCGACCGTAGCCCTTAATTACCACCTGATAGTGTAAGGACCGATCTCTGGTGTAAGCCTACCACAGACGGTTGCTTAGCCACAGGTGCGGTGGTACAGGCTAACATAGTCATAGTGTCCTGGTCTCACACCACTATGTTCAGTGACACAGATCCAGAGATTCTTTAGGCATGCGTACTGGACCAGGGCAGCATGCCCTAGACCCGGCACCTCCCTGGTTTGCAGCAGCATGCGGCGTGCGCGCATGCTCATTTCAGCGCTGACTGGAGAGCTCCTCGGGATCTTGAGTTCAGTGCACCTTTCGTATAGACAATATAGCAGAAAAGTTGAGGCCAAGACTAGTTTCTCGTAGAGTTCCGAGTTTTAAGATAACTCCCGGAGTAAGACCGTAAGATGGCATCCTTTTATGTTTATGTATGGATTAAAGTAAAGTGTTCTCTTCAGTGTTGGTATTTATAGCTTGCATACATTCTACTAGACGACCAGTTGTATCGTATTGTACCCCGGTTGGGGATTCTTACTGAGTAATTCGTTACTCACCCTTACTTTTGTGGTTTCTACAGGTAACCAGGGCACAAGAAAGCATGGCTAAAGGAGGAGCTGCTAATCATGGAATCCCGCTGAATTAAACTTTGAGTCTTATGTGTTATGTTTTTTATCTCTTGAATGCATGTAGTTGGGCACGAAGCCCTTAGGATGTTTTTGGATTGTATTTGGATTCTGTCTTTTCATTGAAATGATTTGGAACTGAATGTTTGAAATAAATCTCTGATCAGAGTACGTTTTAAATTATTTTTAGCTTGGAACAGGTGCTTGGAAACAGGGACAAGTTTCAGGATGTTTCTATGTTTGTTTGTTTAATGCATGGTTGTTAGTTTTAAATTTATTCAGAATCTGGATGGCAATCTTGCATAACTTATTTAAGTTTTAAAAGCATGCATTGAGGTAAAGGCCTAGGTTAAAACCTCTTTCGAATCGGGTCTTTACAGCACCTCATTGGTAACTCTTAGTTGTGTGTTTATATTGAACTGTTAGTGGATAGGCTTTTATGTAGGTCGTCTGGACTTTATAACTGTTAGTGGATTAGACTTCTATGCAGGTTGTTTGGAAAATATAAACTGTTAGTGGATAGGCTTTTGCAGGTACCCTGGAAGAGTTTGTGCTTGTAGATGCTTAGCTCTGTTTATTCTCTCTTGTGTGTCAAATGGAATTGTATGTTGTATATGTTCTGTGGTGATGTATGCTTTAGCATGATTTTAGCTAGGTTTTTCTTGGATTATTGTTAGGGTTGGCATGTAGAATATATCCTGTTTATGTGCTTCTCTACTTATTGCCTGTTTATCTGTCCGCTCAGGACTACCTAGTGTGTTGCAGTCCAGGACTAGCCGAGTGTGTGTTGTCCCCTGTTAGCCCAGGGTGTTGCTAACCAGGTAAAGCAGAACTGCCCAGTTTGTTGCAGTTCATGGCTGCCCAGTGTGTTGTTGTCCTTAGTTAGCCCAGGGTGTGCTAATCTTGTTTACTGTGTTGTTATAGCTTGAGAATTATTTGAATTGTACTCCTGTTAGTTAGCCCAGTGTGTGCTAACCTTGTCTGGTTGTGAGGTTAGACCATGTTGATGATTATCCTGCTGTACTGTTTAAGACTGCCATGTTACGTTCTATTGCTTGTATGCTAGGGTGTCAGGTGATTTGTTGTGCGTATTGTATCCCGATTGGGGGATCCTTACTAAGTGCAATTTGTACTCACCCTTTCTATGGTTTTCTCCACTAGGTAACTTGGCACAGCATCGAGGTGGGTAGAGGAGGGAACTGATGGATCATGGGTAGGCCGCTGCATAGTCTGAGTCTTTATAATGCATCTTGAAAGTGTTTTGGGGAATTTGTACTCTTGAACTTGGATTTATGTTATTGTTATTTGTAATGTTTTGTAAACTCTGGCCAAAGAGTGTTTATTGTTTTCCTTTGAAGAATTTCCAAACAGATTTTATGTTTCCAATGTTTTAATAAAGATGTTCTTTTCGAGCCCTTGAATGATTTTCACTGAATTTTTCATGTTGAGTAAGGGCCATTAGGGCTGTTTAGTGTCGGGTCCTTACATACCATGCTAGGTTAAGTGTTGCTTTATTGAGCAAGTATGTTTAGCCATGAATCATTTACTCTGTATTCTTAAATAGATCAATTAGGGTTTGTCACATCTAGAGGCTGAGAGCCGACACAACGTACGTTGTCCCCATCGGTCGGGGTTCAGTGTGAAGCATAACGTACTTTGCTTCCTCCCCAGCAGCCAATTGTGATTAGCTCCCACTTCGGCATAAGCCTAGTTTGTAGCATGCTAGAGCGAAACCCTGCAAAAGGTGTAAGCCTACCTTGGCCGATCCTTAGCTTCAGGTCGGTGGTACAGGCTGTACAGATGAGTGTTGAGAGCCTTGCACTAATGTATTCAGTGACACCGCTTCCGAGTATTTAGGCATGCGTACCTGGCCCTCGTAGTTTGTCTCTAGGCCCCCACATTTACGCCGGCTACAGCAGCATGCGGTGTGAGCGCACACACATTAGTCACCGGTTCGGAGCGCTCCCCCAGGCTAATGTTCTTGAGTACACCATTTCTGTTACACTTTAGAGCCAGACTTCGGGTACTCTCCAGTTAGTCAAGTATTAGCTAGCCGAGGGTAAGAGGCCCTCGAGGAGACCTAAGTTGGGATCGGTTTTTGAGGTGATCATTTGGCCGGGGGAGAAAGACCCTAGAGGGTGTTTGACATCTAATTGGGATCAGCTTTTGAGTTGGTCAATTGGCCGAGGGAGAAAGACCTTTGAGGATGTCTTTGGGATTGGCTAGGAGAGCCAATCATTAGGCCGGAAGTAGGAGACTTCCGAGGATTTTGGATTTTCCCCGATAGCCCGATGAACAATATTCTCTGTTGGTAACTGTTTACATGTATACTAGGTAGCTAGATGAATGATGTATCGTATTGTACCCTGGTTGGGGATTCTTACTGAGTATGTTTGTACTCACCCTTATTTCTGTTGTTTTTCCACCAGGTAACTTGAGACAGCACCATGACAGCTAGCGGAGGGAGTTGACTGATCATGGGAGCCGCGACACTCTATCTTTCTATTTATCTTTAAAGTCTTATTTCCTTGATAGCATGCTAGAGAAACTGTTTTGCTCGCAGAGTTATTTTAATTATGGGGTTTTTAAATACCGACCAGACCTATTTTATGATGTTTTACTGAATTGATGTTTTCTACAGATTTAATAAAGGAATTTTCTTGTTAAGTAGTTTCAACGTTAATTTAAAATGGTTTTAAATTGTAAGCATGCTAGTTAAGAACCGGGTTTGGACAACTATTTGGGTCGGGTTCTTACAAAATGGTCCTAAATAGTCTTTAATTTATGGAACAATTTCAAATACCGGTAACAGACTGGAAATTTAAAAGTACATCAGTTAGGATTCGAGCCCGGGTGGCCAGGGAGTCAATGGTGTGGTCCTGCCAGTTGGGCTACCGGTTGTTTTTGTTGCTCATTCCGTAGTATACCTTGGTTTTCCTTGATTTTCGGGATTTAGGGAGTTTGATTAAAAGAGAAAAGAAATAGGTTTATTCATCTTTTTCTTCCTCCAAACCCCTTGCTGTCCACCATCTTCTCTCAAGCTTCCTTGCGTGCGCCTTCTCCCGAGAGCTCCATCGTTCGTCCGCCCCAGGTAAGCGTTCTCAATCTCTCCTTTTTGTTGTTGGTTGCCGATCCATTGGTAAGAGGGTTGTTGTTGGTTTCTTTTTGGTGTTGACCTTGTTGGCCGAGAGAAGGGATTGGTTTGATGGTGAAGTTTTGTGTTTGATCACGACCGGACAAGCGGACACTGCGAAGACATAGCCGGTATTTGTCGCACCACTGCTGTCCGTCGCCCAACTGTAGCGCCGATATAGCCAGCCCGATCGCACTCGCCACTGCGCGTCGCGTCTCGGCTGTAGCAGACCAGAAGAGCGCAGATCGCGCCGCCCACCGCCGACGCGAGCAGCCCGTTCGCCCCAGCACGCCCAGCCGCAAGCAGCGTGCGGCAGCAATTTCAAACGCGTCTGCACGCCCGATCGCGCCAGCGCGCTGTTGCGACTTTATTCGATCCTCGCGCTGATTTGAGCCAAGTTCTATTTGTATTTTTATTTAAGGCCTATAGGTTGTGATATTTGTTGTTGTTTGTTAGGTTCCCGATAGCTAGCTCAGGTTTGATTGCTGCATTGGATCCTTGTGTGTTGTTGCTTTCCGACCCAGGTAAAGATTTCTTACCGAAGTTGTGTGGGCCCTACGATATATTCTGTGATTGTTGTCTGTATGTATGTTTATGTTTATCAGCATGTTAGTGTATAGGTGCTCTATTCTGAATTCTGACTGGCATGATTCTCGTGTTGTTTCTCATGTTAGTTCCATGCTAGGTTGTTCTGCTCTAGCATGCTCGTTATCTGTTCTTGCTTCGTAGTATCATGCTAGGTTCATTGTTTCAGCTGAGCACATATTGGAATGTTTGTTGTTATCTGTTTATAGCCTAGAATTCTTATAGGTAGCATCATCCGGGCGAGGATGCATAACTTAACTTGCATCCGTGGCAACGTGTGAGGCAGTACTCCGTCCCTGATCCGTCGTTAGGGTTTAGACAACCCTAACGGCAGCCCAGCGCAATCTTGGGTGAGGGTGGCAGACTGTTAAATGCCCCAACGGTCGGGGGAATGACGAGGCATTGCCTTGTCCCTGGCAGTCGACACGACCTCAGCTTGTCGGCAGTAGCCCTTGATTGCCACCTGATAGGGCAAGGACCGGTTCCTGGTGTAAGCCTACCACGGTCGGTTTCTAAGACTCAGGTGCGGTGGTATAGGCTAACATAGTCATAGTGTCCTGGTCTCACACCACTATGTTCAGTGACACCGATCCAGAGATTTGCTAGGCATGCGTCTTTGGACGAGTGGCAAAGCATGCCCTAGACCCAACACCTCCACGGTTTGACATCATGCGGTCGCGCGCACACGCTCATTACAGTGCCGCCTGGAGAGCTCCTCGGGATCTTGAGTTCAGTGCACCTTTCGTATCGACAATAGTAGGAAAGCTGAGGCCGAGATTAGTTTCTCGTATAGTATCCAGACGCGTTCTAGTTTTCCAAAGTAAGACCGTAGGATGGCATCCGTGGTATATGTATGGATTAAAGTGATGTGCTCTCTTCTGTGTTTATATTCATAGCTTGCATACTTTCTGCTAGATAACAAGTTATATCGTATTGTACCCCGGTGGGGGATTCTTACTGGATAATTTGTTACTCACCCTTATTTTGTGGTTTTCCATAGGTAATCAGGGCGCGAGACAAGATGGCTGAAGGAGGAGCTGCGGGTCATGGAATAACTACTATTTGAACTCTGAGTTTTAAGTTTATGTTTTGTTGTCCTTTGAGTGCATGTAGTTGGGCACAGAGCCCTGATTAGAGTATGTTCTAAATTGTATTTAGCTTGGAACAGGTGCTTGGAAACAGGGACAGGTTCCAGGACATTTTAAGTTTGATTTTGAATGGATGTTTACCAGTTTTTAGGTTTATTCAGAATCTGAAAAGTGATCTTGTATAATATTTTCTAAGTTTTTAAGCATGCATTGAGGTAAAGGCCTAGTTTAGGACCTCTTTCGGGTCGGGTCTTTACAATCCAGCTCCTCCTCTAGCCACCTTGATGCTGTGCCAAGTTACCTGGTGGAAAACCACATAAGGGTGAGTACAATTGCACTCAGTAAGGATTCCCCAATCGGGGTACAATACACACAATAAATCCTCTAGCATCCTAGCATACATGCATCAAACAATAACATGACAGTCTCAACATTACAAACAACAGGATCAACAACATCAATGGTCTATGCTCATAGCCAGACAAGGTTAGCACACACTGGGCTAACAACTAGGAGAAACAGTTAAGTAATCTCAAAAGCTATATCAGTACATCAAACAATGGTTAGCACACACTGGGCTAACAAATGACAGCAATACACTGGGCTAGTCCTGAACTACAACACACTAGGCAGTCCTGCTCATACCTGATTAGCAACACACTGGGCTAACAGGGGACAACAACACACTGGGCTAGTCCTGAGCAACATGGGCAGCAACACATTGGGCTAGCCTGGGATCAGCAACACACTGGGCCAATCCTGAAAACTGGTTAGCACACACTGAGCCAACAAAGGGACAACACACACTAGGCTAGTCTTGGACAAACCGAGCCAGCACACAACTCGACTGTCACTCAGGTAAGTCCTGCTCATACCTGTTAGCAGCACAATGGGCTAACATGGGACAGCAACACACTCGGCTAGTCCTGAGCATACCGAGCCAGCACGCAACTCGACTATCACTCGAGGCACACCGAGCTAACACGCAACTCGACTGTCACTCGGGACTCTCTAATAAACTCTAACACTTTAGGCAGACTAGAACTAACAGGGTCTAACATACAACTAGTTTATAAACAATAGAGTATTACCAGACATACGGAACAAGTAATAAACAAGAGAGTGCAACAGCAAGGTGCAATAAACTAAATGCCAAACCCTAGCAAACAATCCAGAAAGGCCTATCCACTAACATGCTTTATCACAACATATTCATCAGGGCATACAACATACAAGATCAGATCAACAGACAAACAGGAGATAAACATGACTATCAAAAGGAAAACAGGAATAGACATGATTATTAACAGAACAGTCTCCAAGGAAACCTGCAAGAACCTATACACTAGCAATATATTCCAGATAACCTGCAGAAACCTATCCACTGGCAATTATAATCCAGATAACCTGCAGAAACCTATCCACTAACAGTTCAACATATAAACAAACAACCAAGAGTTATCATTGCAATGCGTAGGGTCCACACAACCCCAGCAAGGAACCCTTACCTGACAACAAGCCGAACCTAAAAAAAAGAATGCTCTTTGAGCTGTAGATCCCACACAAGCTAACCTAACAATCAGGCCAACAAATTCAACAATCAAAAGCAGAAATAACTCTGTACAACCAACAAAATAGGAAATTAGGGCTTTACCAAAACCCGAGCAAACTCCAATTCCCAAAGGGGGGCCTCGGCCACGGCAAGTTTATCCACCCAAAAGTGCAACCTCAACACTCTTTCTCCTTCCCCTCTCGGCTAGGGCATCACAACATCACACAACACAAGTTAGCTTCGTTTACAACTCAACACACAACCAAAAACACTCCCATGGAGCTCTCGGCCACCAAGGGAAGTTTGGGTAGAACAACACAACCAACAAACTCTTGCTCACCTTGATGCCTTGGCAGTGGAGAAGGCACAAGAGTGGTCTCGGCTAGCTCCTCCAACAAACACCCAAGGGCTTTCGGCTAGGCTTGGCTTGCACGACAAAGAAAAGCTTGTTAAAACACTCTCCATCAAAGACAAGTTAGATCTCACCTAGATCTACACAACCAAGCAACCAAAACACAACCAAAACCTTACATTGGAGCTCTCGGCAATGGTGGCTACAAAGAGGTGCTCTCGGATCCACACCAACAAGGACAAGTGATCAAGAAGAAGAGCTTGGCAAGGAGGTCATGGATCTATGTCACCAAGAGAAGGATTTTTAAATCCAAGCTAGGCATGAGGATTTCGGATCTAGGCTTGAAGAAAGAAGAGCTTGTTGCTCCCAACAATGGAGAAGAACAATAAAGAGGAAGGGAGTAGAAGCCTCAGATCTATGCTTTCAAAGGAGAAGTAGCTTGGAAAAGAATGGAGCTTGAAAGCTTTAGGAGGATTCGGCCATGGAGGAAATGAAGAAGAAGAGAAATGGGGAGGGAGATGGCCGGCTAGGTCCGGCAAAAGCAAAAGAAAGAAACGCAAATCCTTCCCCAATTTGTCGATTGAAACTCATGGCCACCCACTTTCGAATCCTGGCAATAACACCTTTTTCTCCTATTTTTCACAAATAATCTGCAAGCCTCTCAAATGCAAACCAACAGGGTTCGAGTCCTGGCAACAACACCTTTTTCTTCTATTTTTCACAAATAATCTTCAAGCCTCTCAAATGCAAACCAACAGGGTTCGAATCTTGGCCACAACACCTTTTTCTTCTATTTTTCACAAACAATCTCCCAGCCTCTCAAATGCAAACCAACAGGGTTCGAGTCCTGGCTACAACACTTTTAATTTCCCATTTTCTGTTTAAGTTCGGACGACCTCCAAATCCCTCAACATCATCTCTCGGGCTTGGAACCTAGAACCAAAATAAAAATACCAACTCACACAAGTCAAGAAGCGATCTGAAACCCTGGACAATTACCAAACTACCCTTGAATGCCAAAAGACCAAAATACCCTTAGAAGCCCAAACAACCCTAACAGTCCAAACACAACTGAATAATCAACTGAATGCACCTGAAGAATCGGAAAGAAAACTTGGGCTGTTACAGCAACACATCATCTCAAGATCAAGTACCGAGACAAATTCAGATGTGTAGCTAATGCAACTAGTGACATACTCTGGATACAATAGTTGTTTCAGAAGTTGCAAATTAAGTCTAAAGCCTTGTTGATGCAATTTAGTTGTGGTGGATAAATATTCTAACGATAAATTCTAAGTTTGTGACTAAAGTCCTACACTTTTGAACCGCATGTTATGCAAGTATACACAGTAAAAAATGTAGAAAGTGATGTGTATTTATTATATCGTTCTCCAAAGGGAATTGGGTTCAATCAGTAGTGTTTTAATTAAGTGTCGAACAAAAAAGTAAAGTCAATTTGATTGGTTGGTGAGTTAGTTCCTAAGTCTAATGGAAACTTTATTGATACTCGGGTTAAAGCATGATGATGTTTGTAAAGGCCCAGTTTTCTGTTCCAGTTTCCCAGGTACTTTCAGTTCAGTATTCGGTTGCTCGGTTGGACCGTTAGAGCTTTTTACCCCTGAAGGGCATTTTGGTCATTTTGCTCTTAGGGCTGACCTTGTGGATATTTAGGGTTCCAGGGCTATTTCCGTCTTTTGTTGAGGCCTAACTTTTGTTGGTTGTAGGTTCCTGGGAGTTATGATGTTTGTTAGGGTTTTGGTTGCTTGTGTGTTTCGAACCCTTGACTTGCAAGTGGTTTGGAGGCTTGGAATAAATAAGTTTTAATCAAAAGAAATACTTGCTTCAGCTGGGACTCGAAGGGGGAAAGCCCTGGGAAGAGGCTTTTGTCGCCAAACCTAATCAAATTAGGAAAAAGGAGGATTCGTGATTTTGGTTCCCAAGTTTTGCCACACGCATCTCTCTCTCTCTCTTTCTCTCTTTTTCTTTTTCCCTCCGGCTGAATTCTTGCTCCTCCTTCCCCATCTCCTTGCCGTTCCATCAAGATCAAGAAACAAGACCAAGAATCATATAAGTTTCCTCTTCTCCTTCTATTCCCCATAGACGAAATTGTTCCCCTTGGTGTTTGACCAAACCCTAACCGAGTAGTTGTTGTTCCCTTGTAGCCTAGACTCTCTTGGTTCTTCTTTGGAGTTGTCGAAGCTTGTTCCTTCTCTTGGCTGTGGGCCGAACATCATTCTTGATCCTATCCTTGTGTTGTCGCAAACACCTTGGCCGAGAGACCTCACCTTGCCGCAAAACTCCAAGCAAACAACCCCTTGATTGCCGAAATCACCATTGAAGTTTCTAAGAACCTCCCTTGCAATCCAAGCTGAGATCTTTGGTGGAGTCCTTGTGATTGCCGAACACCCTTGCTCCAATCTTGATCTTGATCTTGATCAAGCCTTAGCCACAACTCTAGCAAGAGCCTAACTGTAACTGCCCAGGTTTTCATCCCGGTCTTCCAAGTATGTCCTAAGGGTATTTTGGTAATTTGGTCGGGCCGTTAGGGCAATTTTTGTCTTCTCAGCTGTTTATATTCTTGGATGTTCAAAATTAGGGTCTAGTTGTATTCTGTTTGAGTTTGGGTGTTGAGAGTTGCTATAACGGCCCAGTTTTCTATTCGTGTTTTTCAGGAGCTTTCGGTTCAAGATTCAGTTGTTCGGTTGGGCCATTAGAGCTATTTTAAACCCTTAGGGGTATTTTGGTCTTTTTCTCCCCATGCAGGATTTGTGGGTTTTCAGGATTCTAGGGTCACTCCTGCCTTTGTCGAGGCTTGATTGTTGTAGGTTTCAAGACCCATGATGTTTGGGCTAGTCGGTTGGAAGTTTGGAGGTGGTTTGGGTTTTGGCAAAGTTATTGTTAAGTTTAGTGCTTCCTTTGGGATTTGAGCCCTTGCCCTAAATGTTAATTTGGGAGTTTGAGTTGAGTTTTATTTAGGAGAAAAGTTGCTTCAACCGGGTCTCGAAGCAGGATGCCTTGGGAAGGGATTTAGGTGAAGACCTATTTAAAATAGGCTAAGGATGGAAAAATAAGGAAAACCCTTTTTTTTGTTCCCCTTGTTTTCTCTCTCTCTCTCTCTCTCTCCCCCCCCCCTCACCAAACCCTAGCCGGACCAGCTCGCCCAACCCAGGCCGCCCAGCCGCGCCGCACCGCTCCGCACCAGGTCACCCAACCCAGTGCTGCCCTGCATCGCTCGCTGCCGCCTAGATGCGTCGCCCGTGAATCGTCCCAGCGCCTCCGCGCAGTCGCAGTCGCTCGGCCTGCCCTCGCCCGGTTGTCGACGCTCGCATCGCTCGACGCCGCTCGATGCCGCCCAGCCCCGTCGCTTGCGCCGCGCGCCGTTCCGCAGCCCAGAAGCGTCATCCACGCGCCATCTCCGCAGCCCAGACCGCCTCGCCGCGCTCACGCTCCAGAGCGTCTACTCGCCAGCGCTCGTGTCCCTGTCGCACCTGCGCCTGCGCCCAACTCCTGCGCGCGCGTCCCCTTCCGCCCCAACGCGCCGAGCCTGCTCCTTGCTGCCGACAGCCTGCTCTGCTGTGTTGGTGTGGCCCGAGCCTTGTGGCTTCTCGGATGGTAATTCCTGAGTCTTTTCTCCTTTAAGCCCTATGCTGTTGGCTGCTGTTTATTTGATTAGGTTGTTTTTATTAAATGCTTAGGTTGCTCGGGTTCTCTTAGAAGCTCGAGGGTTGCTTGGTTGATTTGTGATAGTTATTTCTGCTTGTTTCCAGGTAAGGATTTCTTACCGTGGTTGTGTGGAACCTGCGATATTATCATGATGTGCCTTGTATGCTTGTTTACTGTTATGAGCATGATAGTGATAGGGCAGCTATGATTGATCTCTTGCTAGCATGTTTGTCTGATTGTACATGTTAGTGCCATGCTAGGTTTGTTCTTCCAGCATGCTTATGATTCCTGTTTTAAGTTCGTAGTATCATATTTGGTTAAGTGTGATTGATGTGGATTATTGTTTGTTAGTCAAGAATCATTTACTCTGTACTCTTAGCTGGTATAGTAGGGTTTGTCATCATCTAGAGGCTGAGAGCGAACATAACGTACTTTGTCCCCATCGGTCGGGAGTAGAGCGAAGCATAACGTACCTTGCTTCCCCCCGGCAGCCGATGTGGATTTAGCTACCACATCGGCATAAGCCTAGTTTGTAGCCTGCTAGAGTGGAACCCTGCCAACAGTGCAAGCCTACCTTGGCTGGTTCTTAGCTTCAGGTCGGTGGTACAGGCTGCACAGACGAGTGTCGAGGGCCTCGCACTACTGTGTTCAGTGACACCGCTTCCGAGTCTTTAGGCATGTGTATCTGGCCTGCGTAGTTTGTACTTAGGCCCCCACATTTATGCCGGTTGCAGCAGCATGCGGTGTGCGCGCACAATCGTTAGTCGCCGGTTCGGAGAGCTCCCCCGGGATAATGTTCGTGAGTACACCAATTCCTTCCAGTTTAGAGACAGACTTCGGGTACTCTCCCGACCGTCCAGATTTATTAGCGAGGGTAAGAGACCCTTGAAGACACCCATTGGGATTGGTTTTTGAGCTGATCATATGGTCGAGGGAGAAAGACCCTCGACGGTGTCAGACATCTATTGGGATCGGTTTTTGAGCTCATCATTTAGTTGAGGGAGAAAGGCCCTCAAGGATGTCTCAGGATTGGTTATGAGAATCAATCAATAGGGCGGAAGTAAGAAACTTCCGAGGACTTCGGATTTTGCCTGGTAAGCTCGTTGAGCTATGATCTGTGTTGGTAACTGTTTGCATGTATACTAGGGTGCTAGATGACTGATGTATCGTATTCTACCCCGGTTGGGGATTCTTACTGAGTATGTTTATACTCACCCTTATTTTTGTGGTTTTTTCCACCAGGTAACTTGGGACAGCACCGAGACGGCTAGCGGAGGGAGCTGATAGATCATGGGAGCTGCCGGCACTCTGTTATTTGTTATTTGCATTATTTATTCAGCATGTAGATGGACAGGAGTCCTAGGAGAATGTTGTTAAAGTTGTTTAAACTGTTTTGTGTATTTTTATAAATACTGGCCAGGCTTGTTTTTACTTTGTTGAATTTGCTTAATGAAAATTGTTGGTTATGTTTTAAGTGTTCCCCGTTCTCAAATGTTTTGTAAAGTTTTAAAATATGAGCACTAAACCGCTTGTTGACATATTTAACTTGCATGCTGAGTGAGAACCCAGGTTTAGGACCGTGTTTTGGGTCGGGTTCTTACAGTTGGTATCAGAGCACAGAGTCATAGATTCTGTAGACTAACCTGCTTTGTAGGTTGTTGTTCCCAAGATCATCAGCACTCCACGGCCGTCAGGTTTGTCTGAGTTCTTTAAGCTAAGGGTTTTATTTTATGATACTGCATCTAGTATACATGTGTTATCCTTGATGGGCAGTGAGAGCCCCAGCGTGGGTTTACTTTTATGGTTTGTGCAAATCGCCAGTATGTTGTTCACATAGAGGAGCAAGGACGTTTGGTATGTCCAACCGAGGAGTTGGACTGATCATGTCGATGTTGAGACCGCGTCCAAGGTCGTCTAGACCCGTAGGCCAGCTTTGGCCCCGGCAGTTGAGTTGCCAAGTGGAGGGGGTAGAGGCTAGCACACCTCAGAGTGTGACTCCTTGAGTAGAGTGTGCTCCAGCCATGAGAGAATTGATGGCAGGTCTTTTAGCTATTAGAGAGCGGAGACCCAGGCGCAGATTGTAGCGCGTAGTGAGGAGTCCCTGGCACAGATAGCCCAGCTGACAGAGTTTATTTAGGAGACACCCCCCCAGTAGCCTAGTAGCCCCGGAGGTTCCCGGAAGGGGAGGAACAACAGGTTTATGTCGATGAGATTGTTGGCGTTGATGGAGCCGCCGAGTTTTGCAAGTGGAAGCTTGTAAAGCTTGATGTTTTAGGAAGACCTCCTGCTAGCAGCAAAGTGGTTGGCCAGGATTGAGTTTATTATCGGTGTGTTTGGATATCCTGATGTTCTGAGGCCGAGGTGTGCTGTTCCTTTGCTGTTTGATACAACAGTTTGGTGGTGGAAGTCCCTTGTGAGAGGTGGACCAGCAGAGTCTCCACCAATTGCCCGATCGATTGGCAAGTTGCCGTGTTAGTGGCTTGAGGAAGATGTAGAGACATCTTTGACCCCTTGCGAGCCTGTTGTCGTTTTACAGCCAGTTCTTTTAGTACCCCGTAGCCAGGGTGTAATGTGGAGTTGCTTGTCAGGGCTTAATCCTTCCGTGGATTTCAGCAGGCTAGTAGAGTGGAGCACTCTTTTGTTAGCATGTTCCAAATGTGGAACTAGTTGTTGCCACCCGAGGGTTGGCCTGAGTTTTTGTTGAGCATCGAGTGGGATGCAGGAGTAGGCCGTGGCATGTCTGTTAGACGAGCTGCCAGAGAGTAGACTGCTCGAGTGTTGGGACTCTTGTGTTGAGTGCCATTGCCCCGTCACTTGGAGTGTGTAACGACCCGACCCGAATGGGGTTCTAAATAGGCTGTCACCTCAATGCATGCATTCAAATCTACAGAAAATTTGCAAGGTGGTGTTTGGATTCTAAGTAATACTAAAACATGAAAACATCCATTTAAAAATCAACATAAAATCCTGAAACCTGTCCCTGTTTCCAAGCACCTGTTCCAAGACAAATTCATTTCCAAAACATACTCTGATCAGAGATTTATTTAAAACATACAAACTTTACAACAATGCTAGAATCCGAAAATACATTCAGAAAACACCCTAGGGCTCCGTGCCCAACTACATGCATTCAGAGGACACTTAAATCATGAACATAAACATAAGACTCAGAGTTGAACAACGGGTTCCATGATCACAGCTCCTCCTCCAGCCATCCTGTCTCGCACCATGGTTACCTGTGGAAAACCACATAATAAGGGTGAGTAACGAATTACTCAAGAAGAATCCCCAACTGGGGGGTACAATACGATACACATGGTCATCTAGCCGAAAGATAAGCAAGCTATGAATATAAACACAGATAGAGCACATAGCTTAGCCCACACTTGGGCCTCGGATGCCAACTCAGCGTCTTAGTCCGGAAATCAATCACCACACAACACATCACACAAGTTGCCCTATACGAGAAACAAGTCTCGGCCTCGGCTTTCTCATCGTCGACGAAAGGTACACGGCTCACAATCCCGAGGAGCTCTCGATCGGCGCTGTAATGAGCGTAAGCATGCACCGCGTGCTACACTGCAGACTATGGGGGGTTGAGTCGAAGGCAAGCTGCCCATATCCGGTCACCACGCCTAACTAAATCTTTGGATCGGTGTCAGCGACATAGGGGTGTGAGACACGGACACGTAAACTATGTCGGCTGAACCACCGCTTTTTGGGGCCAAGAAACGGTCGTGGTAGGCTTACACTAGGAAGCCGTCCTTGCCTTAACAGTGGCAATCGGGGGCTCCGCCAAACATGCCGAGGACATGCCGCCATTGCCGGGGCGAGGCAATGCCAAGTCATCATCCCGACCGTTGGGGCATTTAACGATCGCCACCCTCACCCAAGATTGCGGGGCCTACCGCTTAGGTTAGCTAATCCCTCACGGGGTCCGGGGCGGAATGACTTGCTCGACGCCCCCGCCATGGATGCAAGGTTCTTTATGCATCGGCCCGGATGATGCTATCTACCGCACTT
Organism: Sicyos edulis; assembly: GCA_036507275.1. Taxonomy (NCBI): domain Eukaryota; kingdom Viridiplantae; phylum Streptophyta; class Magnoliopsida; order Cucurbitales; family Cucurbitaceae; genus Sicyos; species Sicyos edulis. The sequence continues at coordinate 27,334,069 of CM071852.1, forward strand.
CTAACTCCGCCCTAGCAAAGCGGCAAACAATTCCATAAAATCCAATACGTGCTCAAAGAGAATACAACGAGCCTAGCATGATACTACGAAGCAAGGAATGCAGATACGAGCATGCCGTAAAGGAACAACCTAGCATGGATTAACATGAGAATTAACCGGGAAAGTCATGCTAATCGGGAATTCAGATTAGAGCACTTATCACCAAACATGTCAATAAACACAAACAAGCATACAATCAAGAATCGCATAATATATCGCAGGTCCACACAACTCCGGTAAGAAATCCTTACCGGCGGAAGACCTCTAAACACAAGAAACCTAAGCTGCGATCGAAACCCGAGCTAGCTAGCGAGAACCTAACAAAAACAACAATAATTACAATCAAAAGGCCCAAAAATAATAAAACAAACAGGCTCGGCTCGGGAGCACTCACGAGGCACGGTGACACTCAGACACGTTTTGCCTGAGCAAAGCGGCTAGGCAAAGAAACAGGGGCAGACAGCGCTACTGGGCGCAGGGTCAAGGCCGGGCGCTGCACTGACACGGCGCCGAGGCGCTGGCTGGGCACGCACTGCCAGCGAGCAGCGCGCGCGAACGCGCGGCGAAAGCAGCAGCAGCAGGTGAGGGCGCGCAGCGCGACGACGCGCTACTACGACGCGCGAGGACGAGCGACTTCGGCGAGCAACAAGGACGCCGATCCAGTGCGGCTTCGGCACGAGGGGACGCGCGACGCAGCGCGCGCGGATGCGCGATCGGCTGGGCTCGGCCGGGCGTTGGCGCGACGAGCATTGGCACGCGGCGAAGCGCGCGCGCGCGTGACACTGGCCGGGCGAGCGGCGACGCGTCTGGCTCGGCGGTGGCGGACACTGGCGCGCGAGGGCACGCCCAGACGGCAGCGGCTCGGCCGGGGGGAGAGGTGCGGCTGGGGAGAGAGAGAGAGAGAGAGAGAGAGAGAAAAGAAATGGATTTGGGGAAAAATAAAAAGAAAAAGAAAATAAAAAGGAAAATGGGAAAATAAAAGGGAAAAATGGGATTTTAATTCCATTTTCCATCCTTATCCACTTAAAACCTCAAAATCCCATTTCCCGGCTTCCTCCTTCGAGACCCGACCGAAGCAATCTTTTCCAATAAATCAAACTCACTTAAATCCAACTCCCAAAGCAACACTAAAGGCCCGGGCTCGAACCCCAAAGGAAGCACACAACCAACCATCACTTAGCAAAAATCCCAAATCACAACCGAACTCCCAAACGACTAGCCCAAACATCTCGGGACTCGCAGTCCAACCCAAACAAGCCACGGCAAAGGCGGGAGAGCGCCTCGAAGCCCCGAAAATCCACAAATCCCGCCAGGAGCAAAAAGACCAAAATGCCCCTAAGGGACAAAAGCGACTTTAACGGCCCAACCGAACCATGAATCAGGCGGAAGCTCCTCGAGGCAGGGATAGAAAATCGGGCGTTACAATACTCCCTCCTTATAAGACTTTCATCCTCGAAAGTCCTAAGACGAAACGGCTCTAGGAATACTCGTGATTCTAGCCAACTGAACTTCTCGGCCAACAACACCAACCTTCTTCGAAAACCAAACCCTCTTGGGTTCTCAAAGGCTCAAGGCCACAATGCCATCCAGACTGCCAAACACTAAACTCCGAAGGAAAACAAATGCGAAAATCCTGACGGCAAACCACATCCTCAACTCGCACCAACTCTCAACGGTGCTACTCACAAAGAAACTCGAGGTAGCACAAGCTCGAAATTCTACACCACGACTTGGCAAAACTTTTTCAATGCCCACAACAGAACCTTCTAGATTCCAGAAACCAAACGGCCTACTCTTACTTCACATGAGGCCAGCGAACCACAAAGCTTGCCTAAAGCCTCAACGAAAAGCAAACAAATCACCCACTGGCGATTGATCCAAAAAGGCAAACTTTTCCAACAAGCACAAGCTGAAACTTCAGCTACGGCCAACCCTAAATGGCCAAAACCAGGCACAGGCTCCACTCGGCCTAGCCAACAAGCGAGAGCCTCTCAACGGCCGAACACAAACTTTTCCATGAAAACCTACTAGCAACAAGGCCAAAGAGAACATTGCGGGCAAGGAAACAACCAACGCTCCTCTCATGGAAATCTCGGCAGCAAGGACCAAACCCTCATACGGCTACCAGCAACACAACAGCTTGAGGAGAACAGCCCAAAGGCTAATCAACCAATGCCACGGCAACTCTGTTCCAACTCTCTCAATTGAGGCTCAGCTAACGCCAACTGCGAAAGCACAACAACAAGAAGCAAAGCCCGAGAAGGAATTGCTCAGCAGAACTCAACTCAAGCTCATCGCGAGCAAAGCTCGCCTCCAAGCTACCACTCAACTCTTAAGATCCAACTGGCTACTTAGAGGACTTCTCCTTTAAGCTTAGGTCTAACTCAACCTCCAACCAGAAGCTCCACTCCCGAAACCTCACAAGGAAAACGGATGACGACAACCTCCAAGCTTACGGATCCTGAGCCACACGAATCCGCAAGACTACCTCGGAAGCTAACACTCGAGGCTGGCATCCATGGAGCAACTCAACCACCACAGAGGCTAGGGGGAAAAAGGAAATCTTCAATCCCCAAAGAACCAACAACTTGCCAGAACAACTCAACTCTTACTGGCTGGCCTCCGCCCTTGCGGGAACAAACAACTTTGCTTGCTAACAACACAAAGCGGGGACCCTCTCATTTGGGGTGACGCGCTGCGCTACTCGACCAACTACACAACTCGGGAGCTAAAGTCGACTCACCGCCAAACGGGAAACGACTTCCCAACAAGCAAACTCCAGAAGGGCAGCGAACTTCACACACGCTCGCTAACTTGCTCAAACCCAAGGCAACAGCAACCAACTCTCTTGGAAGCAACACCCAAGAGAAAACTCAACCAATCGGACCACCAAACCGAAACAAACAAGACTTGCTCAATCACGAGGGAGGGGTCAACTCCCAAAACTTACCGACTAGGAACAAGACCTCGGGGCAACGCCCTCCGGCCTAGAACCGAACTAGCTCTCGAAAAAACAAACGAACCAAATCTTGGCCAAACACTCACAAGAGGCAGAACAACCTTTCTCTGCGGCCTCTAGAACACCATCCAAGAATCCGCTTAAGCTGGACAAACGACTACTTCCAAGCGACCAACAAACTTTTCCTTCAAGCTAGCGCTTCCACCATTAACTCCAAGACCAAGGGAGTAACTCGACAACTCCTCGAAGGAAACGGCTCTTACAAGCGGACAACCAACGGACGAGAGAACTCCACATACGCCACCGTCTTGCTCCACGAGCAACAACATCTAATCTCACTGGCGCAACAAGGGTCCATCTCGGATGAACCTCCAAATGCCAAGCGGGGCAACTCAACATCCCGGAAACAGGAAAAACAACCAACATGGTACAAACCACTCGCCCCCACGAGCAAAACTAAACTCTAACAACTCCAATCCACACCTTGGTCAACACCAAGCATCAACTTGCCACCACACCGAAACCACTCCGGACTTTACTCCAAACAAACACTAGCTTGCTAGTCTACCAAGATCGCTAGCAACTCCACCGAGGCTACAAACTACACGCCTCGGCTAGCCAACCTGAAACTCACTAGTTGGGCTCGACCGAGCTCGGAGAGGCTCTCCACAACCTAGGGTTCTTCGGCAACCCTCGACACACACTGCCGCGGCAAGATACGATCTAAATGGACAATCTGCTGAACAAACAACTCCAATTTCCGGCATCCCAACCATGCTGGCCAATCGCAACTCCTTGGGAACCTAGAGGACCCAAACGCTCTGAGAACGCGTCATCCTCCTACTCAAAACATCGGCCACAACATAACTTCTACCCAAGGAAGGATCCGAACAACTCTCTTAGCCATGACGATCGAAACCACGCGGCTTAGCTACCATCGCTCTTATTCGGTTTCCAATCGAACTCCAACCAACGATCAACAAGAAGATCCGCCAACCAAGCTTAGGCCTAACTTAACAAATCTTGCCTAAGCAACAACTTGATACCACGAGCACGGTATCCTTACCACCTCAACCAAAGCCTTACAACAACCACCTGGAGTCCAACTTCTCAAGGAACTGAGCACGAGATCTCCAAAGCAAACCCTACATGGATCTGAAACTCTCGCCACGGAACGAACCACACAAAACACACTTGTGTGCACAACTCCCAACCTTCCTTTAGAGATCCAAGACTAACAAGCGCTTTTCCACAAAGCAACGATAACTCTGGCAATGATACAAACAATCCAAGGAACACCAAAAGTTCCATCTCTACACGATACGGAAGCTGAGGCAACCTTGCTCTACCAAAGCATAATCATGTCAAACCAAACTTACTTTGTACCAAGCCTCTACCAAGGGTGCTTACCCCTAAGGCAACCAAAACCTCTCGCAAGGCATCTGCTCATCTTGCCTCAAAAGCATCCAACTCGCCTCATAGGCATCCAGCTCATCTGATAAGCATCCAACTCATGGTCCCTCAGCTGGACCAAACTCGCATCTACAATGCTCAACTCTCCTCAGATTTAGGCACTCGAAGGTAGTTGACCGCACTACCAACCACAAGGAAAATCTCTTGGCCTTTAACACTAGCGCGAGACTCACGCGCACCAATATTTACCAACCGGCAACTGCTGACTTACTCAACCTCCGAAACATCGGGAAGAGGCTCCGCTCCCTCTCGAGCATCTTTCGCTTGTAGTCCATCGACTACCACCGAACTAGCTCTCCGCACGACCTAAGCGGGTGCAAGCGCCATAAAGCAGATCCAAGGCTAAAGGAGTTCATTTGAACTCCGAATGGCATAGAACCATCTGCTATGCCCAAGCCAAACTCAAGCTGAACCAGACTTAGTGCCAAAGTGGCACACCAACCAATGCACCAAGTGCTACTACTACCAAATCCACATCCGAGGAAGTCGGGTGTTAAACAACAAAGAGCTCGCAAGGGGGCAAAGATGACCCTTCATCCGCCTCAAGCCACTAACACGGCAACTTGCCAAACAATCGGGCGATCGGTGGAGACTCGCTAGTCCACCTCTCACAAGGGACTTCCACCACCATCGATGAACCAAGCAAAGACAGAGCGGCACACCTCGGCCTCCGCCACCACCATCCGATGAACCAAGCAAAGACAGAAGCGGCACACCTCGGCCTCTCGAGCAGCGGGGCATCCCACACACGGATGCTAAACTCAAACTGGCCAACTACTTTACTACTAGCAGTAGGACTTACTAAAACATCGAGCTCTACAGGCATCCATTTGCCAACACGGGCGTCTCCATCAACGCCAACAAACTCATCTGAATAATCCTGCTGATCATGCCCTCCAGGGAACCTCAGGGGCTACAAGAGCTCTTTGGGGAAAAATGCTGAAACAAACTCACATCAATTTGGGCTATTCGTGCCGGGACTCCTCACTACGCGCTACAAAGCTGCGCACGGGTCTCCGCCGGACGATAGCTAAAGACGCCATCAAATCTCTCTCATGGTGGAGCACACTCGCTCAAGGAGTCTCACTCGGCGCCGCTAGCCTCTACCCCCTCCTCTTGGCAACTAAACTGCGGGACCAAATCCGCATGCGGGCCTAACACAACCCAGGACGCGGCCTCAACATCAACACGATCGGTCCAACTCCTCGGTCGAACATGCCAAGCGCCTGCTCCTGCGGGTGCGATCAACATCTTGGCGACCGCACGAAGCACCACCACCCTCTCACTGGGGAAAAAAAGAATCTGGGCCACAAATGGCCAACGGAGTCTAAGCTCGCCTCCCTGCGGAACGATGTCCCGGGGCATCCGAATCTATCTGGATACCTCAACAAGCTGCGAAACAAACTGCTTTCGCGCTGCTGAGAAAGTTTGCATGATGGCTCACTAAGCCCAAACCAACAACGAGTCGAGAACACGCTCGTCTCCACTCCACAACACTACTCAAGGCATACACAAGATGACAGTATTGTAAATTCTTAACCTTTTTCTTTCTAAAACAATAAACCTAGGCGTACTGATGACCAGTCTTTGGTGATCATGGAAGGATGACCTACAACAAAAAGGTCGATCTCACGAATCTATGACTCGAGCTCGATACCAAGCTATCATGGCCCAACCCATCGCTAGCCAAGATATTGTCCGCTTTGGCCCATGGCCTCACGGATTTGTTTCTCCCCATGGAAAAGCGCGTCTTGCTAGGGAAAGGTGTCCACACCCTTTATAAGGAGTGTTGTTCCCCTTCCCAACCGATGTGGGATTCCCTATGGGTTTCGGATGGTATCAGAGCCAGGCATCGGACATCGGTTGGGAATCTCACATTGGTTGGGAAGGGGAACGAAGCACTCCTTATAAAGGGTGTGGACACCTTTCCCTAGCAAGACGCGTTTTCCCATGGGGGGAGAAACAAATCCGTGAGGCCAGTGGGCCAAAGCGGACAATATCTTGGCTAGCGATGGGTTGGGCCGTTACAGAGTGTGACCTTCCCTACCCTCAGAGGGGCATAAAGCTCGTATAGGGTTGATTTGTGTTGTAAAGGATGTAGTGCCTGTTGGCACCAAGCTTGGTGAGGAGGCCTAGATTCAGGCCAGTTGGCACTATTGTGCAGGTGGTTCCATGACCCGCCCGGAGTACAGCATCCCCACTAGTCTTGTACCCGTTTCCTAAGGTTGCACCTGTTTGGGTTGCATAAGAAATCTAGCTCGGTGGTAGCCAGAGAACTACAAGTATGAGGTCATTTGAGGAAAAGTAGGAGCTTTTCAGGGTCACCGAGAGTTGGGTGCAATGGATGCTGTAGGTTGTTAAGAGTTAGCGCGTTCGAGTTCTCGCGCCTGTGTTGTGAGCTTGTGAGCCAGTTTGATGGTAGCATAATTCGACTACCCTTTGAGTTACCCTAGTATGGGTAGTGTTGGCATCAAGGATGCGTGGTTGATCCAGTGTTAGAGCCATAAGTTGGATGGTTGAGCGTAGCTCATTTAGTGGGCACATTGGCTTGAGGTATGTCAGCTTGGTGTGGTTATGCTCTTGCAAGAGTGATGTAACGACCCGACCCGAAACGGGTTCTAACTAGGCCGTTACCTGCATGCATTCAAATCTACAGAACCGGCAACTACGGGAGAGTACCCGAAGTCAGGCTCTAACGGAAGGAATGGTGTACTCACGACATTAGCCCGGGGGAACTCTCCGAACCGGCAACTAACGCAAGTGCGCGCACACCGCATGCTCTCTGCAACCGGCGTAAATGCGGGGGGGCTTAAGGGCAAACTACGCGGGCCAGGTGCACATGCCTATAACTCAGAAGCGGTGTCACTGATCACAGTAGCACGAGGCCCTCGGCGCTCATCATGTGCAGCCTGATCCACCGACCTGAAGCTAAGAATCGGCCAAGGCAGGCTTACACCGTTGGCAGGGTTCCGCTCTAGCAGGCTACAAACTAGGCATACGCCAATGAAGTAGCTAAGTCTCATTGGCTACCGGGAGGGGGGAGAAAAAGCAAGGTATGTTATGCTTTGCTCAATATCCGACCACTGGGGACAAAGTACAATATGTCCGCTCTCAACCCCTGAAGCAATGCTTCACTTTACTCCCGACCGGTGGGGACAAGATACGTTATGTCCGCTCTCAGCCTCTGGATGATGACAAACCCTACAACTTTATCTAAGAGTACAGAGCAAAAATCAATGATTCCTGGCTAGCAAACAATGACCGACATCAATCACATTTACCTAGCATGATACTACGAGCTTAGCGGGAATCATAAGCATCTTTGCGAGAACAAACCTAGCATGGCACTAACATGTAAAATCAAGCAAACATGCTAGCAGAAATCAATCAAAGCCGATCTATTACTATCATGCTCATGTGATCAAGCAAACAAGCAAGGCATAATCATGAAAATATCGCAGGCCCACACAACTCGGTAAGAAATCCTTACCGGTGGAAGGCAACAACACACAATAAAAATAACTGCGATCGAACCCGAGCAACATATATCGAGCCAAACAAACACATCAATAATCACACAATAGGCCTAAATAATAATAAAGTAAACAGGGCTCGGCTCGGGAGCAACCCACGAGGGGCAACGGACATGCAAACGAGCATTTTGCCAGACGGGCTAGGCGACCAAAGAAATTTGGCGTGGCTGGGCCGCAGGGCTCGGCTGGGCTGGCCTGATGGCGGGCGCATGAGGCGCGCGCGCGCGGTGCTTGCTCGGCTCGCTATTTGGCCGCGCGCTGCGCGCTCTTCAAGAGGGGGACGCGCGCGGGCGCGAGTGACACGACCCGACGGGCGAGCTCGGGCGACACGGGCGCGGACGTGACCTGGCGACACTGTGCGAGGCTCGGGCGACACGAGTTGGGCGACGGACGCGGCGATCGCGTCGCGCGGCTTCGGCACAAAGGCGCACCGGGCGACACGGACCGAGGCGAGGCGAGCTCGGGGTGGCGGCGCGACGGCACTGGGCTAGAGCGCGCACGAGGGCGGCGACTTCGGGCAGCTGGGAAATTTGCGATGGCACGACACAGGCAGGCGGGCGCGCGGATGGTCGGGCGAGCGGGCTGGCTCGGGCTGGCTGGGCTGCTCGGGTTGGGGCTGGGCGAGCCAAGGGGCTGTATCGGGGAGAGAGAGAGAGAGAGAGAGAGAGAGAAAAAAAAGTGGTTTTGGGAAAAAAAGAAAAAGAAAATGGAAAATAAAAAGGAAAATGGGATAAAAGGAAAAATATGGGATTTTATCCAAAAATCCAACCTTATCCACTTTTAAAATCTTAAAATCCCATTTCCCGGCTTCCTCCTTCGAGACCCGACCGAAGCAACCTTTTCCAATAAATAAAACTCACTTAAATCCAACTCCCAAACCAACAATAAGGGCCCGGGCTCGAATCCCAAAGGAAACACCCAACAACCAATACTTTGCCAAAGCCCAAACCACAACCGAGCATCCAACCGACTAGCCCAAACACCTCGGGACTCGCAGCCACCAACAAATAAGCCTCAACAAAGGCAGGAGCTACCTCGAAGCCTTGAAAACCACAAATCCTGCCCGGGGAGCCAAAAGACCAAAATACCCCCAAGGGTCCAAACGGCTCTAAAACCCAACCAAACAACCGAATCTTGACCTGAAGGCACCTCGAAAACTGGAATAGGAAACTGGGCTGTTACAAGTGAGTTGTCCAATGTGGCCTTTCGTGGTGAGTTGACCCCGAGTGGGTTGAACTCTTGTTGCTCCCTTACTAGTTGTGGCTCTATTGGGAGGCAAAAGCTGCCTTGTGTGAGAGTTCTTGTTGGCATTGGATCTCAAGGAATCAAGTTGGAGCTGTACATGCCGGTGTACTTTTGTGTAGCTCGTTCCGTGATATTTTTTTTGGGAACCACGAAAGGTTTACGTTGTGAAACCAGTGGTCAGTCCTTGAGGTGTTAGGGCCTTAGTTCTTGGCAAGTGCCCTAACTTTGGTTGTAAGGATACCGTGCTCGTAGCCGGATTATTGTTTAAGCAAGTTATGCTAGTTGGAACTTGACCTGGTTAGAGGAACTTCTTTTTTATCGATGGTTAGAGTTCAGTTGGAACTGAATAAGAGCGGTGGTAGCGAAGCCGTGCAGTTTCTGATCGTCATGGCTAAGAGAGTTGTTCGGATCCTTACCCTGGGTAGAAGCTATGTTGTGGTTGATGTTTGAGTAGGAGGATGACGCATTCTGCAGCGTTTCTGGTCCTCTTGGTTTCCAAGTAGTTGGAGTGGGCCAGCATAGTTGAAATGCTGGAGAGAGTTGTGCCCGTGTAGCCAGTTGTCTGTTAGACCGTTTGACGACCGTGTGTGTCGGAGGGTGATCGGAGGTACCCTAGGATGTAAACCTCGGGTGAGTTGCTAGCAGATTTGGTAGACTAGCAAGCTAGTGTTTGTTTGGAGTAGAGTCTGGATTGGTTCCGGTGTGGTGGCAAGTTGGTGCTTGGTGTTGACCAAGGTGTGGTTTTGAGTTGCTAGCAGTTAGTTTTGCTCGTGGGGCGAGTGGTTCGTTACTTGTCGGTTGACAAGCTAGCGTTGTTTTAAGTGCCTCCGCGTTGGTTTCAGAGTTGTTGTCAGGTTGGTGCTTGGCGTTGAGCAAGTGTGGTTCCCATGTTGTTCGAGGGTTAGCCTGGTTCGAGCAAGCAGGCGTTGCCCCGAGGACTTGTTCCTAGTCAGGTTGTTTTGGGAGTTGACCCCTCCCTCGGCGGTTGAGTAAGTATTGTTAGTTCTGGGTTGGTGGTCCAATCGGTTGAGAAATCCCTTGGGTGTTGCTTCCGAAAGAGTTGGTTGTTGTTGCCCTTGGGTTTGAGCTAGTCAGCTAGCGTGTGTGAAGTTCGCTGCCCTTCAGAAGTTCGCTTGCTGGGGAATCGTTCCCGTTTAGAAGAAATCAGCTTAGCTCCTGAGTTGTGTAGTTGATCAGAGTAGCGCAGCGGTCAGCCCAGCGAGAGGGTCCCTGCATTGTGTTGTTAGCAAGCGAAAAGTTGTTTGCCCTGCAAGGGCGGAGGCCAGCCAGTTGAGGAGCTTGAGTTGTTGCTGGAAAGTTGTTGGTTCTTTGGGGTTTGAAGAACCCTTAGTTTCTTTGGTGGTTGAGTTGCACCGTGGATGCCAGCTTCGAGTACTAACTTTTTAGGTAGCCTTGTCAATTCGTGTTTCTTGCGATTCGCCAGCATCATGGTTGTCGTTATTCGTATTCCTCGCGATGTTCCAGGTGTGGATTTTCTGGTTGGAAGATGAGATAGGTCTAAGCTAAAAGGAGGAAGTCCTTTGAGTAGCCAGTTGGACTTAAGAGTTGAGTGGTAGCTTGGAGGCGAGCTTTGCTCGTTATAAGCCTAGGTTGAGTTTCTGCAGAGCAAGCCCTTCTCGGGCTTTGTTCCTAGTATTTGTGCTTTCGCAGTTGGCATTATAGCTGAGCCACAATTGAGTGAGTTGGCACAGAGGTGCCGTGGCATTGGTTGGTAAAACCTTTGAACTGTTATCCTCAAGGTGTCGTGTTGCTAGTAGCTGCGTGATGGTTTAGTCCTTGCTACCCGAGATTTCCATGAGAGGAATGTTGGTTGTTTCCTTGTCTGGCAATGTTCTCTTATGCCAGTTGCTGGTAAGTTTGATTGTAACAGCCTAGTTTCCTATTCCAGTTTTTGAGGTGCCTTCGGGTCAAGATTCGGTTGTTTGGATGGGTCTTAGAGCGGTTTTGACCCTTGGGGGTATTTTGGTCTTTTGGCTCCCCGGGCAGGATTTATGGATTTTCAGGGGTTCGAGGTCTCTTCTGCCTTTGTCGAGGCTTGTTTGTTGGTGGCTGCGAGTCCCGAGGTGTTTGGGCTAGTCGGTTGGATGCTCGGTTGTGGTTTGGGCTTTGGCTAAGTGATGGTTGGTTGTGTGCTTCCTTTGGGATTCGAGCCAGGGCCCTTAGTGTTGCTTTGGGACTTGGATTTAAGTGAGTTTTATTTATTGGAAAAGGTCGCTTCAGTCGGGTCTCGAAGGAGGAAGCCGGGAAATGGGACTTTAAGGTTTTAATTTGGATAAAAAGTGGATAAGGATGGAAATAGGATTAAAATCCCATTATTTTCCTTTTATTCCCATTTTTCTTTTTTTTTCCCATTTTCTTTTCTAAATTGCCATTTTTTTTCTTTTTTTTTTCTCTCTCTCTCTCTCTTTCTCTCTCCCTGAGCCCCCCACCTAGCACGAGCCAGCCCCTCCAGCTCGCCTAGCCCAGCTAGTCCGAGCGAGGTCGCCAGCCCGAGCCCCTCGCCTGCACAGTTCCAGCGTCGCCCGAGCCCAGCCCCTGCGCGCCATGTGTCGCCAGCTCGAGCCCCTCGCCCGCGTCGCACAGTGTCGCCCAGAGCCATGACGCCTCGCCCAGCTCCCGTCGTTCGAGCGACCTGCACTGTGCCGTATCGCACGCCCTCGCCCTGGTCCGTGTCGCCATCGCCCGCCAGGTCACGTCGCCAGCCCGAGCTCGCCCAGCCCGGCCGCATAGTGTCGCTCGTCTCGTCCTCGCCCGTGTCGCCCAGATCTGAGCAGTCGCGTCGTGTCGCTCCCGCCCGAGCGCTGTTCCTATGCCGAGCCGCGCCTCGCGCCGTTTACAGTCGAGCTCGCGCCCGAGCCAGCACGCCCGCGCCCAGCCCTGCGCCCAGCAGCTGCCTCACCCGTGCAGCCCGCTCGTTCGCGTGTCAGCCGCGCCTCGTGAGTTGCTCCTTAGCCGAGCCCTGTTTATTTTATTGTATTTAGGCCTATTTTTATGATTATTGATATGTTTGTTTGGCTCGCTATAGGTTGCTCGGGTTCGATCGCAGTTAGGTTTGTTGTGTGTTTTTGCCTTCCAACCAGGTAAGGATTTCTTACCGGAGTTGTGTGGGCCCTGCGATATTATATGTGATTGTTGATTGTATGCTTGTTTGTGTTTATTGACATGTTTAGTGATAAGTGCTCTATTCTGAATTCCCGACTGGCATGATTTCCTATGTTGTTTCTCATGTTAGTCCATGCTAGGTTGTTCCTTTCTGGCATGCTCGTATCTGTTCTTACTTCGTAGTATCATGCTAGGTTCGTTGTATTCTTATTGAGCACGTGTTGGATTGTTTGGATTGTTTGCTGATTGCTATGATAGGTTAGAGTTCAGGTAGATAGCATCATCCGGGTCGGGTGCATAACAAACCTTGCATCCCCGACAGGGACGTACGAGATGGTGCTCCGTCCCTGATCCCGTTAGGGACTAGCTAACCCTAACGGTGGGCCCTGCAATCTTGGGTGAGGGTGGCAGACTATTAAATGCCCCAACGGTCCGGATGATGACTTGGCATTGCCTTGTCCCCGACAGCCGGCACGTCCTTAGCGTGTTTCGGCGGTAGCCCTTGAGTTGCCACCTGATAGGACAAGGTCGATTTGCTTGTGTAAGCCTACCACGACCCGTGCCTTAGCCTCAGGTGCGGTGGTTCAGGCTGACATAGTTCACGTGTCCAGGTCTCACACCCCTATGTCAGTGACACCGATCCAGAGATTTAGTTAGGCGTGGTGGATGGACATGGGCGAGCTTGCCACTAGACCCGGCACCCCATAGTTCTGCGGTGAGCAGCACGTGCGTGCGCGCGAACGCCCATTATAGCACCGACCGGAGAGCTCCTCGGGATCTTGAGCCAGTGCACCTTTCATTCGACAGTAGACAGGCTGAGGCCGGGACTTGTTTCTCGTATAGGGCGTATTGTGTGGTGAGTAATTTCCGGACTAAGACCCTGAGTTGGCATCCGAGGCCCAAGTGTGGGCTAAGCTATGTGCTCTATTCTGTGTTTATATTCATAGCTTGCATACCTTTCTGCTAGATGACCATGTATATCATATTGTACCCGGGTTGGGGATTCTTACTGAGTAATTCGTTACTCACCTTTATTTCTGTGGTTTTTTCACAGGTAACCATGGTGCGAGACAGGATGGCTGGAGGAGAAGCTGTGATCATGGAAAACCCGTTGTTCAACTCTGAGTTTTATGTTTTATGTTTATGATTTAAATGTCCTCTGAATGCATGTAGTTGGGCACGGAGCCCTAGGGTGTTTTCTGAATGTATTTCCGGATTCTAGCATTGTTGTAACTATTGTAAAGTTTGTATGTTTTAATAAATCTCTGATCAGAGTAAGTTTTGTAAATGTATTTGTCTTGGAACAGGTGGTTGGAAACAGGGGACAGTTTGAGAAATTATGTTGACTTTTTAAATGGATGTTTTATGTTTTAGTTTTTACTTAGAATCCGAACACCATCTTGCGAATTTTCTGTAGCTTTGAATGCATGCATTGAGGTAACGGCCTATTTTAGAACCCTTTCGGGTCGGGTCCTTACAGTTGGTATCAGATCTCAGAGTCATAGATTCTGTAGGGTGACCTTTGTTGTAGGTCGTTTTTCCATGATCATCAGCACTCCTTGAGCAGAGTGTGCTCCAGCCATGAGAGATTTGATGGCAGGTCTTTAGCTATCAGAGAGCGGAGACCCAGGCGCAGTTTGTAGCGCGTAGTGAGGAGTCCCGGGCACAGTAGCTCTTGTAGCCCCGGAGGTTCCCGGGAGGGCATGATCAGCAGGTTTATTCAGATGAGATTGTTGGCGATGATGGAGCCGCCCAGTTTGACAAGTGGATGCTTGTAGAGCTCGATGTTTTAGAAAGTCCTGCTGCTAGTAGTAAAGCGGTTGGCCAGGTTTGAGTTTAGCATCCGTGTGTTGGGATGCCCTGCTGTTCAGAGGCCGAGGTGTGCCGTTCTTGTGCTGTTTGGTACAGCAGTTGGTGGTGGAAGTCCCTTGAGTGAGGTGGACTAGCAGAGTCTCCACCAGTCGCCCGATTGATTGGCAAGTTGCCATGTTAGTGGCTTGAGGCAGATGTAGAGACATCTTTGCCCCCTTGCAAGCCTGCTGTTGTTTAACAGCCCAGTTTCCTCAGATGTTTGGTAGAGTTGAGCACTCTTCCTTGGTGAGCTCCTAGAGTGGAGCTAGCTGCTGCATGTTGAGAGATCCGGCCAGAGCATTGTTGAGCATCATGTGGAGATGCAAGAGTAGGCTGTGAGCCTTCGATTTGATGAGATGCCATAGGCATAGTTGTTTGAGTTGGGCCCTTGTATGCCTAGCCAGAGTTGTTGTCACTTGAGGTAGTGACCTTGCTGGCCCCATCTGTAGTAAGATGTGGATTTGGTAGTAGTAGCACTTGAGGTTCATTGGTTGGTGTGCCACTTTGGCACTAAGTCTGGTTTGGCTTGAGTTTGACATGGGCATAACAGATGGTTCTATGCCGTCTGGAGTTCAGCGCACTCCTTTAGCCTTGGATCCGTTATGGCAGTTGCACCTATTTAGGTCGTGCCAGAGGGCTAGTTCAGTGGTACTCGATGGACTACAAGTGAAAGGATGCTCGAGAGGAGCCGGAGCGTCTTCCCAGTGTTACTGGGGGTTGAGTAAGTCAACAGATTTGCGGTTGGTAAGTGTTGGTGCGCGTGAGTCTCGCGCTAGTGTTAAGGCCAAGAGATTCTTTGTGGTTGGTAGTGCGGTCAACTACCTTCGAGTGCCTTGATCTGAGGAGAGTTGAGCATCGTAGATGCGAGTTCGGTCCAGCAGAGGGACCATGAGTTGGATGCCATGAGGCGAGATGAGTTGATGCCTTGTGAGAGGATTTGGATGCCTTATGGGTAAGCACCCTTGGTAGAGGCTTGGTATAAAGTAAGTTCGGTGTGGCAAGGTTATGCTTTTGTAGAGCAAGGTTGCCTCAGTATTGAGCATCGTGTGGAGATGGAACTTTTGGTGTTCCATGGGTTGGAGTTCAGTTGGAAAATGAACAAGAGCGGTGGTAGCAAAGCCGCGCACTTTCTGATCGCCTTGGCTAAGAGAGTTGTTTGGATCCTTTCCTTGGGTAGAAGCCTTGTTGTGGCTGATGTTTGAGTAGGAGGACGACGCATTCGGTAGCGTTTCGGGTCCTCTTGGTTCCCAAGGAGTTGGAGTTGGCCAGCATGGTTGAGTTGCTGGAGAGACTTGTGCCTGTCCAGGCAGTTGGCTGTTAGCTCGTTAGTCGACAGTGTGTGTCGAGGGTTGCCGAAGAACCCTAGGTTGAGGAGAGCCTCTCCAGAGCTCAGCCAGCCCAGGTAATGAGTTTCAGTTGGTAAGTTGGAGGCGTGTAGTTTGTAGCCTCGGGTGAGTTGCTAGCAGTCTTGATAGACTAGCAAGCCAGTGGTTGTTTGGAGTAGAGTCCGGATTGGTTCCGGTGCGGTGGCAAGTTGATGCTTGGTGTTGACCAAGGTATGGTTTGGAGCTGCTAGAAATTAGTTTTGCTCGTGGGGCGAATGGTTCGTGCCCTGTTGGTTGTTTTCCTGTTTCCAGGATGTTGAGTTGCCTCGTTTGGCATTTGGAGGTTTAGTCTGTGGTGGACCCCCTGTTGTTGCCCCGTGAGATTTAGATGTTGTTACTCTAGTGGAGCAAGACAGTGAGAGTGTGTGGAGCTCTCTATCCTTCGGTTGTCTGCTTGTAAGAGCCGTTCCTCCTGGGAGTTGTCAGATTTCTCCCTTGGTCTTTGAGTTGATGGTAGAGGTGCTAGCAAGTGGGAAGAGCTTGTTGGCTGCTTGGAAGCAGTTGTTTGTCCAGTTAAGCGAACTCTTGGATGGTGTTCTAGAGGCTGCAGTAAAGGTTGTTCTGCCTCTTGTGAGTGTTTGGTCCTCTTGTTGTTTCGAGAGCTAGTTTGGTTCTAGCTGGAGGGCGTTGCCCTGAGGTCTTATTCCTAGTCAGGAAGTTTGGGAGTTGACCCCTCCCTCGGCAGTTGAGTAAGTATTGTTAGTTCCGGATTGGTGGTCCGATTGGTTGAGTTTCCCTTGGGTGTTGCTTCTAAGAGAGTTGGTTGCTGTTGCCTTGGGTTTGAGCAAGTCAGCGAGCGTGTGTGAAGTTCGCTGCCCTTCAGAGTTTGCTTGCTGGGAAATCGTTTCCCGTTTAGCAGGAGTCAGCTTAGCTCTTGAGTTGTGTAGTTGATCAGAGTAGCGCAGTGGTCAGCCCAGCGTGAGGGTCCCTGCTTTGTGTTGTTAGCAAGCAAAAGTTGTTTGTCCCCGCAAAAGGGAGCTGACCAGTAAGAGTTGTTTCTGGCAAGTTGTTGGTTCTTTGGGGATTGAAGATTTCCCTTTCCCCCTAGTCTCTGTGGTGGTTGAGTTGCTCCCAGGATGCCAGCCTCGAGTGTTAGCTTTCGAGGTAGTATTGCTGATTCGTGTGGCTCAGGATCCGTAAGCTTTGAGGTTGTCATTATCCGTTTTCCTCGTGAAGTTTCGGGAGTGGAGCTTCTGGTTGGAAGATGAGTTAGGCTTAAGCTTAAAGGAGAAGTCCTTTGAGTAGCCTAATGGATTTTAAGAGTTGAGTAGTAGTTTCGAGGCGAGCTTTGCTCGTAATAAGTTGGGTTGAGTTCTGCAGAGCAAGCCCTTCTCGGGCTTTGCTTCTTGTTGTTGTGCGTTCGCAGTTGGCGATAGCGGAGCCTCGTTTGAGTGAGTTGGCACAGAGGTGCCGTGGCTTTGGTTGGTAAAGCTGTTGAGCTGTTTTCCTCAAGTGTTGTGCCGCAGAGAGCTGCGTGATGGTTTAGTCCTTGCAGCCCGAGTTTTCCTTGAGAGAAATGTTGGTTGTTCCTTGCCTGGCAGTGTTTTCTTAGGCCAGTTGCTGGTAAGTTTGCGTTCGGCCGATGAGGAGTTCTAGTTTGTTGGTTTGGCCGAGTGGAGCCTGTGCTTGGCCCTTGTCTTTTAGAGGTGGCCGTAGCTGAAGTTTCAGCTGGTGTGAGTGTTGTTAGCCGTCTGGTGTACCAGGATGGTGCCCCTTGCCTCGTTAAGGCTGTAGGCAAGGTTTGAGGTTCGCTGGTCTCTTGTGGAGTAAGAGTAGGCCGTTTGGTTTTCTGGAACCTAGAAGGTTCAGTTGTTTGGCCAGTTTGTGTAGGGTTGAGGCTGTTTGTTAACAGCTATGAGCTTCCAGAGGAGTTTTGCTAGTGCGTGGTGTAGAGTTTTAGAGCTTGTGGCCAGTCCTCGAGTTTGCTGAGAGTAGCACCCTTTGAGAGTTGGTGCGAGTTGAGGATGTGGTTTTCCGTCTATTCCCTTGGAGTTCAGGGTATGCCAGTCTTGGTTGTAGTTTGTGGCAGTCTGGATGGCATTGTGGCCTTGAGTTTTGAGAACCCAAGAGGGTTTGGTTTTCGAAGAAGGTTGGTGTTGTTGGCCGAGAGGTTCAGTTGGTTGGATCAGTGGAGTTTTCCTGGAGCTGTTTCGTCTTAGGACTTTCGAGGGCGAAAGTCTTAAAAGGAGGGAGTATTGTAATAGCCCAGTTTCCTATTCCAGTTTTTGAGGTGCCTTCGGGTCAAGATTCGGTTGTTTGGTTGGGTCTTAGAGCGATTTTGACCCTTGGGGGTATTTTGGTCTTTTGGCTCCCCGGGCAGGATTTGTGGATTTTTAGGGCTTCGAGGTCGCTCCTGCCTTTGTCGAGGCTTGTTTGTTGGTGGCTGCGAGTCCCGAGGTGTTTGGGCTAGTCGGTTGGATGCTCGGTTGTGGTTTGGGCTTTGGCTAAGTGATGGTTGGTTGTGTGCTTCCTTTGGGATTCGAGCCCGGGCCCTTAGTGTTGCTTTGGAAGTTGGATTTAAGTGAGTTTTATTTATTGGAAAAGGTCGCTTCAGTCGGGTCTCGAAGGAGGAAGCTGGGAAATGGGATTTTAAGGTTTTAATTTGGATAAAAAGTGGATAAGGATGGAAATAGGATTAAAATCCCATTATTTTCCTTTTATTCCCATTTTTATTTTATTTTCCCATTTTCTTTTCTAAATTCCCATTTTTTTCTTTTATTTTTCTCTTTTTTCTCTCTCTCTCTCTCTCTTTCTCTCTCCCCGAGCCCCCCACCTAGCCCTAGCCAGCCCCTCCAGCTCGCCCAGCCCAGCTAGCCCGAGCCAAGTCGCGGCCGAGCCCCCTCGTCGACACAGTGCAGCGTCGCCGAGCCCGACCCTGCGCGCGCCTGTGTGTCGCCGGCCGAGCCCCGCCGCGCGTCGCATGATGTCGCCCAGAGCCGTGACGCCTCGCCCAGCTTGCATCGTTCGAGCACCCCAGATTGTGCCATGTCGCGCTACGCCGCCTGGTCCGCTTTCGCCCCGCCGCGCGAGTCATGTCGCCGGCCGAGGCGCGCCGGACCAGCCGCACAGTGTCGCTCGTCTCGTCCGCGCCCGTGTCGCCCAGATCTGAGCCGTCGCGTCGTGTCGCTCGCGCCCGCGCGCTGTTCCTTTGCCGAGCCGTACCGCGCGCCGTTGCCCAGCCGAGCTCGCGCCCGCGCCCGCGCGCCCCTGTGTGGCTCGCGCTCCCTTCTGTGCCCCTCACCGCCCAGCAGCTGCTTCGCTCGTGCAGCCGGCTAGTTCGCGTGTCAGCCGCGCCTCGTGAATTGCTCCTAAGCCCAGCCCTGTTTATTTTATTGTATTTAGGCCAATTTTTATGATTATTGATATGTTTGTTGGGCTCGCTATAGGTTGCTCGGGTTCAATCGCAGTTAGGTTTGTTGTGTGATTTTGCCTTCCGACCAGGTAAGGATGTAACAGCCCAGTTTTCTATCCCAATTTTCGAGGTGCCTTCGGGTCAAGATTCGGTTGTTTGGTTTAGTCTTAGAGCTGTTTTGACCCTTGGGGGTATTTTGGTCTTTTGGCTCCCCGGGTAGGATTTGTGGTTTTTAGGGCTTCGAGGTCGCTCCTGCCTTTGTCGAGGCTTGTTTGTTGTTGGCTGCGAGTCCCGTGGTGTTTGGGCTAGTCGGTTGGATGCTCGGTTGTGGTTTGGGCTTTGGCAAACTGATGGTTGGTTGTGTGCTTCCTTTGGGATTCGAGCCCGAGCCCTTATTGTTGGTTTGGGAGTTGGATTTAAGTGAGTTTTATTTATTGGAAAAGATTGCTTCGGTCGGGTCTCGAAGGAGGAAGCCGGGAAATGGGATTTTAAGGTTTTAAAGTGGATAAGGATGGATTAAATGGATTAAAATCCCATTATTTTCCTTTTTTCCCATTTTCCTTTTTATTTCCCATTTTCTTTTATTTATTTTCCCAAAATCCATTTTTCTCTTTTTTTCTCTCTCTCTCTCTCTCTCTCTCTCTCTCTCCCCGAGCCCCCTAGCTCGAGCCCCTTGGGTCGCCCAACCCAGCCAGCCCGAGCAAGCCCGTCGCCCAGCCAGCCCGAGCCAGCCCGCTCGCTCAGCCTGTGCCATCGCCCAGGTCGCGTCGCCCTCGCCTTCTCTCGTCCCCCAGCCAGCCAGAGCTTTTAGCTCGCCCAGCCCGAGCGTCGCGTCGCCCTCACCCTGCTCGTGTGGCCCGAGCTCGCCCGCCAGGTCGGGTCGCCAGCCCAAGCTCGCCCGCCAGGTCGCGTAGCCCTGCCCTAGCCCGGCCGCACAGTGTCGCTCGTCTCGTTCGCGCCCGTGTCGCCCAGTGCCGAGCCGTCGCGTCGTGTCGCTCGCGCCCGCGCGCTGTCCCTGTGCCGAGCCGCGCCGCACGCTAGCGCCCAGCCGAGCTAGAGCCCGCGCAGCCAGCGCGCCAGCACCCAGTCAGCCCCATCAGCTGCCTAGCCCGTGCAGCGTGCTCGTTCGCGTGTCAGCCGTGCCTCGTGAGTTTCTTCCGAGCCGAGCCCTGTTTATTTTATTATTATTTAGGCCTATTGTGTGATTATTGATGTGTTTGTTTGGCTCCTTATAGGTTGCTCGGGTTCGATCGCAGTTAATTTTATTGTGTGATGTTGCCTTCCGACCAGGTAAGGATTTCTTACCGGAGTTGTGTGGGCCCTGCGATATTTTCATGATATGCCTTGCTTGTTTGCTGACTGTTATGAGCATGTTAGAGATAGAGCTGTTTGATTGAATTCTTGCTAGCATGTTTGCCTGATTTTACATGTTAGTGCCATGCTAGGTTTGTTCTGCCAGCATGCTTATGATTCCTGCTTAAGCTCGTAGTATCATGCTAGGTTAGCGTGTTTGATGTCGGTCATTGTTTGCTAGCCAGGAATCATTGATTTTTGCTCTGTACTCTTAGATAGAGTTGTAGGGTTTGTCATCATCTAGAGGCTGAGCGGACATAACGTACCTTGTCCCCACTGATCGGGAGTAAAGTGTGCGCAGCATAACGTATCTTGCTTCTCCCCCGGTTGCCAAGGTGGATTTAGCTCAGGTCGGGAGTAAAGTGTGCGCAGCATAACGTATCTTGCTTCCCCCCCCCGACCCGCCGATTGTGGATTTAGCTACCCACTCCGGCATAAGCCTAGTTTGTAGTAGCTGCTAGAGCGGAACCACGCCATCGGTGTAAGCTTTGCCACTGGCGGTTCTTAGCTTAGTCGGTGGATCATCTTTGCATGAGATGCGCGCGAGAGCCTCGCGCTTGTGATCAGTGACACCGCTTCCGAGTCATAGGCATGCGTACTGCCCGCGTAGTTTGCCCTTAGGCCCCGCATTTACGCCGGTCGGTTGCAGAGAGCATGCGGTGTGCGTGCACACGCGCGTTAATTTGCCGGTTCGAGAGCTCCCGGGCTAATGTCGTGAGTACACCATTCCTTCCGTTAGAGCGACTTGGGTACTCTCCGTAAGTCCAGATTATTGCAAGGGCAAGGAGGCCCTTGAGGACATTCTAGGGATCAGTGTATTCCCCCCGAGTGACAGATACCTCGGTGATGTCCCAGGATTGGTCAGTGTATCCAATCCTTAGGCCAGAAGTAGGAGACTTATGATGACTCCAGATCTTTCTTTGTAGCTGTTTGCTTGCATGTGTTGGTACTAGATGACTGATTATATCGTATTGTACCCCGGTTGGGGATTCTTACTGAGTAATTCGTTACTCACCCTTATTTTTGTGGTTTTTCCACCGGTAGCCATGGTGCGAGACAGGATGGCTGGAGGAGGAGCTGTGATCATGGAAAACCCGTTGTTCAACTCTAAGTCTTATGTTTATGTTGATGTTTTAAATGTTCTCTGAATGCATGTAGTTGGGCACGGAGCCCTAGGGTGTTTTCTGAATGTATTTCCAGATTCTAGCACTATTGTAAAGTTTGTATGTTTTAAATAAATCTCTGATCAGAATAAGTTTTGTAAATGTATTTGTCTTGGAACAGGTGCTTGGAAACAGGGCCAGGTTCCAGGAATTGATGTTGATTTTAAATGGATGTTTTATGTTTTAGTTTTTACTTAGAATCCGAACACCATCTTGCAAATTTTCTGTAGATTTGTATGCATGCATTGAGGTAACGACCTATTTTAGAACCCCTTTCGGGTCGGGTCGTTACAGGTTGGTATCAGAGCTCAGAGTCATAGATTCTGTAGACTGACCTTTTGTTGTAGGTCGTTTTTCCATGATCATCAGCACTTCGACACTCATCAGGTACGCCTAAGTTTACTGTTTTAAAGAAAGGGGTAAGAATTTACAATACTTTTCATCTAGTGTATGCCTTGTGTAGTGTTGTGGAGCGGAGACGAGCAGGTTCTGACTCGTTGTTGGTTTGGGCTTAGAGAGCCATCATGCCAACTTTCCGCAGTGTGAGCATTATAGAACAGCTTGTTGAGGTATCCAGATAGATTCGGATGCCCTGGGACGTCGTCCCCGAGCGAGGCAGAGCTTAGACTCCCATAGGCCAATTGTGGCCCAGTTGTTGTTTTTCCCCTAGTGAGAGGGTGGAGGTGCTTTGTGCAGATCGCCAGTATGTTGATCGCACTCAGAGGAGCAGGACGCTTGGCATGTCCGACCAAGGAGTTGGACTGATTGTGTTGATGTTGAGGTCGCGTCTAGGGTTGTTAGGCCCGCAGGCCAGATTTGGCCATGGCAGTTGAGTTGCCTAGTGGAGGGGGTAGAGGCTAGCACGCTTCAGAGTGAGACTCCTTGAGCAGAGTGTGCTCCAGCCATGAGAGATTGGATGGCAGGTCTTTAGCTATCGAGCGAGACCCAGCGCATTTGTAGCGCGTAGTGAGGAGTCCGAGCACAGATAGCCCGGTGTGTGAGTTTGTTTCAGCATTTCCCCAGTAGCTCTAGTAGCCCCTGAGGTTCCGGGAGGGCATGATCGTGAGTTTATTCAGATGAGATTGTTGGCGATGATGGAGTCGCCCGGTTGGCAACTGGATGCTTGTAGAGCTCGATGTTTGATGTAAGTCCCGCTTGCTAGTAGTAAAGCGGTTGGCTGAGTTTGAGTTTAGCATCCGTGTGTTGGGATGCCCTGCTGTTCAGAGGCCGAGGTATGCCGTTCCTGTGTTGTTTGGTACAGCAGTTGGTGGTGGAAGTCCCTTGAGAGAGGTGGACTAGTAGAGTCTCCACCAGTCGCCCGATTGCTTGGCAAGTTGCCGTGTTAGTGGCTTGAGGCAGATGTAGAGACATCTTTGCCCCCTTGCAAGCCTGTTGTTGTTTAACAACCCAGTTTCCTCAGATGTTTGGTAGAGTTGAGCACTCTTCCTTGGTGAGCTCATAGAGTGGAGCTAGCTGCTGCATGTTGAGAGATCCGGCCAGAGCATTGTTGAGCATCATGTGGAGATGCAAGAGTAGGCTGTGAGCCTTCGATTTGATGAGATGCCATAGGCATGGTTGTTTGAGTTGGGCCCTTGTATGCCTAGCCAGAGTTGTTGTCACTTGAGGTAGTGACCTTGCTGGCCCCATCTGTAGTAAGATAAGTTGTTTGCTTGCATGTTGAGGTGTTAGATGACTGATGTATCGTATTGTACCCCGATTGGGGATTCTTACTGAGTATCTTTATACTCACCCTTATTTATCTTTCAGGTAGCTTGGGACAACACCAGGATGACTAGCGGAGGGAGCTGATTGATCATGGGGAGCCGCCGGCACTCTGTCATTTATTATTTCATTGTTATTCAGCATGTAGATGGACAGGAGTCCTAGGGGAACATGGTTTAAAACGTTGTTTAAATTGTATTGTATATTTTTATAAATACTGGCCAGGTTGTTTTACTTCGTTGGATGTTTAAATGAAAACTGTTTTTTATGTTTTAAGGGTTCCTTCTTCTCATATGTTTTGAAAGGTTTTAAATATGAGCACTAAACCGCTTGTTATCATATTTAACTTGCATGCTGAGTGAGAACCCCGGTTTAGGACCATGTTTTGGGTTGGGTTCGTCACAGGGAGTATTGTAACAGCCCAGTTTTCTATCCCAGTTTTCGAGGTGCCTTCGGGTCAAGATTCGGTTGTTTGGTTGGGTCTTAGAGCTGTTTTGACCCTTGGGGGTATTTTGGTCTTTTGGCTCCCCGGGCATGATTTGTGGTTTTCAGGGCTTTGAGGTCGCTCCTGCCTTTGTCGAGGCTTGTTTGTTGTTGGCTGCGAGTCCCGTGGTGTTTGGGCTAGTCGGTTGGGTGCTCGGTTGTGGTTTGGGCTTTGGCAAAGTGATGGTTGGTTGTGTGCTTCCTTTGGGATTCGAGCCCGGGCCCTTATTGTTGGTTTGGGAGTTGGATTTAAGTGAGTTTTATTTATTAGAAAAGATTGCTTCGGTCGGGTCTCGAAGGAGGAAGCCGGGAAATGGGATTTTAAGGTTTTAAAGTGGATAAGGATGGATTAAATGGATTAAAATCCCATTATTTTCCTTATTTCTGTGGTTTTTCCACAGGTAACCATGGTGCGAGACAGGATGACTGGAGGAGGAGCTGTGATCATGGAAAACCCGTTGTTCAATCTGAGTTTTATGTTTTATGTTTATGATTTAAATGTCCTCTGAATGCATGTAGTTGGGCACGGAGCCCTAGGGTGTTTTCTGAATGTATTTCTGGATTCTAGCATTGTTGTAACTATTTTAAAGTTTGTATGTTTTAATAAATCTCTGATCAGAGTAAGTTTTGTAAATGTATTTGTCTTGGAACAGGTGGTTGGAAACAGGGACAGGTTTCAGGAAATTATGTTGACTTTTTAAATGGATGTTTTATGTTTTAGTTTTTACTTAGAATCCGAAACACCATCTTGCGAATTTTCTGTAGCTTTGAATGCATGCATTGAGGTAACGGCCTATTTTAGAACCCTTTCGGGTCGGGTCCTTACAGCATTGAAAAGTTTGCGTTCGGCCGATGAGGGGCCCATTTAGTTGGTTTGGCCGAGTGGAGCCTGTACCTGGACCTTGTCTTTTAGTGGTGGCCGTAGCTGAAATTTCAGCTGGTGTGAGTGATGTTAGCCGTTTGGTGAACCAGGATTGTGCCCCTTGTCTTTGGTACAACGATTTCTCTTTAAGATGGTTACTCAAGTGTTGTGGACGCGTTCTAGTTGGAGAAGTTTGCCTTTAGGATCAGTCGACTATTGATAGTCCGATTGGATTTCGTTAAGGCTTGTAGGCAAGCATTGAGGTTCGCTGGTCTCTTGTGAAGTAAGAGTAGGCTGTTTAGTTTTCTGGAACCTGGGAGCTTCAGTTGTTTGGATAGCATGGTGTAGGGCTGAGGCTGTTTGTTAACAGCTGTGAGCTTTAAGAGAAGTTACGTCGGTGCGTGGCATAGAGTTTTGGAGCTTGTGACCAGTCCTCGAGTCTGCTGAGAGTAGCACCGTAGAGAGGTGTTCCGAGTTGGGTTAGAGGGGTTAAGTGAGCTCTAAGTTTATTAAGATCGTTTGAGAGTTGAGGATGGAGTTTTACGTCTAGCTCTATCGCACCTATTTCTTCGGAGTTCAGTGTATGCCCAGTCTTAGTTGAGATAGTTTGTGGCAGATTGGATGGCATTGTGGCTTTGAGCCTTTGGGAACCCAAGAGGGTTTAGTTTTCGAAGAAGGGCTAGTGTTGTCTTAACCGAGAAGTTCAGTTGGTTTGGAATCAGTGGAGATTTCCTAGAGCTGTTTTGTCTTAGGACTTTCGAGGACGAAAGTCTTAAAAGGAGGGAGTATTGTAACGGCCCAGTTTTCTATTCGGGTTTTTCAGGAGCTTTCGGTTCAAGATTCGGTTGTTCGGTTGGGCCGTTAGAGCTATTTTAAACCCTTAGGGGTATTTTGGTCTTTTGCTCCCTAGGCAGGATTTGTGGGTTTTCAGGATTCCAGGGTCACTCCTGCCTTTGTCGAGGCTTGATTGTTGTTGGTTGCAAGACCCATGATGTTTGGGCTAGTCGGTTGGAAGTTTGGAAGTGGTTTGGGTTTTGGCAAAGTTATTGTTAAGTTTAGTGCTTCCTTTGGGATTTGAGCTGTAAGAACCCGACCCAAAACACGGTCCTAAACCTAGGTTCTCACTCAGCATGCAAGTTAAATACTTCATCAAGCGGTTTAGTGCTCATATTAAAAACCTTTCAAAACATTTAAAAGCGGGGACACTTAAAACATAAACAACAACCTTCATTTAAGCAAAGCCAACAAAGTAAAACAAGCCTGGCCAGTGTTTATAAAATCATACAATACAATTTAAACAACTTTTAAAAACGTCCCCCTAGGACTCCTGTCCGTCTACATGCTGAACAAATTATGCAAACAATAAAAGACAGAGTGTCGGCGGCTCCCATGATCAATCAGCTCCCTCCGCTAGC
This sequence comes from Sicyos edulis, assembly GCA_036507275.1. Lineage (NCBI taxonomy): Eukaryota > Viridiplantae > Streptophyta > Magnoliopsida > Cucurbitales > Cucurbitaceae > Sicyos > Sicyos edulis. The sequence goes on from CM071852.1 coordinate 27,360,027, forward strand.
CGTCCCGGTGCTGTCCCAAGTTACCTGGTGGAAAAACCACAGAAATAAGGGTGAGTATAAACATACTCAGTAAGAATCCCCAACCGGGGTACAATACGATACATCAATCATCTGGCACCCTAGTATACATGCAAACAGTTACCAACACAGATCATAGCTCAACGAGCTTACAAGGTAGAATCTTGAATCCTCGGAAGCCTCCTACTTCCGGCCTAATGATTGGCTCTCATAACCAATCCTGGGACATCTCCGAGGGTCTTTCTCCCTCGGCCAATTGATCAGCTCAAAAACCGATCCCAAAGATGTCCGACACCCTCGAGGGTCTTTCTCCCTCGACCATATGATCAGCTCTAAAACCAATCCCAATGGGTGTCCTCAAGGGCCTCTTACCCTCGCTAATAAATCGGACTATCGGGAGAGTACCGAGAAGTCGGCTCTAAACTGGAAGGAACTGGTGTACTCACGAACATTAGCTCGGGGGAGCTCTCCGAACCGGTGACTAACGCGTGTGCGCGCACACCGCATGCTGCTGCAACCGGCGTAAATGTGGGGGGCTAGGTACAAACTACGCGGGCCAGGTACGCATGCCTAAAGACTCGGAAAGCGGTGTCACCGAACACAGTGAGTGTGAGGCCCTCGGCACTCATGCATGCGGCTGTACCACCGACACGAAGCTAAGAACCGGCCAAGGCAGAGCTTACACCGTTGGCGGGGTTCCGCTCTAGCGGAGCTACAAACTAGGCTTATGCCGATGTGGTAGCTAAATCCACATCGACTGCCGGGGGGAAGCAATGTACGTTATGCTTCGCTCTACTCCCGACCGGTGGGGACAAAGTACGTTATGTCCGCTCTCAGCCTCTAGATGATGACAAACTCTACTATACTAGCTAAGAGTACAAAATAACTGATTCCTGGCTAGACATACATATCAACATCAATCACACATAACCTAGCATGATACTACGAACTTAAAGCAGGAATCTCAAGCATGTTGGAAGAACAATCCTAGCATGGCACTAACATGTACAAACAGGCAAACATGCTAGCAAGAGTGCAATCACAAGCTGTCCTATCCACTAATCATGTTCATACAAGTAAACATGCATATAAGGCACAATCAAGAAAGCATCGCAGGGTCCACACAACCACGGTAAGAAATCCTTACCTGGAAACGAGCAGAAATAACTTTCACAATCAAATAATGACCCTCGAGCTTTAAAGCGAAACCGAGCAACCTAAGCATTTTAGTAAAAACAACCTAATTAAATAAACAGCAGCCAACAGCCTAGTGCCCAAAGGAGAAAAGACTCGGGAATTACCGACCGAGAAGACACAAGGTCACGCCCCAACTCGCACGGCAGGCAGGCGAAGGTGTCCGTCGGCCAAGAACAAGCGAGAACGCCTTGGCGGCGCTGGCGCTAGCGAGGCGAGGGGATGTGCAGGTATTTGTTGTCGCCGCAGCGAGCGAACACGCTGGCTCGGGGCGCGGGCGAGACGTCGGTCTGCGAGGGCAGCGCGTGGGGCGGCGAAGTCGGGCGGATGAGCGTAGCGAGCAGCGCAGCGCGGCGCGTCTGGGCGGCCTGGTGCGGAACGTCGCGGCGTGTCTGGGAGCACCTGGGCTGAGCGGCACGGGCGGCGCTGAGTGACGCGCGGCGGACGGCTTGAAAGCGCGCGCGCGTGGCGGCGCTTGGTGCGGGGCGGCGCAAGACACGTCTTGGCGACTGGTGCTGAAGCGCAGCTTGCGCGCGCGGGCGGAGTAGTCATTTGGGTGTGCGGCGCGGCCTGGTGCAGAGCGGCTGGGCATGGGCTGAGCAGGTCGGTCTGCGGGCGGTGGGCGGGTGTGGCTCGGGTTGGTCTTTGCTAGAAATTTGGTGCGGCTAGGGTTGGGTTATCTTGGTGAGGTCGGCAAGGAGAGAGAGAGAGAGAGAGAGAGAGAGAGAGAGAGAGAGAGAGAGTCTTGCAAAACAAGGGGGAAAGGGATTTTCTTGATTTTCTTCCCTTTTCCTAATTTAAATGGGTCTAAAATCCCTTCCCAAAGCTTCCTCTTTCAAAACCCGGCCCAAACAAACTTTTCTTTCTAATAAAACTCTTTTTCCTACAAACTCCCAAACCTCTTGGGTCTTGCAACCAACAACCACCAAACTTCGACGAAGGCAGGAAAGGCCCTGAAATCTTGAAAATCCTCAAAACCCTGACCGGGGGCAAAAAGACCAAAATACCCCTAAGGGTTAAAATAGCTCTAACGGCCCATCCGAACATCCGAATAATGATCTGAAATCACCTGGGTAACCGAAATAGAAAACTGGGCCGTTACATGAGCCCTTGCCCTAAATGTTAATTTGGGAGTTTGAGTTAAGTGAGTTTTATTTAGGAGAAAAGTTGCTTCAGCGGGGTCTCGAAGGAGGATGCCTTGGGAAGGGATTTAGGTCAAGACCTATTTAAAATAGGCTAAGGATGGAAAAATAAGGAAAATCCCTTTTTTTCCCCCTTGTTTTTTCTCTCTCTCTCTCTCTCTCTCTCCCCTCACCAAACTCGAGCCCCCAACCCAAACCCTAGCCGAACCAGCTCGCCCAACCCAGGCCGCCCAGCCGCGCAGCACCGCTCCGCACCAGGTCGCCCAACCCAGTGCCGTCCCGCACCAGGTCGTTCAGCCCCGCCTCACCCGTGTCCCTGTCGCGCCTGCGCCTGCGCCCAGCTCCTTCGCGCGCGTCCCCTACTGCGCCAGCGCGTCGAGCCTGCTCCTTGCTGTCGACAGCCTGCTCTGCTGTGTTGGTGTGGCCCGAGCCTTGTGGCTTCTCGGATGGTAATTCCCGAGTCTTTTCTCCTTTGAGCCCTATGTTGTTGGCTGCTGTTTATTTGATTAGGTTGTTTTTATTAAATGCTTAGGTTGCTCGGGTTCTCTTAGAAGCTCGAGGGTCGCTTGGTTGATTTGTGATAGTTATTTCTGCTTGTTTCCTGGTAAGGATTTCTTACCGTGGTTGTGTGGACCATGCGATATTATCATAATGTGCCTTGTATGCTTGTTTACTGTTATGAGCATGATAGTGATAGGGCAGCTATGATTGATCTCTTGCTAGCATGTTTGTCTGATTGTACATGTTAGTGCCATGCTAGGTTTGTTCTTCCAGCATGCTTATGATTCTTGTTTTAAGTGTGTAGTATCATGCTAGGTTAAGTGTGATTGATGTGGATTATTGTTTGTTAGCCAGGAATCATTTACTCTGTACTCTTAGCTGGTATAGTAGGGTTTGTCATCATCCAGAGGCTGAGAGCGGACATAACGTACTTTGTCCCCACCGGTCGGGAGTAGAGCGAAGCATAACGTACCTTGCTTCCCCTCGGCAGTCGATGTGAATTTAGCTACCACATCGGCATAAGCCTAGTTTGTAGCCTACTAGAGCGAAACCCTGCCAACGGTGCAAGCCTGCCTTGGCCACTTCTTAGCTTCAGGTCGGTGGTACAGGCTGCAGCAGCATGCGGTGTGCGCACACACGCGTTAGTCGCCGGTTCGGAGAGCTCCCCCGGGCTAATGTTCGTGAGTACACCAATTCCTTCTAGTTTAGAGCCAAACTTCAGGTACTCTCCCGACAGTCCAGATTTATTAGCGAGGGTAAGAGACCCTTGAGGACACCCATTGGGATTGGTTTTTGGGCTGATCATATGGTCGAGGGAGAAAGACCCTCGAGGGTGTCGAACATCTATTGGGATCGGTTTTTGAGCTGATCATTTGGTTGAGAGAGAAAGCCCCTCAAGGATGTCTCAGGATTGGTTATGAGAACCAATCATTAGGCTGGAAGTAGGAAACTTCCGAGGACTCCGAAATTTGCCTGGTAAGCTCGTTGAGCTATGATCTGTGTTGGTAACTGTTTGCATGTATACCAGGGTGCTAGATGACTGATGTATCGTATTGTACCTCGGTTGGGGATTCTTACTGAGTATGTTTATACTCACCCTTATTTCTGTGGTTTTTTCCACCAGGTAACTTGGGACAGCACCGGGACGGCTAGCGGAGGGAGCTGATTGATCATGGGAGCTGCCGGCACTCTGTTATTTGTTATTTGCATTATTTATTCAGCATGTAGATGGACAGGAGTCCTAGGAGAATGTTGTGAAAGTTGTTTAAACTATTTTGCGTGTTTTATAAATACTGCCAGGCTTGTTTTTACTTTGTTGGATTTGCTTAATGAAAATTGTTGGTTATGTTTTAAGTGTTCCCCGTTCTCAAATGTTTTGTAAAGTTTTAAAATATGAGCACTAAACTTCTTGTTGACATATTTAACTTGCATCTGAGTGAGAATCCAGGTTTAGGACCTTGTTTTGGGTCGGGTTCTTACAGTTGCAAAAAAATAAAAATAAGGGTTTTTGGCAGAAAATGGATGCAGCAGTTGAGGCTTGAGCCAGGGTGGATGGGAAGATAGCAGAGGGACCTTGCTAGATGAGCTACAGGTCGTTTCTGGTACTCATTGCGCAGGTTATCTTGGTTTGCCTTGGTTTTTGTGACTTAAGTGAGTTTGATTAAAAAATAGGTTTTATTCTCTTTTCTCCTTCCCAAATCACCTTGCCGCAATCCACTTCTCTAGAGCTCCCTGTGCCTTGCTATTTCCATCCTCCCGAGAGCTTCGACCGATTCATTCCAGGTAAGTATTCCGTTGTGTTTCGATTTCTCCTCTTGTTGTTGTTGCCGATCCATTGGCTAAGGGGTTTTGTTGTTTATCTTTTTGGTTGTGGTTGTCGTGGTGCAGTGCAGCTGAGAGGAGCCCAACCGTGAGTCGCTCGATCTCGCCAGCCTACAGTAGCGCCATTGCAGCCCCTGTCGAGCCACACCACACGCCAGCAACCCCGTCCCGATCGCAGCCCCAGCTGAGCAGCCCCGTTGCGATCGCAGCCCTAACTGAACAGCCCCATCGCGATCGCAGTCCCTACCGAGCAGCACCGCATGCAAGCACGCCCCTCAAAGCCGCATCGCCCGTTCGCTCGCGCTTTGTGCGTGCCACATGTCGCGCGCGCTTTGCGACGCCGCGCGCCGCCGTGGCAAGAGCGCAGACGCACGCCCCCGCTCCCACTCGCCTGCCAGCCGTGCCGCATGCCCTGTCGAGCCCTACCGTTCACGCCGAGCCGCACGTCTCCGAGCTGTGTGCCTTGCAGCTTATCCGTCCGCGTGCCAGCCCCAAGCCGTGTGTGTTGCTTCCGACCGAGCCGAGTTCTGTTTGTATTTTACCTAAGGCCTATAGATTGTGTTGTTTGCTGTTTGCTTGTTAGGTTCCCGATAGCTAGCTCGGGTTCAGTTGTAGCTTATGTTGTGTGTTCACCCTCCGACCCAGGTAAGGATTTCTTACTGGAGTTGTGTGGGCCCTACGATATTTCTCTGATTGTTAATTCTATGCATGTTTATGTTTACCAGCATGTTAGTGGATAGGTGCTTTGTTCTGAATTCCAACTGGCATGATTCTCGTGTAATTTCTCATGTTAGTTCCATGCTAGGTTGTTCTGTTCTGGCATGTTCGTTATCTGTTCTTGCTTCGTAGTACCATGCTAGGTTCATAGATTCTGCTGAGCATGTGTTGGTATGTTTGTTGTTAGCTGTTAATAGCTTAGAGTTCTGATAGGTAGCATCATCCGGGCGAGGATGCATAACGTAAAATGCATCCGTGGTAGGGACGTGCGAGGCAGTACTCCGTCCCTGATCCGTTGTTAAGGTTTAGCTAACCTTAACGGCAGCCCAGTACAATCTTGGGTGAGGGTGGCAGACTGTTAAATGACCCAACGGTCGGGGGAATGACGAGGCATTACTTTGTCCCCGGCAGTCGACATGACCTCAACGTGTCAACAGTAGCCCTTGATTGCCACCTGATAGGGCAAGGACTGGTTCCTGGTGTAAGCCTACCACGGACGGTTTTTTAGCCTCAAGTGCGGTGGTACAGGCTGACATAGTCATAGTGTCCTGGTCTCACACCACTATGTTCAGTGACACCGATCCATAAATTATTTTAGGCATGCGTACTGGACCAGGGCAGCATGTTCTAGACCCAGCACCTCTCTGGTTTGCAGCAGCATGCGGTGCGCGCACACGCTCATTACAGCGCCGACTAGAGAGCACCTTTGGATCTTGAGCTCAGTGCACCTTTCGTATCGACAGTAGTAGGAACGCTGATGCCGAGGCTTAGTTTCTCGTAGAGTATCGAAATTCGTCGTATTTTTCTGGAGTAAGACCGTAAGATGGCATCCGATGCATTTATGTATGGATAAAGTGATGTGCTCTTTTCTGTGTTGTATACATAGCTTGCATACTTTCTGCTAGATGACCAGTTGTATCGTATTGTACCTCAGTTGGGGATTCTTACCAAGTAATTCGTTACTCACCCTTATTTTGTGGTTTCCACAGGTAACCAGGAGGAGCTGCTGATCATGGAAAACCTGCTGTCTTTTTAACTCTGAGTTTATGTTTATGTTTATGTTTCGTCTCTGAATGCATGTAGTTGGGCACGGAGCCCTAAGGACGTTTTTGGATTCTATTTGGATTCTGTCATTAACGAACTGTTTTTGGATTATTGGTTATTTGAATAAACCTCTGATCAGAGTAAGTTTTAAACTGTATTTAGCTTGGAACATGTGCTTGGAAATAGGGACAGGTTTCAGGGCGTTTTATGCTTGTTTGTTTAAATGAATGTTTACAAGTTTTTATTTTCATTCAGAATCTGGATAACAATCTTGCATATGATATTTACATTTTAAAAGCATGCATTGAGGTAAAGGCCTAGGTTAGGTGTAACGGCCCAGAAATTTCATCCCGGTCTTTCCGGGAGGACCAGGGGCATTTTGGTAATTTTGGGTCGGGCCGACAGGGCCGGTTATGTATTTGTTAATTGTCGGAAAAATATTGAGTTAATTTGAATGTGTTCGGGAAGTTTTGGGAAGGTTTTGGGCTTGATTTGAGGCAAAAACAAATAAGGAATTAAATAGCGCGTCGGCGAGAGAATCGAACCGGGGACCGTGAAGCAAGCTAGGCAAGCGCCGCCGCCAATCGAGCCATTGAGCGCTCTTGTGTTTCTAAACGCGCCATCTTCTATGTATGCTTGTCTGTCCCTGTTTTGGTTTAAAAGGCGGCTTTCTTGAGCCTTCTCCCTCATTTCCTTTCTTCTTCTCCTTCGCGACCGATCTTCCGACCGAGCGAGAGATTCCCGATTCTTCCTTCTCCGGCTCCAATTTGACCCGAGTTCTCCCTCCATCTTGAAGTTGAATTTCTATTCCGGCAGCAGATATGCTTTTCCTCTCCTCTTCTTCAATCCGAGTTCTCTGTTTCGGGCTTCGCCATTTCCGGTCGAGCCAAGGTGATTTGAGGTATGGGTTTTGTGCAGCTAGTGTAGAGGAGTTCGCCATTAACAAATCGCCCGTCGAATCCTCTCCGATCGCTCGAATTCGAGCTCATTTTTCCCTCGCGCGGAAGCTCGCTCTGTTCGCCCCTGTTCGTCGAGCTCGAGCTGCCGGCCGCACAAAGCGCGAGCGAGCAGCCCGCCGCCGAGCCACGCCGCGCACTTCGTCCCGAGCTCGCGCGCGTCCTCGCCCGACCTCGTGTCGCGTTGCATCGCCGGCGCCAGACGAGCCACGCTCTGTTCGCCTGCATCATTGGCAAGCAGTTAGCGGCATCCATCGCGCGCGCGCGCGCACGCACCGCGCGCCCAACAAGCCCTATTGCTGCCCCGTTCGTGCAATCGGCTCGTTCATGCGTTCGTCGTACCTCGTGAGTTGCTCCCGAGCTGAGCCTCATTTATTTTATTATATCTAGGCCTATTGTGTGATTTTTGTTGTGATTGATAGGTTCTTGGTAGCTAGTTCGAGATAGTTCGCAGCTTAGGTTTTCGTGCCATCGTCCCCGACCAAGGTAAGGATTTCTTACCGGAGTTGTGTGGACCCTGCGATATTATATGTGATTCTTTGATTGATTTGCTTGTTTGTGTTTATTGACATGTGTAGCTAGGTAATCTATTCTCGAATTCCCGATTAGCATGATTTTCTGGTTTAATTCTCATGTTAATCCATGCTAGGTTGTTCCTCTCTAGCATGCTCGTATCTTCTCCTCCTTGCTTCGTAGTATCATGCTAGGCTCGTTGTATTCTTATTGAGCACGTATTGGATTTTATGGAATTGTTTGTTGTTTGCTAGGCAAAGTTAGAAGCTGCAGTAGATAGCATCATCCGGGCCTGATGCATAAAGAACCTTGCATCCATGGCAGGGACGTCGAGCAAGTCATTCCGTCCCTGGACCCCGTGAGGGATTAGCTAACCCGAGCGGTAGGCCCTGCAATCTTGGGTGAGGGTGGCAGACTGTTAAATGCCCCAACGGTCGGGATGATGACTTGGCATTGCCTCGTCCCCGGCGGCCGGCATGTCCTCGGCATGTTTGGCAAGAGCCCCCGATTGCCACTGGTAAGGCAAGGGCGGCTTCTGGTGTAAGCCTACCACGACCGTTCCTTTGGCCCAGTGCGGTGGTTCAGCCGACATAGTTTACGTGTCCAGTCTCACACCCCTATGTCGGTGACACCGATCCAAAGATTTAGTTAGGCGTGGTATTGGATATGGGCGCTTGCCTCCGGACCGCAACCCCCATAGTCTGCGAGAGCACGCGGTGCATGCTTATGCTCATTACTGGCGCCGATCGAGAGCTCCTCGGGATTGTGAGCTAGTGTACCTTTCGTCGATGATGTGAGACAGCCGTGGCCGGGACTTGTTTCTCGTATAGGGCGACTTATGTATTGGGATGTGTGGTGATACTATTCCGGACTAAGACCACGAGTTGGCATCCGAGGCCCAAGTGTGGGCTAAGCTATGTGATCTATTCTGTGTTTTTATTCATAGCTTGCATACGCTCATCGAGATGACCATGTATATCGTATTGTACCCCAGTTGGGGATTCTTACTGAGCGATTCGTTGCTCACCCTTATTATTGTGGTTTTTCCACAGGTAACCGAGTTGCGAGAGAGGATGGCTGAAGGAGGAGCTGTGATCATGGGGCCAGATCTTCCAACTCGATTTTTGTATTATGACTCTCGAGTGTTTTTGTTTTCCCCCCGAATGCATGTGACGCACGGAGCCCTAGGATGTTTGTAAATATTTGTGGATTCCAGCATGTTGTATCTGAACAGGTTTTGAATGGCTTTTAGTAAATCTCTAATCAGAGTAAACTTTGGAAATGTATTTATCATGGAACAGGTGCTTGGAAACAGGGATAGGTTTCAGGGAAATTGTCTAGTTTTTAAAGGAGTTATTTTGAATGTTTTGTTTTAATTGGAATCCGAAATCATGTCTGTTTAAATGTCCTTTACTTTGAATGCATGCATTGGGGTAAGGGCCCATTTAGTGCCCCATTCGGGTCGGTCCCTTACAGTTGGTATCAGAGCTCAGAGTCATAAATTCTGTAGTATGACATGTTGTTGTAGATCGTTTTCCCATGATCACTAGCACTTCGACAGTCATCAGGTACGCCTAAGTTTACTATTTGTTGTAGAAAAAGGGTTAAGAATTTACAATACCTGTCATCTAGTGTATGCCTTGTGTAGTGTTGTGGAGCGGAGACGAGCAGGTTCTGACTCGTTATTGGTTTGGGTTTAGAGAGCCATCATGCCAACTTCCCGCAGTGTGTGATGTATGTTGTGGCTTGTTGTGGTATCCAGGTAGGTTCGGATGCCCTGGGACATCGTTCCAGAGGGAGGTAGAGATTGGACTCTCATAGGCCAACTGTGGCCCAATTGATGGTTTTCCCCTAGTGAGAGGGTGGAGGTGCTTTGCCTTGGAATGCCACTCCAAGAGAGAAGTTAGCTGTGGTTGTGCTGATGTGGATGTTGGTGGAGCAGGTCCCCGTGTGGACTAGCCTGGGTAGCTCAAGTGCTGATCTTGAGCCTTGTTAGATTATTTGGTTGCCCAGAGAGTGGTTGCAAAGTTGGTAGCCTTCGAGGAGGTTGATGAGGCATCTTTGTGCTTCTGTGAAGTGTGGTTGTTTGCACCCGATGGCGGAACCACAGAGGTAAGGGTGCAGCAAGCACTGTTCTCTATAGACTGGATCCGTTGGTGGTTTCCTCAGTTGTTTGGTAAAAAAAAAAAAAAATGAACACTCTTCTTTTGGAAAGCCCTAGAGTAGGGCTAGCTGCTGCATGTTGAGAGAGCCGGCCAGAGTTTGTTGAGCATCATGTGGAGATGCAAGAGTAGGTTGTGAGCCTTCAGCTTGATGAGATGCCTTAGGCATGGTTGTTGAAGTTGAGCCCTTGTATGCCGAGCCAGAGTTCGTGTCACTTGAGATTGTGACCTTGTTGGCCCCGTTGTAGTAAGATGTGGATTTGGTAGTAGTGGCACTTGAGGTGCATTGGTTGGTGTGCCGCTTTGGCACTAAATCTGGTTCAGGCCTGAGTTTGGCATGGGCATAGCAGATGGTTCTATGTCGTCCGGAGTTTAGCGTACTCCTTTAGCCTTGGATCCATTTATGGTAGTTGCACCTGTGTAGGTCGTGCAAAAAGGGCTAGTTCAGTGGTAATCGAAAGACTTCAAGCGAAAGGATGTTCGAGAGGAGCCGCAGCCTTTCCCAGTGTTACTGGAGGTTGAGTAAGTCAAGCAGGTTGGCGGTTGGTAAGTGTTAGTGCGCGTGCATCTCACGCTAGTGTTAAGGCCAAGAGATCTTTGTGGTTGGTAGTGCGGTCAACTACCTTCGAGTGCCTAAACCTCAGGAGAGTTGAACATCGTAGAAGCAAGTTGGGTCCAGTTGAGGGACCATGAGTTGGATGCCTATGAGGTAAGTAGGATGCCTTGTGAGAGGAGTTGGATGCCTTATGGGTAAGCACCCTTGGTAGAGGCTTGGTATAAAGTAAGTTTGGTTTGACGTGGTTATGCTTTGGTGGAGCAAGGTTGCCACAGCTTCGAGCATCGTGTGGAGATGGAACTTTGGGTGTTCCGTTGATTGGTTGTATCTCTGCCAGAGCTAGTGTGGCTTTGGGAAAAGCATTTGTTAGACTTGGATCGCTAAATGAAGGTTGGGAGTTGTGCACACAAGTGTGTTTTGTGTGGTTCGTTCTGTGGCGAGAGAGTCAGATCCATGTAGGGTTTGCTTTGGGGATCTGGTGCTCAGTTTTTGGAAAAGTTAGACTCCAGGTGGATGTTGTAAGGCTTAGTGAGGTGGTAAGGATACCATGCTCGTGGTATCAGGTTGTTGCTTAGGTGAGATTGTTAAGTGGACCTAAGCTTGGTTGGCGGATCTTCTTGCTTGATCGTCATGGTGAGAGAGTTGTTCGGATCCCTCCTTGGGTAGGAGTTATGTTGTGGTTGAGGTCTGAGTAGGAGGATGACGCATTCGGTAGCGTTTCGGGTCCTCTTGGTTCCCAAGGAGTTGGAGTTGGCCAGCATGGTTGTGTTGCTGGAAAAAGGAGTTGTTGTTGTGCAGGCAGTTGGCTGTAGGCAGTTAGTTGGCAGTGGGTGTCGAGGGTTGTCGAAGAACCCTAGGTTGTGGAGAGCCTCTCTAGAGCTCAATCAGGCCCTGATAGTGAGTTTTAGTTGGCAAGTTGAAGCCGTGTAGTTTGTAGCCCTGGGAATTCTTTGGCGATCTTGGTAGCCTAGCAAGTTAAATTTGTTTGGAGTAGAGTCCGGATTGGTTCCGGTATGGTGACAAGTTGATGCTTGGTGTTGACCAAGGTGTGGATTGAAATTGCTTGAAGTCAGTTTTTCTCGTGGGGCGAATGGTTCGTGCCCTGTTGGTTGTCTTCCTGTTTCCAGGAAAGTTGAGAGTTTCCCCGTTGGTATTTGGAGGTTCAATCCGTGGTAGACCCTTGTTGCTACCCCGTGAGATTTTGATCTTGTCGCTTTAATGGAGCAAGGCGGTGAGTGTATGTGGAGCTCTCTGTCCTTCGATTTGTCCGCTCGTAGGAGCCCGTTTCTTTTTACAGGTTTGGCGGTTTTTTGCCGTCGGTTTGTTAAGGATTTTTTCCGCCATAGCCTCGCCCTCACTCGTCGGCGAGGAAGGGTGTCGAGTTTATTTGGAAACGAGTAAGTGTGATGAGAGCTTTGCTGAGGCTCAAGCGCGATTTGACTCGGCACCGATATTGGCGATCCGAGGGGACAAGGCGGTTTCGTGATTTACTGCGATGCTTCCAAGTTCGGGTTGGGTTGTGTGTTGATGCAAAGACGGAAGGTCATTGCTTATGCTTCCCGTCATTTGAAGCCATATGAGCGAGAACTATCCGACTCATGATATGGAAATGGCGCGAGTGGTGTTATGACTTGAAGATTTGGAGGCATTACCTGTATGGTGAGCAGATTCAGATGTTTACCGATCACTAGAGCCTCAAGTATCTGTTTGCTCAGAAGGAGCTGAATATGAGGCAGAGGAGATGGTTAGAGTTGGTGAAAGATTATGACTGCGAGAGTTTGTACCATCCGGGTAAAGCAAATGTTGTAGCTGATGCTTGAGTAGGAAGACGTCGCACTCCGCGGCGTTGTTGAGTTCCCAGCCCAGATTACGGAGAGAGGTCGAGCGGGCTGAGATTGCAGTGTTGTTGGGTGAGGTTACTGCCAGAGTAGCTCAGTTGACAACGGATTATTGATAGTCAGCTGAGTGACCCCGCACTTAAGAGATTGTTTGACAGAGTTAGTGCTGATGGAGATTTTGACTTTGTGTATTCACCAGACAGTGGGCTGACGTGCAGAGGCCGGTTGTGTGTTCCGGATGTTGCAGGATTGCGAACAGAGTTGCTCTCAGAGGCCCACAGTTCTCTGTTTGCTTGGCACCCTGGAGGTACCAAGATGTATCGGGATCTTAAGCAGACATTCTGGTGGATGGGTATGAAAAGAGATGTTGCGGAGTTTGTCAGTCGATGTCTCACTTGTCAGCAAGTGAAGGCACCCAGGCAGAGACCAGCCAGTTTGTTGCAGCCGCTGAGTGTGCCTCAGTGGAAATGGGAAGAGATCTCCATGGACTTTATTTCTGGTTTGCCGAGGACTCCGAGGAAGTTCTCTCAGATTTGGGTGATAGCCGACCAATTGGCTAAGAGCGCACACTTCATTCCCGGTAGAGACACTTATACCGTGGAATAGTGGGCGCAGTTGTTTTTGGAACAGATCGTTCGTTATCACGGTGTGCCTGTGAGGATTGTGTCTGACCGTGATTCGAGGGCTTGTGTGTTGGATTTCCGAGCGATTGGGACCGATGCACTGTGATCGATGGAGTTTGCATATAACAACAGTTATCAGTCGACGATTCAGATGGCTCCCTTCGAGGCTTTGTATGGCAAGCGTTGTCGATCTCCTGTGTTCTGGGAAGAGGTTGGTGATAGGCAGGTTTTGGGTCCCGAGTTGCTGCAGTTGACCAATGGTGCCGTGCAGAAGATTAGAGCCCGTATGTTGACAGCTCAGAGCAGACAGAAGAGTTATGCCGTTGTTCGGCGTCGGGATTTGGATTTTGAGGTTGGTCAACATGTTTTCTTGAAGGTCGCACCGATGCGAGGTGTTTTGAGGTTTGGCAAGCGTGGAAAGCTGAGTCCCCGTTTTGTTGGCCTGTTTGAGATTCTGGAAAGGATCGGCAAGGTTGCTTATAGATTAGCCTTGCCTCCGTCATTGTCGGCAGTGCACAGTGTATTTCATGTATCAATGTTGAGGCAGTACGTGCCGGACCCATCGCACATTGTAGATTTTGAGCCTTTGCAGCTGAATGAGAAGTTGAGCTTCGAGGAAAAACCAGTGGGGATTCTTGCTTTTGAGACAAAGACACTGCGTAATCGTGAAATCCGGCTGGTAAAGGTTCAGTGGAGGAGTCAGAGTTCAGAGGAAGCCACTTGGGAGCGGGAGGATGAGATGAGATTGCATTAACCCGAGCTGTTTCAATCTTAATTGACTTTCGAGGACGAAAGTCTTATAAGGGGGGAGTATTGTAACGGCCCGGAAATTTCATCCCGGTCTTTCCGGGAGGCCCAGGGGCATTTTGGTAATTTTGGGTCGGGCCGACAGGGCCGGTTATGTATTTGTTAATTGTCGGAAAAATATTGAGTTAATTTGAATGTGTTCGGGAAGTTTTGGGAAGGTTTTGGGCTTGATTTGAGGCAAAAACAAATAAGGAATTAAATAGCGCGTCGAGCAGGAATCGAACCAAGACCGTGAAGCAAGCTAGGCAAGCGTCGCCGCCAATCGAGCCATTGAGCGCTCTTGTGTTTCTAAACGCACCATCTTCTATGTATGCTTGTCTGTCCCCTGTTTTGGTTTAAAAGGCAGCTCGCCCGAGCCTTCTCCCTCATTTCCTTTCTTCTTCTCCTTCGCGACCGATCTTCCGACCGACAGAGATTCCCGGCGATTCTTCCTTCTCCAGCTCCAATTCGACCGAGTTCTCCCTCCATCTTGAAGTTGAATTTCTATTCCGGCCAAGCAGATATGCTTTTCCTCTCCTCTTCTTCAATCCGAGTTCTCTGTTTCGGGCTTCGCCATTTCCGGTCGAGCCAAGGTGATTTGAGGTATGGGTTTTGTGCAGCTAGTGTAGGGGAGTTCGCCATCAACAAATCGCCCGTCGAATCCTCTCCGATCGCTCGAATTCGAGCTCGTTTTTCCCTCGCGCGGAAGCTCGCTCTGTTCGCCCCGCTCGTCGAGCTCGCCCGCCGTTCGCGCGATAGCGGCCACCGCCGAGCCACGCCGCGACTTCGTCCCGAAGCTCGCGCGCGTCCTCGCCCCACCTCGTGTCGCGTTGCATCGCGCGCGCCCAGACGAGCCACGCTCTGTTTCGCCCAGCATCGGCTGGCGCAGTTAGGCGCCATCCGCATCACGCGGCGTCCGCTCCGGTAGCTGCTAGCCAGCGCACGCGCACCGCGCCAGAAGAAGCCCTATTGCTGCCCCATTCGTGCAATCAACTCGTTTGTGCGTTCGTCGTACCTCGTGAGTTGCTCCCGAGCTGAGCCTCATTTATTTTATTATATCTAGGCCTATTGTGTGATTTTTGTTGTGATTGATAGGTTCTTGGTAGCTAGTTCGAGATAGTTCGCGACTTAGGTTTTCGTGCCATCGTCCCCGACCAAGGTAAGGATTTCTTACCGGAGTTGTGTGGACCTGCGATATTATATGTGATTGCTTGATTGATTGCTTGTTTGTGTTTATTGACATGTGTAGCTAGGTAATCTATTCGAATTCCCGATTAGCATGATTTTCTGGGTTTAATTCTCATGTTAATCCATGCTAGGTTGTTCCTCTCTAGCATGCTCGTGATTCATTCCTTGCTTCGTAGTATCATGCTAGGCTCGTTGTATTCTTATTGAGCACGTATTGGATTTTAT
This sequence comes from Sicyos edulis, assembly GCA_036507275.1. Taxonomy (NCBI): domain Eukaryota; kingdom Viridiplantae; phylum Streptophyta; class Magnoliopsida; order Cucurbitales; family Cucurbitaceae; genus Sicyos; species Sicyos edulis. The sequence continues at coordinate 27,375,311 of CM071852.1, forward strand.
GGAATTGTTTGTCGTTTGCTAGGCAGTTAGAATTGCGGGTAGATAGCATCATCCGGGCCCGATGCATAAAGAACCTTGCCTCCATGGCGGGTGGACGTCGAGCAAGTCATTCCGTCCCGGCCCCGTGAGGGATTAGCTAACCCGAGCGGTAGGCCCCCGCAATCTTGGGTGAGGGTGGCGGATCGTTAAATGCCCCAACGGTCGGGATGATGACTTGGCATTGCCTCGCCCGGCAGCCGGCATGTCCTCGGCATGTTTGGCAAGAGCCTCGATTGCCACTGGTAAGGCAAGGGCGGCTTCGGTGTAAGCCTACAACGACCGTTCCTTGGCCCCAGTGCGAGTGGTTCAGCCGACATAGTTTACGTGTCGAGTCTCACACCCTATGTCGGTGACACCGATCCAAAGATTTAGTTAGGCGTGGTGGATTGGATATGGGCGACTTGCCTCGGACGGCAAACCCCATAGTCTGCAGTAGCACGCGGTGCATGCTTATGCTCATTACAGCGCCGACCGAGAGCTCCTCGGGATTGTGAGCAGTGTACCTTTCGTGCGACGAAGAGATGAAGCGGTGAGGCGAGGACTTGTTTCTCGTATAGGGCGACTTATGTATTGATCGTGTGGTGATACTATTCCGGACTAAGACCACGAGTTGGCATCCGAGGCCCAAGTGTGGGCTAAGCTATGTGCTCTATTCTGTGTTTTTATTCATAGCTTGCATACGCTCATCGAGATGACCATGTATATCGTATTGTACCCCGGTTGGGGATTCTTACTGAGCGATTCATTGCTCACCCTTATTATTGTGGTTTTTCCACAGGTAACCGAGTTGCGAGACAGGATGGCTAAAGGAGGAGTTGTGATCATGGGGCCCAGTCTTCCAACTCTGATTTTTGTATTATGACTCTCGAGTGTTTTTGTTTTCCCCTGAATGCATGTAGCCGGGCACGGAGCCCTAGGATGTTTGTAAATATTTGTGGATTCCAGCATGTTGTATCTGAACAGGTTTTGAATGGCTTTTAGTAAATCTCTAATCAGAGTAAACTTTGGAAATGTATTTATGTTGGAACAGGTGCTTGGAAACAGGGACAGGTTTCAGGGAAATTGTCTAGTTTTTAAAGGGGGTTATTTTGAATGTTTTGTTTTAATTGGAATCCGAAATCATGTCTGTTTAAATGTCCTTTACTTTGAATGCATGTATTGGGGTAAGGGCCCATTTAGTGCCCCATTCGGGTCGGTCCCTTACATTAGGACCTCTTTCAGGTCGGGTCTTTACACTAACCGAGGAGTCTTTCGCAAGCCCTAACCGATGCTCCTTATTGCTGGACATCCTCTAAAGAGTTCTCTTGCAGCCGAACCAAGTTGTGTGGTGAGTTCTTTCCTTTGGCCAAGAGCTAAGCTTGCTAGTTGGGTGTGCCCTAATCATGTTCTTGTTGTTTTGCAAGCTCCGATCGAAGTCGAGAGTGTTTCCGCATCAAGCCCTAGCAGCCGTGAGCAATTGCCAAGCCGAGCACACTCCCTAGGTGAGTTCTCAACCATAGCCATGAGCATGTTGGTGTGGTTTGGGAGTGTGTTGTTTGTCTTCCCGACAAGCTAACATGTGTTCCTTCCTGCTGAGGTGAAGCCGAGCTTATTCCAGGAGGTTGTTGTGAGGAATCCGGAAGCAAAGCCCTAGCCGAGAGTTCCCTTAGACTTTCCCCAAGGGGCTGGCCGAGAGCTTGTGTTGCTCACTGGGTAACTTCCCTGCTCTTGTTTCCTTGAGTTTAGTTTAGAGATAGATAGTTTAGGTTATTGATGTAACTATGTATGTTTTGCTAGGTTGTGTGTTCTGCAGCTCAAGGAGTGTTATACTTATTTACTGCTTGTTTCCATGTAAGGATTTCTTACCGGGGTTGTGTGGACCCTGCGATTCTTTCTTGATTGTGCCTTGTATGCTTGTTGACTGTTATGAGCATGATAGTGATAGGACAGCTATGATTGATCTCTTGCTAGCATGTTTGCATGTTTGTACATGTTAGTGCCATGTTAGGTTTGTTCTTCCACATGCTTATGATTCCTGCTTTAACTTCGTAGTATCAGGCTAGGTTATGTGTGATTGATGTTGAATAGGTATGTTTAGCCAGGAATCAATTGTTCTGCACTCGAAGTTAGAACGGTAGGGTTTGTCATCATCTAGAGGCTGAGAGTGGACATAACGTACGTTGTCCCCACCGGTCGGGAGTCAGAGCGAAGCATAACGTACATTACTTCCCCCTGCAGCCGATGTGGATTTAGCTACCGCATCGGCATAAGTCTAGTTTGTAGCCTGCTAGAGCGGAACCCTACCACGGTGCAAGCCTACCTTTGTCGGTTCTTAGCTTCAGGTCGGTGGTACAGGCTGTTATATATGAGTGTTGAGGGCCTCGCACTACTGTGTGCAGTGACACCGCTTTCGAGTCTTTAGGAATGCGTACCTGGCCAGCGTAGTTTGTCCCTAGGCCCCCACATTTACGTCGGTTGCAGCAACATGCGGTGTGCACTCACACGCGTTAGTCGCTGGTACGGAGAGCTCCCCCAGGCTAATGTTTGTGAGTACACCACTTCGTTCCAGTTTAGAGCCAGACTTTGGGTACTCTCCCGTTAGTCCAGTTTATCTAGCTGAGGGTAAGAGGCCCTCGAGGACACTCATTGGGATTGGTTTTTTAGCTAATCATACGGTCGAGGGAGAAAGACCCTCGAGGGTGTCGAACATCTATTGGGATCGACTTTTGAGCTGATCAATTGGTCGAGGGAGAAAGACCCTCGGGGATGTCCCGGGATTGGTTATGAGAACCAATCATTAGGCCGGAAGTAGAAGACTTCCGAGGATTCCAGATTTTGCCTTGTAAGCTCGTTGAGCTATGATCTGTGTTGGTAGCTGTTTGCATGTATACTAGGGTGCTAGATGACTGATGTATCGTATTGTACCCGGTTGGGGATTCTTACTGAGTATGTTTATACTCACCCTTATTTATGTGGTTCTTTCACCAGGTAACTTGGGACAGCACCGGGACGGTTAGCGGAGGGAGCTGAGTGATCATGGGAGCTATCGGCACTCTGTTGTGTCTTTCTTTATGCATTGTTATTTCAGCATGTAGTTGGACATGGAGTCCATTAGGGGAACTTACTGAATTTTTGTTTGAAACTATTTGAATGTTTTTATAAACACTGGACATGCATGTATTAAGTTATTGATTTACTTTATGAAAATTGATGTTGAGTTTAAATGTTCCCCGCTTTGTTGTTTGATAAGTTTTCAAATATGAGCACTAAAGCATTTGTAAATATATTTTACTTGAATGCTGAGTGAGGACCTAGGTTTAGGACCGCATTTCGGGTCAGGTTCTTACAATGTTTATTCCACACTACACTTAGATCTAAAGCTTCCTTCTGGAAAGTAATACAACAAAGCTTGACACTTGTTCAAGACTTTAGAATTAAGATAAGTGATAAACATGCAGTAGTGGGATAATTATTCCTAATCCACTCCATAAATATGTAAGCGACCAAGCACTAACCCAATGATTACTACTAGATCATCCTCTTAACATCCCCTCTTTCAAGGGAGATACTAAGCGAGCAACATGTGGGTTGTCAATCGATCTTAGCTAGTTAAAAGCAACCATTGTAAATAATAACTCATCTTACTTTCTTTTTCCTTTTTTTGGCAGGGTATAACTCATCTTACTTTATCATAAATAAATACTAATTACCTACTTGTTCTGTCACCTTTCCTTAGTACATGTCTTAATTAAAAAGTAAACATGCATGAAAATGCAAAAGACTAGTAAAGAAATAAGCAAACTTCCTTACATAAATATCCTAAGTTTTTGTGTTACCACCTACTCCTAACAATTAAAAAACAAGTGCAAAAAGGAAATTTTAAACTAATAAAAAAGTAAAAAGTAGAAATAAAAGCGCGTTGCTGAAGAACTGATGTTGTCACTTGCAATCTCTAGACTTTGACAGATACCTTGATACTACATTTTGCGGGTTCTGCAGATAACAAACATGGTCGAGTGCCCAAACGACAATCTTGCAATCCATTCTCGATAAAATCCTAACAAATTAGCACGCTTTGATCATCGATCATTCAGGTATTTATAAGTGTTTTTCTTTCTTGTGGCCCAAGTTTTCGATCTTTGAAAGATTCTAGAGCTTTTCCTTATCTTTAAGGCGAGATAAAAGATATTCCTATATTTATAAAATTTGGCCGAAAAGGCAATCTTGATTTGCATCCTCAAAGCGTGAGACTTCGCATTCTGGCATCCTAAGCGACGTGTAAAACGTTCTTAATTTCTACACCGAGACGTGGGTTCTTGACATATCTTTGCTCAAAGCATCTGACATTCCTCAATTTCTACAAAAAATTATCAATTTGTCCTAATTTATCTTTGAAGTTCTTTAGACTCTTAATGCATAACTTATACAAATATCTTTATTTTTAATATCATGTTAACTCTATATTTTATCTATTCAATGAAAAGATAATCAAAATGTACTAGAAATATGTCCTAAATAACTCTATTATTTACAGTTATCAATTATAAATACCCAAGTTCATCAATGAACGAAGAAGGTTGGAACGTGCGGAATATGACGACTAATTGCGGAAACCTTCTCCTTTAACCCAACAATAGAGGTTCTTGGAAAGTGTTGGTTTTGACTCTACAAGAAGCTCCATTGACAACACATTTTATTGCTTTTCTTTATTGCTTTCACTTTACTTACTCTTGTCTTTACTTTCTTTACTGTCTTACTTGCCTGTACATACACCTTGTTGAACATCTATAGTTGATTTATGAAGATATTTTCTTACTTTGCTATTGTTTACATAATTGTTTTCTTTAGTATTAGCATGAACTAATTCTAACATGAGAATGATAAGAGTAATATGAAGCATAATTAATTGTTAAAACTTGCGATTAAGGGATGTTGGTGATAGCATGAATACTAAATTAATCTTGACATATGTCGTTTGAGAGACCATATAGTGTTCGCTTTCTATTCGCTCTTGAGAAAGAGGGATAGGTTGAGAAATTCCATGTATGTTCATTAGGTTTTGCATAGCGTCAGCTAGCACTTAGCGGAAGTCTAGAAATATTCACTGCACTAATGTTCTAATGCTTGATTTTAATGTTTAAGGAAGTTGGATGACACTTTGATAACCTTTTGTTGAAAGAACTGCGAAAGCAAACTTTAGGCATAAGTAGGAATAAGTCACTTCTTACCTATTAAAGTCACAAGAATACACAAATAATTATATGTAAGAACCCGACCCAAAACACGGTCCTAAACCTGGGTTCTCACTCAGCATGCAAGTTAGATATGTCAACAAGCGGTTTAGTACTCATATTTTAAAACTTTACAAAACCTTTGTGAACGGGGAACACTTAAAACATAACCAACAATTTTCATTAAGCAAATCCAACAAAGTAAAAACAAGCCTGGCCAGTATTTATAAAAACACGCAAAACAGTTTAAACAACTTTAACAACATTCCCCTAGGACTCCTGTCCATCTACATGCTGAATAAATAATGCAAATAACAAATAACAGAGTGCCGACAGCTCCCATGATCAATTAGCTCCCTCCGCTAGCCGTCCCGGTGCTGTCACAAGTTACTTGGTGGAAAAACCACCGAAATAAGGGTGAGTATAAACATACACAGTAAGAATCCCCAACCGGGGTATGATATGATACATCAGTCATCTAGCATCCTAGTGTACATGCAAACAGTTACCAACACAGATCATAGCTCAACGAGCTTACCAGGCAAAATCTGGAGTCCTCGGAAGTCTCCTACTTCCGGCCTAATGATTGGTTCTCATAACTAATCCTGAGACATCCTTGAGGGTCTTTCACCCTCAGCCAAATGATCAGCTCAAAAACCGATCCCAATAGATGTCTGACACCCTCGAGGGTCTTTCTCCCTCGACCATATGATCAGCTCAAAAACCAATCCCGATGGGTGTCCTCAAGGGTCACTTACCCTCGCTAATAAATCTAGACTATCGGGAGAGTACCCTAAGTCTGGCTCTAAACTGGAAGGAATTGGTGTATTCACGAACATTAGCCCAGGGGAGCTCTCCGAACTGGCGACTAACGCGTGTGCGCGCACACCGCATGCTGCTGCAACCGGCGTAAATGTGGGGGCCTAAGTACAAACTACGCGGGCCAGGTATGCATGCCTAAAGACTCGGAAGCGGTGTCACTGATCACAGTAGTGCGAGGCCCTCGGCACTCATCTGTGCAGCCTGTACCACCGACCTGAAGCTAAGAACCGGCCAAGGCAGGCTTACACCGTTGGTAGGGTTCCGCTCTTGCAGGCTACAAACTAGGCTTATGCCGATGTGGTAGCTAAATCCACATCGGCGGCTGGGTGGGAAGCAAGGTACGTTATGCTTCGCTCTACTCCCGACCTGTGGTGACAAAGTACGTTATGTCCGCTCTCAGCCTCTGGATGAGGACAAACCCTACTATACTAGCTAAGAGTACAGAGTAAATGATTCCTGGCTAACAAACAATAATCCACATCAATCACACTTAACCTAGCATGATACTACGAACTGAAAACAAGAATCATAAGCATGCTGGAAGAACAAACCTAGCATGGCACTAACATGTACAATCAGACAAACATGCTAGCAAGAGATCAATCATAGCTGCCCTATCACTATCATGCTAATAACAGTCAACAAGCATACAAGGCACATCATGATAATATCGCAGGGTCCACACAACCACGGTAAGAAATCCTTACCTAGAAACAAGCAGAAATAACTATCACAAATCAACCAAGCGACCCTCGAGCTTTTAAGAGAACCGGAGCAACCTAAGCATTTAATAAAAACAACCTAATTAAATAAACAGCAGCCAACAGCATAAGGCCCAAGGGAGAAAAGACTCTAGAATTACCATCCGAGAAGCCACAAGGCTCGGGCCACTCCAACACAGCAGCAGGCACCGTCGGCAAGAAGAAGCGTGCTCGCTGTGCGGCTCGGCAGGGACGCGCGCAGCAGAGCCGAGCGCCGGCGCGCAGCGCAGCGCCGACAGTGGACACGCGCGCTGGCGAGCGACGCTACCGGAGCGGGCCCGCGGCGAGGGGGGCTGGGTTGTGGAGACGACGCGTTTGGGCTGCGGAACGGCGCGTTGGCGACGCGACGGGGCAAGGCGACAGCGAGCGGCGTCGAGCGATGCAGGGCGTGCGACAACTGGGCGAGGTAGGGGCTGAGCGATCTTGTGCGGGGCGGCGCTGGGATGACGCACGGGCGACGCATCTAGGTGGCAACGAGCGATGCGGGGCGGCGCTGGGTTGGGCGACCTGGTGCGGAGCGGCTGGGTGGCCTGGGTTGGGCGAGCTGGTCCGGCTAGGGTTTGGGTTGGGGGCTCGGGTTTGGTGAGAGGGAGAGAGAGAGAGAGAGAGAGAGAGAGAGAGAGAGAAAACAAGGGGGAAAAATGGGATGTTCCTTATTTTTCCATCCTTAGCCTATTTTAAATAGGTCTTGACCTAAATCCCTTCCCAAGGCATCCTCCTTCGAGACCCGGCTGAAGCAACTTTTCTCCTAAATAAAACTCACTTAACTCAAACTCCCAAATTAACATTTAGGGCAAGGGCTCAAATCCCAAAGGAAGCACTAAACTTAACAATAACTTTGCCAAAACCCAAACCACCTCCAAACTTCCAACCGACTAGCCCAAAAATCATGGGTCTTGCAACCAACAACAATCAAGCCTCGACAAAGGCAGGAGTGACCCTGGAATCCTGAAAACCCACAAAACCTGCCCGGGGAGCAAAAGACCAAAATACCCTAAGGGTTTAAAAATAGCTCTAACGGCCCAACTGAACAACCGAATCTTGAACCGAAAGCACCTGAAAAACCCGAATAGAAAACTGGGTCGTTACATTATATAACATAAACTCCCTAATCTAACCTTGTTATTCTTAGTCATTAGAATGTTATCTTTTCATTGTCCCGACTTTACATCGACATTTATCCAACAATTTGTATTCAACATTACAAAACCTTATCAAAAAATATTTCCTATATATTTTATACTTTGACTCTAACATGATCACGAACATAAATTAATTATTCAATCCCTATAGAGATGGCTTTTATTACTTATCACACGTTGCAATAACTATGTATGCTTGCATGTTGCTTAAGAACTATTTTCGCTTTGTGTAAATTAAACTCCCTCACAATTATTTCAAACATAGTTAAATGCAACATTTTTCTAAGTGCAAATCTCATTCTTTATAAAAAGCAAAGCATGTAGAGTAGAGGTGGATATTTACTATTGTAACGGCCCAGGTTTTTCATTCCGATTCTGCAGGTGTGTTCGGTTAATTATTCAATGGTTTGGTTGGGCCGTTAGGGCTGTTTGACCCTCTAGGGGGCTTTTTGGTCATTTGACCCCTGGGGGTATTTTGGTAATTGTCTAGGGTTTCAGGATATTTTCCAGACTTGTATTGAGTTCATAATTGTGTTTCAGTTTTCTATTCCAAGGCCGCGAGTTGTTTCGGGAGGTTTGGAGGTTGTTTAGAATTAAGTAGAAAATAGAGGATTAATTGTGAGCTCGTCGGGACTCGAAGGGAGAACCTATTTTGACAAGTGGCACTTGGAGGATTTTTGGAACATTTAAAATAAGAAAAATAAAAGTGAAAATCCTTTTTCTCCCTTCCCCAAGCCCTAGCCGACCCTTCATCTTCTCCATCTCGTCATTTGGTCAAAATCTGATCACCCACACTCTCCTTCTTCTCCATCGCAAGCACCAAGCTCCATCGCCCTCTATTGCTAGCATGCCATCACCAAGCCACACAGCCCAACCTCGGATCGCCCACGCGAAGGATCCCACAGATCCATGTCACCCGCTACTGCTTGCACGTCGCCCAGTCCCAAGCTCTCGCTCGTGCTCACTGTAGCAGCACACCCGAGCCACTCGCCCATCGCCGTCGCATCCCATTGTCGAGCACAGCCACCCCGCATGCTAGCAGCAACAGCCTCGCCTAGAGCTACCTCTCACCCAGCTGCTGATCGTCCTCTCTCGCACTAGCCCAACCATCTGCACGCTGTCGATCCTTGCTGATCCGCTCGCCACGCAAAGCACAGCCACACATCATCGATTCGCTTGCCCTCGCCTACTGTAGCATGCTCGAGCCGCTCGACCACGCAAAGGACGCTACAGCCTGCATCACGTCGTGTCCTGCACAGCCGCTCACCCACGCGAGGAACGCTGCACGCAGCCCTGCCTTTCGCACTCACCCGCGTCGACGCTAGAGCACGCACTCCCCAGCAAAGCCCCGTCCGCTGCTGCCAAGTCTTCGCCGCGTGTAGTTTCAGTACTGCTTTTCACCCTCAGACCGATGGGTAGACGGAGAGGGTGAACCAGATATTAGAGGACATGCTGAGAGCCTGTGTGCAAGACTTCTCGGGCAGTTGGGATCAGTACCTGTATCTGATGGAGTTCGCTTATAACAACAGTTATCAGGCAACAATTAAGATGGCACCGTTTGAGGCACTGTATGGTAAGCGATGTAGGTCCCTTGTGTTCTAGGAAGAGGTTGGTGACAGACAGGTTTTGGGTCCAGAGTTGCTTCAGTTGACCAACGAGGCAGTGCAGAACATCCGAGCTCGAATGTTGACTGCTGAGAGTAGGGAGAAGAGCTACGCCGATGTTAGGCGTAGGATATTAGAGTTTGAGGTGGAGCAACATGTCTTCCTGAAGGTAGCACCGAGGCGTGGAGTACTGAGATTTGGTAAACAGGGCAAGCTAAGTCCCAGGTTTGCGGGACCTTTTGAGATACTTGACCGAATCGGTCCAAGAGCGTACCGATTAGCCTTTCCTCATTCATTGGCTTCTGTGCACAGTGTATTCCACGTATCGATGCTACGTCAGTACGTTGCAGAGCCGTCCCACATTGTTGATTTTGAGTCGTTGCAGCTGAACAAGCCTGTGCAGATTTTAGCTCGGGAGCGCAAGGTTTTGCGTAACCGGGAGATCAGTTTAGTCAAAGTTCAGTGGAAAAACCATAGAGCAGAAGAAGCCACTTGGGAACTTGAGGATGAGATGAGGATGCACTACCCGGAGTTGTTTTAGCTTTAGGACTTTCGGGGACGAAAGTTTTAGAAAGAGGGAATACTGTAACAGCCCAAGTTTTCCTTCCGGTTCTCCAGGTATGTTTGGTTGCTTTCCAGCTTTGCTTGGGTTGTTAGGGCTTCTTGAGCCTTCAGGGGCATTTTGGTCATTTTACCCTCTAGGGGTATTTTGGTCATTTTGTCCTCCGAGTTGTTCTCATAGTTACTCAAGGTTTCACGAATGTATGTGTTGATTTTGGACTTCAGTTTTCCTCCAGTTTTGGTTTCCAGGGCAAGAGTTCCATTTTAGGAAAGTTTGGTGGTCTCCTAGGTGAATGGAGAAAATTAAAAATAATTTGTGTTTAAGCTAGAATTTGATCCTTGGTGTGTGGTGGTCGAAATTGGAGGCTTGTAGAGAGGAAAATAAATTGTTTTAAAAGATGTTGGAGTTGGGACTCGAAGGGGGGATTTTTGGGGAATTTTAATTAAACAAAAATAGGAGAATTTGGACTAGGGTTCCATCTCTTTCTCCTCTCCCCCTCTTGGCCGATTTCCTCATGCTCTCTTCCCCTCTCCTTGGCCAAACTTGCAAGCTCCCAAATTCTCTCCATCTCCATTGCTTCCAACTTCAAGGTTTTCAAGTGTAGTTCATCTCCTTCTCCATTGTTTCTCCAAGGTAAGCTTTTCTTTTCAAAATCCAATTCTCCTCTCTTCCTTTTTCCATGGCCGAAACTAGCTTCTCGTAAGGAGATGATGATTTTTCTTCTTCTCTCCTTGTAGATCCGAGAGGCTTGTTTGGGATAGAGGAAAATTGTGCTTGTCCTTGCTTGTTGGATATCCGAACTCAACTTCCTTCTCCAACCTCCATAGCCGAGAGCTTCAAGGTAAGAATAATGGTGTTTTTGTTGTGTTTGACTTATGGTTTGGATAAATCTAACTTGCTTCTCTTCCTTTGGGAAGCCTTGCCGAAAATCTATCTAGGTGAGTTGGTAAGTTGTTGTGCTTGGTTGTTTGTTGGGTGTAGTGGCCGAGAGCCCATGGTGTTGAGGAGGCCGAGAGCCATGTTGTTGTGTGTGTGTGTGTTTGCTCCTAGCCGAGGCTTAACTCATGTGGTGTGGTGTTGTGTTGTGTTGCTTGTTGCCTTATCTGAGAGTGTAGAGGAAGAAGCTTGAAAATTCTCTTGGTTGTGTTTTGCCCTAGCTTGGCTGAGACTACCATTGGAGGTTGAAGTCTTGCTCGGGTTCCGGTAAAGCCCTAATCATTGTTTGTTTGGTTGCCTAGTTTGTTGTAGTTTGGTTTGTGACTTGATGGTTCTGTTGTTACGTTAACTGTGTGGTGTGCTTCAGCTTGTGATTCATTTCGGGATTTGAGATTCTACTGTGGACAGGTACGGGTTCCTTGCCAGGGTTGTGTGGGCCCTGCGCACCTCATTGATAACTCCTAGTTGTGTGTTTGTCTTGAACTGTTAGTGGATAGGCTTTTATGCAGGTTGTCTGGACTTTATAACTATTAATGGATTCGGCTTCTATGCAGGTTGTTTGGAAAATATAAAATGTTAGTGGATAGGCTTTTGCAGGTATCTTGGAAGAGTTTGTGCTTGTAGATGCTTAGCTCTGTTTATTCTCTCTTGTGTGTAAAATGGAATTGTATGTTGTATATGTTCTGTGGTGATGTATGCTTTAGCATGATTGTAGCTAGGTTCTTCTTGGATTATTGTTAGGGTTGGCATGTAGAATATATCCTGTTTATGTGCTTCTCTACTTATTGACTGTTTATCTGTCCGCTTTACATTCTTATATCTTGAACTTAGTAATTATTATACCATGACTGTAATAATGTGTTAGAGTCATTAGGGAGTCCCGAGTGTCAGTCGAGTTGCGTGCTGGCTCGGTTTGCTCAAGACTGCCCAGTGTGTTGTAGTCCAGGACTAGCCCAGTGTGTGTTGTCCCCTGTTAGCCCAGGGTGTTGCTAACCAGGTAGAGCAGAACTGCCCAGTGTGTTGCAGTTCAGGGCTGCCCAGTGTGTTGCAGCCAGGACTAACCTAGTGTGAGTTGTCCCTTGTTGGCCCAGGGTGTGCTGACCAGTTGAAAGGATTGGCCCAGTGTGTTGCTGACTCGGGTTAGCCCAGAGTGTTGCTACCCATGTTGCTCCAGGACTAGCCCAGTGTGTGCTATCCCCTGTTAACCCAGGGTGTTGCTATTCAGCTAAAGCAGAACTGCCTAGTGTGTTGCAGCTAGGACTAGCCCAGTGTGTTGCTGTCCTTAGTTAGCCCAGGGTGTGCTAATCTTGTTTACTGTGCTGTTATAGCTTGAGAATTATTTGAATTGTACTCCTGTTAGTTAGCCCAGTGTGTGCTAACCTTGTCTGGTTGTGAGCTTAGACCATGTTGATGATTATCCTGTTGTACTATTTAAGACTGCCATGTTATGTTCTATTGCTTGTATGCTAGGGTGTTAGGTGATTTGTTGTGCGTATTGTACCCCGGTTGGGGGATCCTTACTGAGTGAAATTTGTACTCACCCTTTTTGTGGTTTTCTCCACCAGGTAACTTGGCACAGCATCGAGGTGGCTAGAGGAGGGAGCTGATGGATCATAGGCAGGCTGCTGCATAGTCTGAGTCTTTATAATGCATCTTGAAAGTGTTTTTGGAAATTTGTACTGTTGAACTTGGATTTATGTTATTGTTATTTGTAATGTTTTGTAAACTCTGGCCAGAGAGTGTTTATTGTTTTCCTTTGAAGAATTTCCAAACAAATTTTATATTTCCAATGTTTTAATAAAGATGTTCTTTTCCAGTCCTTGAATGATTTTCACTGAATTTTACATGTTGAGTAAGGGCCATTAGGGTTGTTTAGTGTCGGGTCCTTACATAGACCTTGTAGCTCTAGGTTGCTTAGAGTGTTAGAGTTATTAATGAGTCACAAGTGACAGTCGAGTTGCGTGCTAGCACATTTTCCCAAGTGATAGTTGAGTTGCGTGCTGGCTTGGTTGATCCACAAGTGACAGTCGAGTTATGTGTTGGCTCGTTTTCCCAAGTGATAGTCTAGTTGCGTGCTGGCTCGTTTTGGCCCAAGTGACAGTCGAGTTGCGTGCTGGCTCGGTTTGCTCAGGATAAGCCCAGTGTGTTGTTGTGTAAAGACCCGACCCAAAAGGGGCTTTAAATGGGCCTTTACCCCAATGCATGCATTCAAAGTAAGGACAATATACAAATATGATTTCGGATTCCAATTAAAATTAAAACATTGGCATTCAATGAAATCAATACAGCTTTCATCAAAACTGTCCCTGTCTCCAAGCACCTGTTTCAAGACAAATACATTTCCAAAAGTTTACTCTGATCAGAGATTTATTAAAATCATTCAAACCTTTTCAGATAGAACAATGCTGGAATCCACAAAAACATTGGGAAAACATCCTAGGGCTCCGTGCCCGACTACATGCATTCAGGGGAAATAAAAAGACAAGAGTCATAATATAAAAGGTCAGAGATGACAGCAGGTTCCCATGATCACAGCTCCTCCTTCAGCCATCCTGTCTCGCACTTTGGTTACTTGTGGAAAACCACGAAATAAGGGTGAGTAACGAATTACTCAGTAAGAATCCCCAACCGGGGTACAATACGATATACATGGTCATCTAGATGAAAGCTATGAATATAAACACAAAATAGAGCACATAGCTTAAATCCACAAATAATCCTCGGATGCCAACTCAGGGTCTTAGTCCGGAAAATCCATCACACAGCACGCCCTATACGAGAAACAAGTCCCGGCCTCGGCTTCATCGTCGATCGTCGAAAGGTGCAATCGCTCAAGATCCCGAGCAGCTCTCGGTCGGTGTTGTATTGAGCGTAGCGCGCACCGCTTGCTACTGCAGGACTATGGGGTTGTTGGTCTGTCAGTGGCAAGCCGCCCGCATCCAGCCACCATGCCTAACTAAATCTCCGGATCGGTGTCACCGACATAGGGGTGTGAGACACGGACACGTGAACTATGTCACTGAACCACCTTTTTGAGGCTAAGGAATCGGTCGTGGTAGGCTTACACCAGGAAGTCGTCCTTGCCCTAACAGGTGGCAATCAAGGGCTACTGCCGAACACGCTGAGGACGTGCCGGCTGTCGGGGACTAGGCATTGCCAAGTCATCATCCCGACCGTTGGGGCATCGCGTGAGACTACCACCCTCACCCAAGATTGCGGGGCCTACCAGAGGGTTAGCTAAACCTAACGGGGTCCAGGACGAGTATTACCTCGTGCGTCCCTGCCATGGATGCAAGATACTCTATGCATACTGGCCCGGATGATGCTATCTACCTGAACTCTAACATATCATATCAACAGCAAACAATCCAATACAATCCAATATGTGCTCAACAGATACAACGAACCTAGCATGAACTACGAAGCAAGAACGGATAACGAGCATGCCAGAACATAACAACCTAGCATGGACTAACATGAAGAACAACTTAAGAAATCATGCCAATCGGGAATTCAGAACAGAGCACCTATCACTAAACATGCTGATAAACACAAACAAGCATACAAACAACAATCACATATATATCGCAGGGCCCACACAACTCCGGTAAGAAATCCTTACCTGGCCAGGAGGCAACTACACACAAAATCCTAAGTTGCGATCGAACCCGAGCTAGCTAACTAGAACCTAACAAAAACAATAATAATCACAACCCATAGGCCTAAATATAATAAAATAAATAGGACTCGGCTCGGGAGCAACTCACGCGCACGGGCCGACACGCGGCGACAGCAGCAAAGACCGCTGTGGCCGCTGCTGAAACCTTCTTGGTGGCAGTGCACGCACGCTGCTGCACGGCAGGGCGCGCGGACGCGGCGGGCACAGACGGACACGCGCGAGCGCGCTGGGACAACGTCGGGCGCACCGGGCGCGAACGCGACGACGACGAAGCGAAGGCGTCGCGAGCGCGCTTTCATTGGCGATGGAGCGTGGCGCGCGCGCGACACGGTTGTGCGACGGCTGCTGCTTGGTGCGCGCAGCAATGACGTTCTTTGGGCGAGAGATGGCGGTAGCGATCACAGGCGACTGAAGGTGCGCGCAGGGTGTCTGGGCGTCTTCTTTGGCGAGATCACAGGCGTCTTTGGGCAGCTTGCAACAAAACACACACCCACACCACCTCTTCCTCTACACTCTGCCAGCAAGGACACCAAAACGAGAAGATGAAGAGGATGAAGACTTACCCGGAATGACGATCGAATCTTGGGGCTGCAAAGGAGAAGAAATTCGGCTTGGGGCTTGGGAGAGCTTGGCTTGGGCGGCAAATAGAGTTTTGGAGAAGAAGGAACAAAAACCTAATTTCCTTTCATTTAATCAAATGCACCAAAACCCAAAGGAATCAAGGCTAACCAAGATATGTTGCGGAAAGAGTAACAAGATCCTCCAGTGGCTCAACTGGCCACACCACTCACCTGGCTTCCTAGCACCCCAGGTTCGAAACCCAGCTGCAACACAATCTCCTTTATTTTTACTTTTTCATCTATCCTTACTCAAACCCATCCACAAAGCCTAAAAAACCTACAAAAACCCATCCAATAATTTTAGCAACTGGAAAAAGACATAAACGGCCCTGACAGCCCGACCAAATTACCAAAATACTCCTAGGGCATACCTGGAAGACCGGGATGAAAACCTGGGTCATTACATGTTGTCCCCCAGTGTGCTGCTGACAGGTAGGAGTAGGACTTGCCTGAGTGACAGTCGAGTTGCTTGCTGGCTCGGTATAGTCAAGGATTAGCCCAGTGTGTGTTGTCCATAGTTAGCCCAGTGTGTGCTAACCATGTTTGGTGTACTGTTATAACTGCTGAGATTACTTAACTGTTTCTCCTGCTTGTTAGCCCAGTGTGTGCTAACCCTGTCTAGCTTGAGCATAGACCCTTGATGTTGATCAACCTACTGTTCGTATTTCTGTTGAGACTACCATGTTATTTTTTTAAGCATGTATGCTAGGATGCTAGAGGATTTGTTGTGCATATTGTACCCCGGTTGGGGAATCCTTACTGAGTGTAATTGTACTCACCCTTTCTGTGGTTTTTCCACCAGGTAACTTGGCACAGCAACAAGGTGGTTAGAGGAGGAGCTTGTTGATCATAGGGATGAGTCTGTTGCATCTGCTTCCTTTATTACGTTTTATTACTCAAAACCTTTCACTTATGTTTTGTAATGGATTTTAATGTACTCTGGCCAGAGGCTGAATGTTTTAATGAGATGAATGTTTGAAATCTTTTATCTTTAAGATTAATGAATTTTGAATTACGACATTTAGTAAAGGCCATTTATGACCATTTAGAGTCGGGTCCTTACAGTTGGTATCAGAGCCAAGTTCATAGATTCTGTAGAGTGACCTACGTAGTTAGGTCGTTGTATCCCATGATCATCAGCACTCCGACAGCTGCCAGGTATGTGTTTAAGTTTATATTAAGGGTTTAAGTTTACAATATCTGTATCTAGCATACTTGCTTTGTTTTGTTGTTGGCAGTGAGGGTCCAAGTGTGGACTAGCTCTTCGTGGTTGAGTGTAGATCTCCAGTGTGCCGATCACACATAGAGGAGCAGGGACGTCATGTGTAGCCAACTAAGGAGTTGGTGCTGAGCAAGCTATAGATGAGACGCCGTCTAGGGTTGACCAGACCGGTAGGCCACCAGTGGCCCAGTTGCTAGTTTGCCAAGAGGAGGAGTAGAGACTGTCCTGCCTCTGGTTGCCACTCCAAGAGCAGGGTTTGCAGCAGCCATGAAAGTATGGTTAAAGCGATGCTCTCTGAGCATCGAGCAGAGTTTCAAGAGGAGATCTTGAGCATGTCAAATGGATGAGATGTGGCCAGATTGATGAGTCTGGAAGTTCTTGTACGAGTTGTTGGTGTTGTTGTCACAAGAGGTAGTGACCTTATTCGCCTTTTTGTAGCACGGCCTAGAGTTTGGTTTAGTAGTACTTTGTGATGTGGTTGGAGAATGCTCGTTTGGCACCAAGCTTGGGTGCAAGCCTAGGTTCAGGCCTAGTTCGCACTATTGTGCAAATGATTCGTACGACTTTTTTGGAAGTTCAGCGTATTCTTTAGACGTTGCACTTGCAGTACCTATTGAGGTAGCACAAGTGACCTAGTTGATCGTAGTCAGATAGCCACGAGAGTAAGGTTATGCAAGGAATGACCGAGAGTATCATTCTTTAAGTTTACCCTAGAGTTGGGTGAAAGTTAGAGTTGAGCCCTTGGTGTGGGTGGTTATTGGAAATGTAACGGCCCAGGTTTTCATCCCGATCTTCCAGGTATGCCTTAGGGGTATTTTGGTAATTTGGTCAGGCCGTCAGGGCCGTTTATGTCTTTTTCAGTTGTTAACATTATTGGATGGTCTTAAGTAGGATTTTGATGCTTTATGGATGTATTTGGGCATGGTGAGATGCAAAAGAAAATTGGGAAATAAAATTGTAGCAGTTGGGTTTCGAACCCAGGTGGCCTGGGAGGTTAGTTGTGTGTCCTTGCCAGTTGAGCCACCAGCAGCTCTTATTGCTCTTTCCGCGTCATTTTATAGTTAACCTTGGATCATGGGAGTTTTGGTGCATTTGTTTAAAAGGAGAGAAAATAGGGTTTTAGGTCTTCTTCTCCAAATGCTTCTTGGCTGCCCAAGCTCTTCTCCCTAGCTCCCCAAGCCGAATCCTTGCTCTCTTGCAGCCCCGAGGTCCGATCGTCTTTCCGTTAAGGTTCTTCTTCTTCTTCTCCCCCTTCTTCGTTTTAGCACCCCTGCTGGCCGAGAGTGAAGAGGTGAGTGTGTGTGTGTGTTTTGTGCAGCTTGCCGAGTGGAGCCAACCCAGCTACCAAGCCAGATCGCCCAGCTCGTCCCCTATCGCGCGCAGCAGCAGGCACCAGCAGGCCCAGATCGCCCAAGGTCGCTAGCTCCATCGCGCCCAGATCGCCGAGCAGGCCCAGATCGCCCAAGGTCGCCAGCTCCATCGCGCCTAGATTGCCCAGCAGCCGCGCCCATTGCTCCATCGCCCAAGGTCGCCAGCTCCATCGCGCCTGGTCGCCCAACCGAGCTCGCGCCAGCGCGCCGCATCGCGTCGCCTGCCTCGCCCGTCCGCTTGCCCGCGCCTGCGCCCAGCCAACCGTTTGCATGCACGTGCGCGCAGCCCTGCCGCCCATCAGCGCCCAGCAGCAGCCACACCGTGCAGTCTGTCCGTCCGCGCGTCAGCCGTGCCGCTTGAGTTGCTCCTGAGCCGAGTCTTGTTTATTTTATTATATTTAGGCCTATGGTTTGTGATTATTATTGTGTTTTTTAGGTTCTCGTTAGCTAGCTCGGGTTCGTTCGCAGCTTAGGATTCTTGTGTTTAGTTGCCTTCCAACCAGGTAAGGATTTCTTACCGGAGTTGTGTGGGCCCTGCGATATTATATGTGATTGTTGTTTCTATGCTTGTTGTGTTTATCAGCATGTTTAGTGATACGTGCTCTGTTCTTAATGCATGTAGTTGGGCACGGAGCCCTAGGTTGTTTTTTGAATGTTTTTCTGGATTCTAGCACTATAGTAACTGTTGGATGTTTTGAAGGTTTTAAATAAATCTCTGATCATAGTAAGTTTTGGAACTGTATTTGTCTTGGAACAGGTGCTTTGAAGGTTTTCTTACTGTTGTTGGTTCCGGTGTAGGTTGTAGACCTCGGGTGAGTTGCTGGCATATTTGGTAGACTAGCAAGCTAGAGTTTGCTTGGAGTAGAGTCCGGTTTGGTTCCGGTGTGGTGGCAAGTTGGTACTTGGTGTTGACCAAGGTGTGGTTTTGAGTTGCTAGAAGGTAGTTTTGCTCGTGGGGCGAGTGGTTCGTGCCTTGTCTGTTGTCTTTCCTGTTTCCAGGTTGTTCAGAGTTGCCCTCCTTTGGTGTTTGGAGGTGAGCCTTGGCTAGTTTGTGGTTGGCGGTTCAGTCTGTGGTGGAACCCCCCTGTTGTTGCCCCCATGAGATTTAGATGTTGTTGCTTTAGCGGAGCAAGACAGCGAGAGTGTGTGGAGCTCTCTGTCCTTCGGTTGTCCGCTGGTAAGAACCTTTTCCTCATAGGAGTTGTCAGATTATTCCTTGGTCTTGGAGTTGATGGTAGTGGTGCTAGCAAGAGGGAAAAGTTTGTTGGCTGCTTGGAAGCAGTTGTTTGTCCACTTAAGCGGACTCTTGAGTGGTGTTCTAGAAGTTGCAGTAAGGGTTGTTCTGTTGCACCTTTGTAGTTGAGAAACCTCTTTGTATCAGTTGTGGGATGAGGTTGTGCCATTGTGGCTGGATTTAGGGTCTTGACCTATTGAGGGATCCTTGCTGGTTAGTGTAGCTTGTGCTCTGCAGCCATTGTTGGTATTCTTGTTCTTGGTAGTTGGTGTTAACCGGGTAGCGGCGTCCCGTTTGTGAAGTTTCGGTGGAAAGGTGCAATAAGCCTAAGCTAGAGGGTTAAGCCTGTATGTGTTATCGTTTGGACTTGTCAGATGTGTTTCATATTTGAGGCAAGCTTCGTTCCGTTGCTTGCATGGAGGTAAGTTTCGTGGAGGGAGCCCTCTAGGGCCCTGTTGATAGCAAGTTGACTTTTCAGTTAGTGATCTAGGTCGAGCTAGAGTTGAGTAGACCGACGTAGTTATGCAGTGTGCGGATGGTTAGGCTACCGAGTTTGTAGCACTCAAGAATTTGGTTTGTAGCTGGCTTTTGGTTGAGGTGGTTGTGTGAGTTCGGATTTCTGGCGGGTTAGTTTCAGTAGCTAGAGCTCGCACCTCGCCCAGGTGGAGATGTCATTACTGTGGAGTAGTGGCATGGCAGTTTTAGGCTAGAGTTGTTGGCACCAGGATGTGGCAACAAAGGTTATTCTAGGCAGTGCTTTCAAGGATCGTGGTTCTGGAGAGCGTTCGTAGAGGCTTGTGAGCCGAGTGCAGTTCCTGTAGTGTTTTCACCCTCAGAACTTGTTGCGAGTTGGTGTTTCCGTGGTTAGGCAGCGGGAGACCACTGTTGGTTTTATGAGGTTGCTTTGGGTAGCAATTCCCAGCTGTTAGTTCTTATGGTTCCGTTGAGGCGTTGTATGATAAATGTTGCAGGTTTCTAATGTTGTGAGAAAAGATTGGTGGCCGTCAGTTTTTGGTTCCTGAGTTGCTGCAGTTGGCCAGCAGTGCAGTGCAGAAGATTGGAGCTAGTATGTGGGTAGCCCAGAGCTGGCAGAAGTGTTACGCCGATGTACGGCGTCAAGTTTTAGGGTTCGAGTTTGGACAGTGCGTGTTTTTTTTAAGGTTGCACCGATGTGAGGTGTGTTGAGGTTTGGTAAGCGAGGGAAGTGGAGTCCCCGTTTTGTTGGACCATTTGAGATGCTTGAGAGGATTGGCAGAGTTGCATATTGGTTAGCGTTTCCTCAGTTGATGTCAGCTGTGCATAGTGCGTTTCATGTATCGATGTTGAGGCAGTATGTGCCGGACCCATCGCTCATTGTGGACTTTGAGCCTTTGCAGCTGAAAGAGGATTTGAGCTTCAAGGGGAAGCCTGTGAGTATTCTGGTCTTTGAGACGAAGACGTTGCATAATCGTGGGATCCGTTTGGTAAAAGTTCAGTGGAGAAGTCAGAGTTCTGAGGAAGCCGCTCGTGAGCGGGGAGGACGAGATGAGATTGCAGTATCCCGAAACATTTTGAGTCTTAAGGACTTTCGAGGACGAAAGTCATAAAAAGGAGGGAATATTGTAACGGCCCAGGTTTTCATCCCAGTCTTCCAGGTATGCCCTAGGGGTATTTTGGTAATTTGGTCGACCCGTCAGGGCCGTTTATGTCTTTTCCAGTTGTTAAAAATTATTGGTTGGTCTTAAGTAGGATTTTGATGCTTTGTGGATGTGTTTGGGGCATGGTGAGATGCAAAAGAAAAATTGGGAAATAAAGTGAAGCAGTTGGGTTTCGAACCCAGGTGGTCTAAGAGGTCAGGTGTGTCGTTGTCGGTTGAGCCTCGAGCTGCTCTTGTTACTCTTTTCGCGGCATATCATTGTTAGCCTTGGATCCTTGGAGTTTTGGTGCTTTTGATTAAAAGAAAAGAAAATAGGGTTTTTTTTTGTTTTTTCTCCAAATCACCTTGGCTGCCCAAGCCCTTCTCTCCCAAGCTCCAAGCCGAGTTCCTCTTACCTAGCAACCCGTTGTTCGATCGTCATCTCGGGTAAGGGTCCTCGTCCTTTTCATCTTCTTTCGTTCGAAGTCTTGCTGGCCGAGAGGGAAAGAGGTGAGTTTTGTGTTTTGTGCAGCCAGCCGAGAGGAGAGCAGCAACCTTGTCGCGCCAGCAGCCGAGCAGCCCAGCACCTGCGTCGCCCAGCCATCAGCCCTGTCGTGCCCGAGACTTTGGGGCATTTAATAGTATGCCACCCTCACCCAAGATTGCAGGGCCTACCGGTCGGGTTAGCTAAACCCTAACGGGGTCCAGGGACGGAGTACTACCTTGTACGTCCCTGCCATGGATGCAAGATACTTTATGCATTCGGGCCCGAATGATGCTACCTACCTACACTCTAACATATCATATCAATAACATACAATCCAATACAATCCAATACGTGCTCAACAGATACAAGAACAGATACGAGCATGCCAGAACGGAACAACCTAGCATGGACTAACATGAGAAACAACATAAGAAATCATGCCAGTCGGGAATTCAGAACAGAGCACCTATCACTAAACATGCTGATAAACACAAACAAGCATACAAACAACATCACATAATATATCGCAGGCCCACACAACTCGAAGAAGAAATCCTTACTCGGCGGGAGGCAACTACACACAAAATCCTAAGCTGCGATCGAACCCGAGCTAGCTACCGAGAACCTAACAAACACAATAATAATCACAATCCATAGGCCTAAATATAATAAAAATAAATAAGGCTCGGCTCGGGAGCAACTCACGCGGCGCGGCTGACACGCTGATCGGGCAGTAGCACGGCGGCCGCTGGCACTGGCGCTGGTGGGCGAGAGATCGCTGACGGGAAAGCGATGGGGCGCGGGTTGCGTAGGCCGACAGTGAGGCTGGGCACGGCCGAGCGCGACGGCGCTGATCGTGTGCGAAGCGAGGCGGAGCGGACGCGAGGAGGACGCGCCCGCGGGCGAGCGACGCGATGCGGCGGGTGCACGCGGGTTAGCGACGAGATGCGGTGGCGCGCGCATACCGCGACGGCGATCTGGGCGGCTGCGACGGGGCTGCGCGCGCGGCAGTAGCTGCAGCGTCGCGGCATGGGCTGTCAGTCGATCTCGCGGCTGGGCCGCAACTGAGCCGCTCGGGGCGTCTGGGCGACTGCGCTGGCGCTGGCTGCGGGCTGCTCGGTGGGCACGCTCGGCCGGGACGACGCTCGGGGCTGCAAGGGAAGAAGAAGCTCGGCAAGGAACTTGGGAGAAGAAGGTTGGGCGGCCATGGAGTTTGGAGAAGAAGACCCAAAACCCTATTTTCTCTTCTTTTAAACAAATGCACCAAAACTCCAAAAATCCAAGGGTAACTAAGCTATGACGCGGAAAGAGTAACAATAACACTTGGTGGCTCACTTGGCAAGGCTCTCCTCTAGCACACAAGGCCACCTTGGCTCGAACCCCGACTGCAACACAATTTTCCTTTATTTTTACTTTTGCATCTAACCTTTGTCAAACCCATCCACAAAGCTTCAAAAAAACTACATAAACCCATCCAATAATTTTAGCAACAGGAAAAAGACATAAACGGCCCTGACGGCCCGATCAAATTACCAAAATACCCCAAGGGCATACCTGGAAGATCGGGATGAAAACCTGGGCCATTACAATATTCCCTCCTTTTTATGACTTTCGTCCTCGAAAGTTTTTAAGATCAAACAAAGACAGATATCGCAATCTCATCCCGTCTTCCCCGCTCACGAGCGGCCTCCTCTGAACTTTGACTCCTCCACTGAACGTTTACCAAACGGATCTCACGATTACGCAACGTCTTCGTCTCAAAGACCAGAATACTCACAGGCTTCCCCTCGAAGCTCAAATCCTCAATCAGCTGCAAAGGCTCAAAGTCCACAATGAGCGATGGGTCCGACACATATTGCCTCACACCGATACATGAGAACACTACACACGGCTGATAATGACAAAAAAAACTAACCAATATGAAACTCTGCCAATCCTCTCGAGAATCTCAAATGGTCCAACAACAGGAGACTCCACTTCTCCCGCTTACCAAACCTCAACACAACCCACAACGGTGCAACCTTAGAACATGCACTGTCCAACCTCAAACTCTAAAACTCGACGTCGTACACCGGCGTAACACATCTGCCTGCTCTGGGCTACCAACATACGAGCTCTACACTTTTGCACTGCACTGCTGGTCAGCTACAACAACTCAGGACCCAAAACAAAACTGACGGCCACCAACCTTTTCACAAAACACTAGAAACCTGCAACATTTACCATACAACGCCTCAACATAACCTTATGAACTAACAGTTGGAAACTGCCACCCAAAGTACCTCATAAAACCAACACTGGTCTCCCGCTGCCTAATCACGGAACACCTATGTGACGAACCCGACCCAAAACATGGTCCTAAACCTGGGTTCTCACTTAGCATGCAAGTTAAATATGATAACAAGCGGTTTAGTGCTAATATTTAAAAACACCTTTCAAAACATATGAGAAGGGGGAACCCTTAAAACATAACCAACAATTTTCATTTAAACAATCCAACGAAGTAAAACAACCTGGCCAGTATTTATAAAAATATACAATACAATTTAAACAACGTTTTAAACAATGTTCCCCTAGGACTCCTGTCCATCTACATGCTGAATAAACAATGCAATAATAAGTGACAGAGTGCCGGCAGCTCCCATGATCAATCAGCTCCCTCCGCTAGCCATCCTGGTGCTGTCCCAATTACCTGAAAGATAAATAAGGGTGAGTATAAACATACTCAGTAAGAATCCCCAACCGGGGTACAATACGATACATCAGTCATCTAGCACCTCAACATGCAAGCAAACAGCTATCAACATAGATCATAGCTCAACGAGCTCATAATACAAGATTTGGAGTCATCGGAAGTCTCCTACTTCCGGCCTAATGATTGGTTCTCATAACCAATCCTGGACATCACCGAGGTATCTTTCACTCGGGGGATTGCTCAGCTCAAAAACTGATCCCAAAGATGTCCTCAAGGGCCTCCTTGCCCTTGCTGCAAATCTGGACTTACGGGAGAGTACCCGAAGTCTGGCTCTAACGGAAAGAATGGTGTACTCTCGACATTAGCCCGGGGGAGCTCTCCGAACCGAAAACTAACGCGTGTGCGCGCACACCGCATGCTGCTGCAACCAGCATAAATGCGGGGGCCTAAGGGCAAACTACGGGGGCCAGGTACGCATGCCTATGACTCGGAAGCGGTGTCACCGATCACGATGAGCGAGGCCCTCGGCGCTCATCTGTGCAGGATGAACCACCGACCTGAAGCTAAGAACCGGCCAAGGTAGGCTTACACCGTTGGCAGGGTTCCGCTCTAGCAGGCTACAAACTAGGCTTATGCCGAAGTGGGTAGCTAAATCCACAACCGGCGGGTCGGGGGGGAAGCAAGATACGTTATGCTGCGCACACTTTACTCCCTACCAGAGCTAAATCCACCTTGGCGACCGGGGGGGGAAGCAAGATACGTTATGCTGCGCACACTTTACTCCCGATCAGTGGGGACAAAGTACGTTATGTCCGCTCAGCCTCTGGATGATGACAAACCCTACAACTCTATCTAAGAGTACAGAGCAAATAAATGATTCCTGGCTAGCAAGCAATGACCGACATCAATCACATTTACCTAGCATGATACTACGAACGTAAAGCAGGAATCATAAGCATGCTGGAAGAACAAACCTAGCATGGCACTAACATGTACAATCGGAAAAACATGCTAGCAAGAGATCAATCAAAGCTGCCTATCACTATCATGCTCATAACAGTAAACAAGCATACAAGGCATATCATGATATATCGCAGGGTCCACACAACCACGGTAAGAAATCCTTACCTGGAACAAGCAGCAAACAATAATAATTACAAATCAACGAGCGATCCTCGAGCCTCTAATCGAACCCAAACAGCCTAAACATCAAATAAAACACCCCAATTAAATCCACAAACAGCAGCCAACAAATCAGGGCCCAACGAAGAAAAGACTCGGGAAATACCATCCGAGAAGCCACAAGGCTCGGGCCAACCAACACACAACAGGCAGGCTGGGCGCAGGGGCTGGGCTGGCTGGGCGCTGGGGGTAGGGCATGGGCGCTGGGGCGCGGGTGAGCTGGGGCGAGGCAAGGACGCGCGGGCGCGGGCTCGAGCTTGGTAGGGCGACGGCGCTCGGCGCGGCTGGGCACAGGGGACGGCGCGCGAGCGCGAGCTCGGCAAGCAACAAAGACGCGCGCGCTGGCGACGCGACGCGACAGGCTTAGGGAAGCTCAGGATGGCACGGCGAGCTATAGGGGCGAGCGACTCGGTGAGGCTCGGCACAGGGCAGGGCGCCACGGACCAAGGCGACGCGGGGACTGGGCAAGGCTGGGTGACGCGAGAATGGCCTGGGCGACGTGAGGACGGCCTGGGCGAGCTGGGGCTGGGCTCGGAGCGACCTCGGCGAGCTGGGCTGGGCGAGCTGGGCGGCCAAAGGGCTCGGGCTGGGCTAGCTGGGCGACCAAGGGGCTGGCTCGGGCTAGAGGTTGGGGGTGCTCGGGTTGGAGGAGAGAGAAAGGGGAAAAAATGGGAAAATGGGGATTTTGGGGGAAAATGGGAAATAAAAAGGAATTTGGGGATTTTAATAAAAAGGAAAAATGGGATTTTTATCTTAATTCCATCCTTATCCATTTTTATCCAAATTTTCCAATTTCTAAAATAAGCCTTAAAATCCTTAAAATTCCATTTCCCGGCTTCCTCCTTCGAGACCCGACTGAAGCAACCTTTTCCAATAAATAAAACTCACTTAAATCAGCCTCCCAAATGAACACTAAAGGCCCGGGCTCGAATCCGAAAGGAAACACCCAAACAACCATCACTTTGCCCAAAACCCAAATCACAACCGAACTCCCAAACGAATAGCCCAAACATCTCGGGACTCGCAGCCACCAACAAACAAACCTCGACAAAGGCAGAAGCTGCCTCGAAGCCTTGAAAATCCACAAATCCTGCCCGAGGAGCCAAAAGACCAAAATACCCCTAAGGGTCAAAATAGCTCTAACGGCCCAACCGAACCACTGAATCTGAACCGGAAGCTCCTCGAGAACTGGGATAGAAAACTGGGCAGTTACAACCAACTCGCAACAAGATCTAAGGGATCTGGTTCACTCCTCCCAAAAGACCATCGGTCAGAGGGTGAAAACACTACTGGAACTGCACTCGGACCATAAGCCTCTAAGAACACTCTCCAGAACCACAGTTCGTCAACGCACGGCCTAGGATACCCTTTGTTGCCACACCCTGGTGCCAACAACTCCAGCCTGAAACTGACATGCCTCTACTCCAAAGAAATGGCCTCTGCACACGAAACGAGGTGCGAGCTCTAGCTACTGAAACCAATCCTCCAAAAATCTTAACTCACACAACAACCTCGACTAACTGACAGCTCCCACACGGAACTTACAACCCAACAACTTGAGTGCTACGAACTCGGAAGCCCAAACAACTACAAACTGCATAGCTATGCCAATCGACTCAACTCTAGCTTGACTCAAATCACTGGCTGGACAAGTCAGCCTGCCAACAACCGGGCCCCAGAGGGCTCCCTCCACCAAACTTACCTCCATGCAAGCAACGGAACGAAGCTCGCCTCAAATATGAAACGCATCTCACAAGTCCAAACGATAACACATACAAGCTTAACCCTCTAGCTTAGGCTTATTGCACCTTCCCACCGAAACTTCATAAACGAAACTCCACTACTCGGTTAACACCAACTACCAAGAACAAGAATACCAACAATGGTTGGCAAAGCGCAAGCTACACTAACCCGCAAGGATCCCTCAAAAGGTCAAGACCCTAATCCAGCCACAATGGTGCAACCTCAACCCACAACTGATACAAAGGGGTTCTTCAACTACAAAAGGTGCAACAGCTCCCAGGCCAAACACACAAAGAACCTTCTCCGACTAGGCCCAACACTCACAAGAGCAGAACAACCCTAACAACAACTTCCAGAACACCACTCAAGGGTCCGCTTTACTGGACAAACAACTGCCTTTCGGTGGCCAACAGACCCTCCACTCCTGCTAGCACCACTAACACCAACTCCAAAACCAATGAATAATCTGACAACTCCAAAAAAGGAAACAGATCCTTACAAGCGGACATCCGAAAGACAGGGAGCTCCACAACGCACGCTGTCTTGCTCAGCTAAGCACAACATCCAACTCTCACAGAGCCAACAACAGGGGGGTTCCACCACAGACTGAACCGCCAACCATAAACTAGCCAAGACACACCTCCAAACACCAAAGGAGGGCAACTCTCAACATCCTGGAAACAGGAAAAAAAAACAACCAACAGGGCACAAACCACTCGCCCCACGAGCAAAACTAACTTCTTAGCAACTAGAAACCACACCTTGGTCAACACCAGGCACCAACTTGCCACCACACCGGAACCAATCTTGGACTCTACTCCAAACAAACTCCAGCTTGCTAGCCTACCAAATCTGCCAGCAACTCACCCGAGGTCTACAACCTACACGACTCCGGCTTGCCAACTGAGACTCACTACTTGGGCCTGTCTGAGCTCTGGTGAGGCTTTCCACAACTAGGATTCTTCGGCAACCTTCGACACACACTGTCGTCTATCGGTCTAACAGCCAACTGCCTGAACAAACAACTCTTTTTTTTTTTCAGCATCACAACCATGCTTGCCTGCTCCGAACCTCGAAACCAAAAAGACCAGAAATGCTTCAGAATGTGTCATCGTCCTACTCAAAGCATCAGCCACATCGTAGCTTCCACCCAGGGTAAGGATTCCGAGCAACACCCTTAGCAACTACGGTCATGAACTACGCGGCTTCACTACAACCACCATTTGTTCAGTACCATCTGAACTCCAACCATGAACACAAGAGGTTCCACCAACCAAGCTTAGGTTCAACTCAACAAACTTGCCTAAGCAACAACCCAACTACGAGCACGGTATCCTTACAACCTCAACTAAAGCCTTACAACATCCACCTGGAGTCCAACTTCTCCAAGAACTGAGCACCAGTTCTCCAATGCAAACCCTACATGGTTCTGAAACTCTCGCCACCAGAACGAACTACACAAAATAAACTTGTGTGCACAACTCTCAACCTTCCTTCAGAGATCCAAGACTAACAGGTGCTTTTCCAAAAGGCAACACTAACTTCTGGCAGAGATACAATCAACCAAAGGAACACCAAAAGTTCCATCTCCACACGATACACGAAGCAGTGGCAACCTTGCTCTGCTAAAACATAACGATGCCAAACCGAACTTACTTTATACCAAGTCTCTACCAAGTGTGCTTACACATAAGGCGTCCAACTCCTCTCATAAGACTTCCTACTCATCTCATAGGCATCCAACTCGCCTCATAGGCATCCAACTCATCTCATAGGCATCCAACTCGCCTCATAGGCATCCAACTCATGGTCCCTCTGCTGGACCGAACTCGCATCTACAATGCTCACTCAACTCAGGTTTAGGCACTCGAAGGTAGTGGACCGCACTACCAACCACAAAGATCTCTTGACCTCAGCCCTAGCGTGAGACTCGTGACGCACTAACACTTACCAACCGTCAACTCTTTGACTTACTCAACCCCGAGAACACGTGTAACGGCGATTTTCTATTTGGTTACCCGGTGATTTTGGGTCATTATTCGGATGTTCGGATGGGCCGTTAGAGCTATTTTAACCCTTAGGGGTATTTTGGTCTTTTGCCCCGGTCGTGGTTTTGAAGATTTTCAAGATTTCAGGCCATTCCCGCCTTTGTCGAAGCTTAATGGTTGTTGGTTGCAAGACCCGAGAGGTTTGGGCAAGTTGTTTGGAAGTTTGGAGGTGTTTTAGAAAATGGCAAAATTAATTGTAATTTTGGTGCTTCCATTGGGTTTTGAGCCCTTGCCTAAATGGTCTTGGGAGTTCGTAGGAAAAGAGATTTTTATTTTTAAAATAAGTTTGTTTTAGTAGGGTTTGGAAAGAGGAAGCTTTGGGAAGGGATTTTAGACCTATTTAATTAGGGAAAAGGAAAGAAAATCAAGAAAATCCCTTCTCCCCTTGTTTTGCTCTCTCTCTCTCTCTCTCTCTCTCTCTCTCTCTCTCTCTCTCTCTCTCCTAGCCGACCTCACCAAGAAACCCTAGCCGCCATAGCCGCACCCACGCTCACCACTGCTCGGCCCAGCGCACCAGCAGCCATTTTCACCTGTACCACCCCAGCGCACCAGCGCCGCGAGACGCCCGCACCAGTCGCTGCCAGACGCGCCACACCGACTGCATCGGGTCGCCAGACGCGCCGCGTCGTCCCGCACCAAAGCCGCCTGCAGACGCGCCGCAGCGCGTCGCCTCGCCGCCTCGCGCGCGCGCGCTTCAAAGAGACCGTCGCGTCTGCGTGTTCGTGCCACTCGTCGCTTCCGCCGCGCCACTAAGCGCTGCGCTGCGCGCTGATCGCGATCGCAGCGTAGCCAGCGCCAGCGCGCCGTCCCCTCGCCGCGCCAAGAAGCGCCGTTAGCGCCCGAGCAGCGCCAGCGCCAGCGCCCCAGCCGCACTTCAAAGCCAGCGCCAAAATCGCCCTTCTTGCTGCGAGACCCCGTGCCTTCTCGGTTGGTAATTCTCGAACCTATCCTTTTAGATTTTTAAGTCTGGCTGTCTGATATTTATTTAGGATGCTTTTAAAATGCTTAGGTTGCCCGGTTTCGCTTTAAAGCTCGAGGGTCATTATTTGATTGTGAAGGTTATTTCTGCTCGTTTCCAGGTAAGGATTCCTTACCGTGGTTGTGTGGACCCTGCGACGCTTTCTTGAATGTGCCTTATATGCATGTTTACTTTTATGGACGTGATTAGTGGATAGGATGACTTTGTGATTGCATTCCCGCTAGCATGTTTGCTTGTTTGTACATGTTAGTGCCATGCTAGGATTGTTCTTCCGGCATGCTTGAGATTCTCGCTTTAAGTTCGTAGTATCATGCTAGGTTATGTATGATTGATGATGATTATGTATGTTTAGCCAGGAATCGTTTACTCTATACTTTAGCTAGTGTGTTAGGACTGTCATCATCTAGAGGCTGAGAGCGGACATAACGTACCTTGTCCCCACCGGTCGGGAGTAGAGCGAAGCATAACGTACATTGCTTCCCCGCAAATGATGTGGATTTAGCTACCACATCGGGCATAAGCCTAGTTGTAGCTGCTAGAGCGGAACCCCGCCAACGGTGCAAGCCCGCCTTGGCCGGTTCTTAGCTTCAGTCGGTGGTACAGTGCACGGATGAGTGTCGAGGGCCTCGCACTCTCGTGTTCGATGACACCGCTTTCCGAGTCTTAGGCATGCGCACTGGCCCGCGTAGTTTGTACTTAGGCCCCCACATTTACGCCGGTTGCAAAGAAGAGCATGGTGTGTGCGCAAGACACGCGTTAGTCGCCGGTTCGGAGAGCTCCCCAGGCTAATGTTCGTGAGTACACCGGTTCCTTCTGTTTAGAGAGCGGACTTGGGTACTCTCCCGATAGTCCAGATATAAGCGAGGGTAAGAGGCCCTTGAGGACACCCATTGGGATTGGCTTTTGAGCTGATCATATGGTCGAGGGAGAAAGACCCTCGAGGGTGTCGGACATCTTTGGGATCGGTTTTTGAGCTGATCAATTGGCCGAGGGAGAAAGACCCTCGGAGATGTCCCGGGATTGGTTATGAGAGCCAATCATTAGGCCGGAAGTAGGAGACTTCCGAGGATTCCAGATTCTGCCTTGTAAGCTCGTTGAGCTATGATCTGTGTTGGTAACTGTTTGCATGTATACTAGGGTGCTAGATGATTGATGTATCGTATTGTACCCCGGTTGGGGATTCTTACTGAGTATGTTTATACTCACCCTTATTTCTGTGGTTTTCCACCAGGTAACTAGGGACAGCACCGGGACGGCTAGCGGAGGGAGCTGAATGATCATGGGAGCCGCCGCACACTCATCTTTATTGTTTGCATATTTGTTCAGCATGTAGATGGACAGAGTCCTAGGGGAAACATTATTAAAAGTTGTTTGAACCCCATTTTGAATGTTTTATATATAAAGCGGCCGAGCTTGTTTTACTTCGTTGGTTTTTCTTAAACAAAACTGTTGATTATGTTTTAAGCATTCCCCGTTTCTAAATGTTTTGAAAGGTTTTAAATATGAGCACTAAACCGCTTGATGAAGTATTTTAACTTGCATGCTGAGTGAGAACCTAGGTTTAGGACCGTATTTTGGGTCGGGTTCTTACGGTTGGTATCGAGCACGAGTCATAGATTTCAGAGACTAACTCGCTGCGTGTTGTTGCCCCCATGATCATCGGTACTCGCGGCCGTCAGTTTGTGCGAGTTCATTAAGCTAAGGGTTTTATTTTACAACACCGCATCTAGTATACATGTGTTACCCTTGTTTGGCGGTGAGAGCCCAGCGTGGGCTAGGTTTTATGCTTTGTGCGAGATCGCCAGTGTGTCGATCGCACTGCAGAGGAAGGTAGAGCTTAGACTCCGTGAGGCCATTTGTGGCCCGGGTTGTGGTTCTCCCCTAGTGAGAGGGTGGAGGTGCTCTGTGTAGATCGCTAGTATGTTGATTGCACTTAGAGGAGCAGGGACGTTTGGTATTTCCAACAGAGGAGTTGGACTGTTCATGTTGATCATGAGACCACGTCTAGGGTTGTCTAGACCCGTAGGCCACCTTTGGCCCTGGCAGATGAGTTGCCAAGAGTAGGGGGGGTTGAGGCTAGCACGCCTCAGAGTGAGACTCCTTGAGCAGAGTGTGCTCCAGCCACGAGGGAGTTGATGGCAGGTCCTTTAGCTAATAGAGAGCGGAGAGACCTGTGCGCAGTTTGTAAGCGAAGTGAGGAGTCTTGGGCATAGATAGCCCACTGGTAGAGTTTATTTAGGAGACACCCCTCCTTGTAGTTCCAGAGCCCAGAGGTTCCCGAAAGGGCTTGATCAAGCAGGTTTATGCTTTGATAAGATAGTTGGCGTTGATCGAGCCGCCGAGTTTGGCAAGTGGAAGCCTCAGAGTGGATGTTTTGAGACCTCTTGCTAGCGGCAAGGTGGTTGGCCGGGATCGAGTTTATCATCCAAGTGTTGTGATGACACGGTGTTCAAAGGCCGATGACCAGATGTTTAGAGGTCGAGGCGCGCCGTTCTGGTGTTGTTTGATGCAGCAGTGTGGTGGTGGAAGTCCCCTGTGAGAGGCGGACCAGCAGAGTCTCCACCAGCCACCCGGTCGAATTGGCCAGCTGCCAAGTTAGTAGCTTTTGAGGAAGATGTAGAGACATCTTGTCCTCCTGCAAGTCTGCAATCGTTTTGCAGCCAGTTCTTTTAGTACCCTCGTAGCCAGAGGGTAGTGTGGAGTTTGCTTGTCAGGACCTAATCCGTCCGTGGTTTCAGTGGCTATTAGTGAGAAGCACCTTACATTAGCATGTTCAGTGTGGAGCTAGGTGCTGCCACCCGAGGGTTGGCTTGAGTATTCGTTGAGCATCGAGTGGGATGTAGGAGTGGACCTTGGCTTGTCTGTTAGACGTGATGCCAGAGAGTAGTCTACTCCAGTGTTGAGACTCTTATGTTGAGTGCCATTGCCCTGTCACCTGGAGTGTGACCTTCCCTACCCTCAGAGTGGCTTAAATCCCGTAAAGGGATGTTTGTGTTGTAAAGGAAGTAGTGCCCGTTGGCACCAAGCTTTGAGAGGAGGCCTAGATTCAGGCCAGTTGGCACTTTTCATGCGGTGTGGTTCCAGGACACTGCCGGAGTTTAGCATCCCCACTAGTCCTGTACCCATTCATGAGATTTCACCTATTTGGGTTGCATAAGAGATCTAGCTCGGTGGTAGCTAGAGAACTACAAGTTTGAGGTCGTTCGAGGGATAAGTAGGAGCTTTCCATGGTCACCGAGAGTTGGGTACAAAGGATGTTGTAGGTTGGTGAGGGCTAGCGCGTCTGAGTTCTCGCGCTTTTGTGTGAGCTTGTGAGCCAGCTTGTTGGTAGTGTGTTTCGACTACCCCTGGAGTCACCCTAATATGAGTAGGGTTGGCAACGATGATGCGTGGTTGATCCACTGTTAGAGCCATGAGTTGGATGGTTGATCAGAGCACGTTTAGTGGACCATCGGTATGAGGTAAGTTAGCTTGGTGTGGCTATGCTCTTGTAAGAGTGAGTCGACCAATGTGGCATTCCGTGGTGAGTTGACCCTGAGTGGGTTGAACTCTTGTTGGTCCTTTGCTAGATGTGGCTCTATTGGGAGGCAAAAGTTGCCTTGTGTGAGAATACTTGTTGGTTTGGATCTTAAGGAACCAAGTTGGAGCTGTACACGCCATTGTACTTTTGTGTAGCTCGTTCCATGGTATTTTTCAAGAACCACGAGGGGTTTCGGGTTGTGAAACCAGTGCTCAGTTATGAGGAGTTAGGACTTTAGTTCTTGGCAAGTGCCCTAACTTGGGTCGAGAGGTTACCGTGCCGGTAGCCGGGTTGTTGCGTAGGCAAGTTATGCTAGTTGGCCCTTAACCTGGGTAGAGGCATTTCTTGTTGATCGATGGTTGGAGTTCAGTTGGAACTGATCCAGGGCGATGGTAGTAAAATCGCAGAGTTTCTTGCCGCCATGGCTAAGAGAGTTGTTCGGATCCTTACCCTGGGTAGAAGCTACGATGTGGCTGATGCTTTGAGCAAGAGGAAGATTGGGTCTTCCGGTGGTTCCCGCTCTGATGGTTAGCGAGACTCACCAGCGGGGCGATCTAGGGGTCGGGATCGGCGCCGACCGCAGTTAGAACTCGAGGATCGCCGGCGGGGCGAGCCGGCAGACTCATTGCATCAAGTGTGGTAAGCGCTTTGATTGTGTGGAGCATCGCCCGTGCTTGCTACTGGATGTGGCAAGGAAGAGCTTTTGGCCAGCACCTGGTTGAGATCTTGTAGAGGAGATGTGCTCGTGTAGCCGATTGTCGGTTAGACCGTTTGGCGGCAGTGTGTGTCGGAGGGAGATCGGAGGAACCCTAATTTGAGGAGAGCCTCACCAGAGCTCAGTCAGACCCAGGCAGTGTTCCTCGGTTGAGTTGCTGGATGCTTGTAGGCGGTTGACAAGCTAGAGTTGTTCTTAGTAGCCTCCGCGTTGTTTTTTTTAGAATTCTTAGCAAGGTGGTGCTTGGCGTTGGCCAAGGTTTGGTTCCTTTGCTGTTTTCTAGGGCTAGCTTGGTTCGACCAAGCTGGCGTCGCCTGAGGACTTGTTCCTAGTCAGGTAGTTTTGGGAGTTGGCCACCCCCTCAGCGGTTGAGTAGTACCGCTAGTGCTTAGTTGGTGGTTCAAGCGATTGAGGAATCCTTGGATGTTTCTTCTGAGAGAGTTGGTGGTTGCTACCGTTGAGTTTGAGCAAGACAGCGAGCGTGTGTGAAATTCCCGTCCCTTCGGAAGTCCGCTTGCTAGGAAATCGTTCCTGTAGAGGAGGAGTCAGCTTAGTTCCTGAGTTGTGTAGTTGATCAGAGTAGCGCAGCGGTCAGCCTAGCGAGAGTGTCCCTGCGTCTGTTTGTTAGCAAGTGGAAAGTTGTTTGTTCCCGCGAGGGCGAAGGCCAGCCAGTTCAAAGGCTTGAGTTGTTGGCGGAAGGTTGTTGGATCTTTGGAGCTTGTAGACCCCCCTTAGTTCTTTGGTAGTTGAGTTGCACCGTGGATGCCAGGCCTAGAGTTTTAACTTTTGAGGTAGTCTTGCCGACTCGTGTGGTTCAGGATCCGCAAGCTTGTGGTCGTCGCTATCCTTATTCCTCGCGATGTTTCGTGGGTGGAGTTTCTGGATTGGAAGAAGAGTTAGGTCTAAGCTATAAGGAGGAAGTCCTTGGAGCAAGCGGATGGGCTTAAGAGTTGAGTGGCGGCTTGAGGCGAGCTTTGCTCGTTATGAGCTTGGTTTGAGTTTTACGCTAAGCAAGCCTTTCTCGGGCTTTTCTTTTAGTCGTTGTGCATTCGCAGTTGGCATTTTAGCTGAGCCACAGTTGAGTGAGTTGGCACAGAGGTGCCGTGGCATTGGGTGGTAAAGCCCTCGAGTTTCGATCCTCCAGCTATCGTGTTGCTAGTAGCCACGTAATGTTATATTCCTTCTTCGCTCGAGGTTTCCGTGAGAGGAATGTTGTTTGTTTTTTCTGTCGGGCGATGTTCACCTAGGCCGCTTAGTTTCTTAAACACAGGAGGTTCGGTTGTTTGGTCAAGCATGGTGAAGGGTCGAAAGGTGTTTGATAATGACTATGAGCATTCAGAGAAGTTACGCCGGAGCGTGGCGTTGAGTTTTAGAGCTTGTGACCCGTCCACGAGTTTCTCGAGAGTAGCGCCATAGAGAGGCGTCCGAGTTGGGTTAGCAGGATAAGTGAGCCCTAGAGTCGTGAGACCGTTTGAGAGTTGGTGCGAGTCGGAGGTGTGACTCACCGACTAGCTATCGCATGATTTCTTCAAGCTCGGTGTTAGTTCGATTTTGGTTGAGATAGTTTGTGGCAGACTCGGTATCTTTTGGGCTTGGAGACTTTGGGAAACCAAGAGGGTTCGGTTTCGAAGAAGGATTTGTGTTGTCTTAACCGGGAGCTTGGTTGGTTAAGAATCAGTGGGAGTTTTCCTAGAGTTGTTTTCGTCTTAGGACTTTCGAGGACGAAATTCTTAAAAGGAGGAGTATTGTAACGGCCCGATTTTCTATTTGGTTACCCGGTGATTTGGGTCATTATTCGGATGTTCGGATGGGCCGTTAGAGCTATTTTAACCCTTAGGGTATTTTGGTTTTTGCCCCGGTCGTGGTTTTGAGGATTTTCAAGATTTCAGGGCCATTCCCGCCTTTGTCGAAGCTTAATGGTTGTTGGTTGCATGACCCGAGAGGTTTGGGCAAGTTGTTTGGAAGTTTGGAGGTGTTTTAGAAAATGGCAAAATTAATTGTAATTTTGGTGCTTCCATTGGGTTTTGAGCCCTTGCCCTAAATGGTCTTGGGAGTTCGTAGGAAAAGAGATTTTTATTTTTAAAATAAGTTTGCTTGGTAGGGTTTGGAAAGAGGAAGCTTTGGGAAGGGATTTTAGACCTATTTAATTAGGGAAAAGGAAAGAAAATCAAGAAAATCCCTTCTCCCCTTGTTTTGCTCTCTCTCTCTCTCTCTCTCTCTCTCTCTCTCTCTCTCTCTCTCTCTCTCTCTCTCTCTCTCTCTCTCTCTCTCTCTCTCTCTCTCTCTCTCTCCTAGCCGACCTCACCAAGAAACCCTAGCCGCCATAGCCGCACCCACCGCTCAAGCCTGCTCAAGCAGCGCGCAGCGGCCAATTTACCAGACCAATGCGCAGCGCACTAAGTGACCCACTGGCCCAGCCAGCGCACAGCTGCCGAGACGCTCCGCACGAGCTGCGCCAGACGCGCCGCACCGACCTGATCTGGTCGCCCAGACGCGCCGCGTCGTCCCGCACTGAGCCGCCGCCGCCGCGCGCCGCGCCAGCGCTGCCGCGCGCCGCGCCGCGCGGCCAAGACTGTCGGCGTCTGCGTGTTCGTGCCACTCGTCCGCGTCCGCTTGCGCGGCGCTGCGCCTGTCGCAATCCGCACGCACCAGCGCCAGCGCGGCGCCGTCCCCTCGCAAGCGCCAGTGCCGCCAGCCAACGCCGTTAGAGCTCCGAGCAGCGCCCAGCCGCACCAGCAGGCGCCAAAAGCGCCCCCTTGCTGCGAGACCCCGTGCCTTCTCGGTTGGTAATTCTCGAACCTATCCCTTTTAGATTTTTAAGTGCTTTGGCTGTTGTATATTTATTTAGGATGCTTTTAAAATGCTTAGGTTGCCGGTTTCGCTTTAAAGCTCGAGGGTCATTATTTGATTGTGAAGGTTATTTCGCTCGTTTCGGGTAAGGATTCCTTACCGTGGTTGTGTGGACCTCGCGACGCTTTCTTGAATGTGCCTTATATGCATGTTTACTTTTATGGACATGATTAGTGGATAGGGATGACTTGTGATTGCATTCCTGCTAGCATGTTTGCTTGTTTGTACATGTTAGTGCCATGCTAGGATTGTTCTTCCGGCATGCTTGAGATTCTGCTTTAAGTTCGTAGTATCATGCTAGGTTATGTATGAATGATGATGATTATGTATGTTTAGCCAGAATCGTTTACTCTATACTTTAGCTAGTGTGTTAGGGAAATTTGTCATCATCTAGAGGTGAGAGCGGACATAACGTACCTTGTCCCCACCGGTCGGGAGTAGAGCGAAGCATAACGTACATTGCTTCCCCGGCAGAACCGATGTGGATTTAGCTACCACATCGGCATAAGCCTAGTTGTAGCTGCTAGAGCGGAACCACCGCCAACGGTGCAAGCTCGCCTGGCCGGTTCTTAGCTTCAGTCGGTGGTACAGTGCACAGATGAGTGCCGAGGGCCTCGCACCTCGTGTTCGGTGACACCGTTTCCGAGTCTTAGGCATGCGTGCACAGCGCGTAGTTTGTACTTAGGCCCCCACATTTACGCCCGTTTAAAGCGGCATGCGGTGTGCGCGCAAGACACGCGTTAGTCGCCGGTTCGGAGAGCTCCCGGGCTAATGTTCGTGAGTACACGGTTCCTTCTGTTTAGAGCCGGACTTGGGTACTCTCCGATAGTCCAGATTTATAAGCGAGGGTAAGAGGCCCTTGAGGACACCCATTGGGATTGGCTTTTGAGGTGATCATATGGTCGAGGAGAAAGACCCTCGAGGGTGTCGGACATCTTTGGGATCGGTTTTGAGTCGATCAATTGGCCGAGGAGAAAGACCCTCGGAGATGTCACGGGATTGGTTATGAGAGCCAATCATTAGGCCGGAAGTAGGAGACTTCCGAGGATTCCAGATTCTGCCTTGTAAGCTCGTTGAGCTATGATCTGTGTTGGTAAGCTTGTTTGCATGTATACTAGGGTGCTAGATGATTGATGTATCGTATTGTACCCGGTTGAGGATTCTTCTTGAGTATGTTTATACTCACCCTTATTTCGTGGTTTTCCACCGGGTAACTAGGGGGATGACGACGGGAGGCTAGCGGAGGGAGAATGATGAATGATCATGAGCCGCCGGCACTCTGTCTTTATTGTTTGCATATTTGTTCAGCATGTAGATGGACAGGAGTCCTAGGGGAAACATTATTAAAAGTTGTTTGAACTGTTTTGAATGTTTTATATATAAACTGGCCAGGCTTGTTTTACTTCGTTGGTTTTTCTTAAACAAAACTGTTGATTATGTTTTAAGCATTCCCCGTTTCTAAATGTTTTGAAAGGTTTTAAATATGAGCACTAAACCGCTTGATGAAGTATTTTAACTTGCATGCTGAGTGAGAACCTAGGTTTAGGACCGTATTTTGGGTCGGGTTCTTACACACTGGGAAGAGGCTCCAGCTCCTCTCGAACATCCTTCGCTCGTAGTCCTTCGACTACCACTAAACTAGCCCTCTTGCGTGACTTAAACAAGTGCAACTGCCACAAACGAATCCAAAGGCTAAAGGAGTGTGCTGAACTCTGGACGGGTCATAGAACCGTCTGCTATACCCATGCCAAACTCAGGCCTGAACCAGACTTAGAGCCAAAGTGGCACACCAACCAATGCACCTCAAGTACCGCTACTAACAAATCCACATCTTACTACAAATGGGGCCAGCAAGGTCACAACCTCAAGTGACAAAAACTATGGCTAGGCATACAAGAGCTCAAACTCAAACAACCATGCCTATGGCATCTCATCTAACTGAAGTCTCACGGCCTACTCTTGAATCTCCACATGATGCTCAACAAAACTCTGGCCGGATCTCTCAACATGCAGCAGCTAGCCCTACTCTAGGAGCTCACAATAAGAAGAGTGCTCAACTCTACCAGACAACTGGGGAAAC
Organism: Sicyos edulis; assembly: GCA_036507275.1. Classification (NCBI taxonomy): domain Eukaryota; kingdom Viridiplantae; phylum Streptophyta; class Magnoliopsida; order Cucurbitales; family Cucurbitaceae; genus Sicyos; species Sicyos edulis. The sequence continues at coordinate 27,414,426 of CM071852.1, forward strand.
CACCAACGGATCACGTTCGATGGGTACACTGCTCGCTGCACCCTTAACCACAGGGTTCTGGCTTACTGGCTACAAAACAACAACAACAATCTGCAAGGGAACAAAGATGTCTCTACATCCTCCACGAAGGCTACTAACTCTGCATCCACTCTCTAGGCAATCAAACAACCTGCTAAGGTTCAAGATCCACACTTGAACTACCCAGGCTAGTCCACTCTGGGACCTGCTCCACAAGCATCAACATGAGCAAAAGCCAAATCTAACTCCTCTCCTGGAGTGGTACTCCAGGGCAAAACACCTTCACCATCTCTCTAGGGGAAAAATAACAGTTGGGCCACACCGCAAGGGCCTAGGGAGGTGCTGGGTGTAGAGCATGCTGCCCTGGTCCAGTACGCATGCCTAAAAGAATCTCTGGATCGGTGTCACTGAACATAGTGGTGTGAGACTAGGACACTATGACTATGTCAGCCTGTACCACCGCACCTGAGGCTAAGAAAGCAGCCGTGGTAGGCTTACACCAGGAACCGATCCTTGCCCTTTTAGGTGGCAATCGAGGGCTACTGCCGACACGCTGAGGTCGTGTCGACTGCGGGGGAAAAGAAAATGCCTCGTCATTCCCCCGACCGTTGGGGCATTTAACAGTCTGCCAACCTCACCCAAGATTGCACTGGGCTGCCGTTAGGGTTAGCTAAACCCTAGCGACGGATCAAGGACGGAGTACTGCCTCGCACGTCCTTGCCACGGATGCAAGTTACGTTCTACATCCTCGCCCGGATGATGCTACCTATCAGAATTCTAAGCTATAAACAGATAACAGCAAACAATCCAATACGTGCTAAACAGTAACAATGAGCCTAGCATGGTACTACGAAGCAAAAACAGATAACAAGCATGCCAAAACAGGACAACCTAGCATGGAACTAACATGAGATATAACACGAGAATCATGCCAGTCGGAATTCAGAACAGAGCACCTATCCACTAACATGTTGATAAACATAAACTGTAACGACCCAGGTTTTCATCCCGGTCTTCCAGGTATGCCCTAGGGGTATTTTGGTAATTTGGTCGGGCCGTCAGGGCCGTTTATGTCTTTTTCCAATTGCTAAAATTATTGGATGGATTTATGTAGGTTTTTGGAAGGATTTGTGGTTTGGTTTGAGCAAGGTTTGGTGCAAAAGTAAAAATAAAGGAAATTGTGTTGCAGCTGGGGTTTGAACCCGGGTCTCTTGGGAAGCTTGTAGGGATGTGTACCAATTGAGCCATTAGGTGCTCTTGTTGCTCTTCCTGCATCATTTTATAGTTAGCCTTGCATTTTGGGAGTTTTGGAGCATTTGGTTAAATGAAATAGAAATTAGGTTTGTCTCATCTTCTTCTCCAAAGTGTGTGGCCGCCCAAGCTTTTCTCTCCATTGCCTTGCCGAGTTCTTCATCCTTGCAGCTCCCTTGGTTCAATCATCATTCCGGGTAAGTCTTCATCCTCTTCATCTTCTCGATTGGGTGTTCTTGTTGGCCGAAGGTAAGGAGAAGAGCTTGTGTGTGTGTGTGTTTGTTGCAGTCGCCAAGCATGCCCAGATCGCGCAGCAAAGAAGAAGCCCGAGCCGCCCAGATCGCCTAGCGGCAAGCCCAGCTGCCCAGATCGCGCAGAAGCAAAGAGCACCGAGCCGCCAGCACCGCGCCCCCCGTCGCAGCCCGTCGCGCGCAGCACCCGCGCGCGCGCGCGCGCAGCTCGCTCGCTGCGCGCTGCGCGCGCATCGCGCGTCGCGCCGCCTCGCGCCGGCCAGCGCTCGTCCCGTCGCTTGCCGCGCACTGCGCGCGCTGCGCCCGCCAGCCCGTCGCGCGCGCGCGCGCAAGGCAGCCCTCCGCCTCGCCGCGCCATCGCCCTTCGCCGCCGCCTCGGCGCAGCCCAGCAGCAGCGATCAGTTGCCGCCGCGTCCCGCGTGTCGCCGAGCCGCGTGAGTTGCTCCTTGAGCCGAGCCTTGTTTATTTTATTATATTTAGGCTTATGGATTATGATTATCATTGTTTTTGTTAGGTTCTCGGTAGCTAGCTCGGGTTCGATCGCGACTTAGGTTTTTTGTGTGTAGTTGCCCCGGCTGTAAGGATTTCTTACCCAGGAGTTGTGTGGACCTGCGATGTTCTATGTGATTGTTGTTTGTATGTTTGTTTGTGATTATCGCATGTATAGTTTAGGTGCTCGTTCTCAATTTCGACTAGCATGACTTCGTGTGTTGTTCTCTCATGTTAGTCCATGCTAGGTTGTTCCGTTCGGCATGCTCATATCTCATTCTTGCTTCGTAGTACCATGCTAGGTTCGTTGTATATCGTTGAGTACGTTTTGGATTGTATTGGATTATATGCTATTGAAATGATATGTTAGAGTGTAGGTAGGTAGCATCATTGGGCTCGATGCATAAAGTATCTTGCATCCATGGCGTGGACGCACGAGGTAATACTCCGCCCCTGGACCCCGTGAGGGTTTAGCTAACCCGACCGGTAGGCCTCGCAATCTTGGGTGAGGGTGGCGCGGTGTTAAATGCCCCAACGGTCGGGATGATGACTTGGCATTGCCTCATCCCGGCGATCGACACGTCCTCGGCGTGTTCGGCCGTAGCCCTTGATTGCCACTTGATAGGCAAGGACGGCTTCGGTGTAAGCCTACCACGACCGATTCCTTAGCCTCAGTGCGGTGGTTCAGTGACATAGTTCACGTGTCCATTCTCACACCCCTATGTCGGTGACACCGATCCAGATTTAGTTAGGCGTGGTGACTGGACATGGGCAAACTTTGCCACTAGACCCGGCACCCCCATAGTCTGCGGTAGCACGCGATGCGCGCTTACGCTCATTACTGGCGCCCGCACCGGAGAGCTCCTCGGGATCTTGAGCTAGTGCACCTTTCGTATCGACAGTAGACAGGCTGAGGCCGGGACTCGTTTCTCGTATAGGGCGTATTGTGTGGTGGATTTATTTCCGGACTAAGACCCTGAGTTGGCATCCGAGGTCCAAGTGTGGACTTAAGCTATGTGCTCTATTCTGTGTTTATATTCATAGCTTGCATACACTCACCTAGATGACCATGTGCATCGTATTGTACCCCGGTTGGGGATTCTTACTTGAGTAATTCGTTACTCACCCTTATTTTGTGGTTTTCCACAGGTAACCAAGGTGCGAGACGGGATGGTGAAGGAGGAGCTGTGATCATGGGAACTCTTTGTCGTCTCTCGATCTTTTATTTATATGACTCTTGTCTTCTATTTTTCCCCGAATGCATGTAGCGGGCACGGAGCCCTAGGATGTTTTACAGAATGTTTTGTGGATTCCCGCTTTATTGAATTTGAGGATGTTTCAAATGTTTTAATAAATCTCTCCGATCGAGTGTACGTTTTGGAAATGTATTTGCCTTGAAACAGTGCTTGGAGACAGGGATGAGTTTCAAACAAACCATCTTGATTTGATTGAATCTCTTTTGTTTTTAATTGGGAATCAAAACCTATCTCGCATATTGTTCTTTACTTTGAATGCATGCATTGGGGTAAAGACCTATTTTGAGCCCTTTTGGGCCGGGTCTTTTCTGATTGGTATCGAGCTCGAGTCATAGATTCTCGTGAGACCGACCTTTCGTTGTAGGTCATTTTTCCATGATCATCAGCACTCCGATAGTCATCAGTACGCCTAAGTTTACTATTTGTTGTTGAATTAGGGTTAAGAATTTACAATACCTTTCATCTAGTGTATGCCTTGTTTTGTGTTGTGGAGCTTGAGACGAAAGCGGTGTTCGACTCGTTGTTGGTTTGGGTTTAGAGCGCCATCATGCCAACTTCCCGCAGATGTGTGATGTATGTTGTGGCTTGTTGAGGTATCCAGATAGATTCGGATGCCGTTGGGACGTCGTCCCAGGGAGGCGAGCTTAGTCTCCCATTGGCCATTTGTGGCCCAATTGTCGCTTTTCCCCTAGTGAGAGGGTGGAGGTGCTTGTGTGCGATCGCTAGTATGTTGATCGCACCCGCAGGAGCGGGACGCTTGGCATGTCCGACCAAGAGTTGGGTGATCGTGTTGATGTTGAGGCCGCGTCCGGTGGTTGTTAGGCCCGTTGGGCGAGTTGGCCCCCGCAGTTGAGTTGCCTAGTGGAGGGGTAGAGGCTAGCGGCGCCTCAGTGAGACTCCTTGAGCAGAGTGTGCTCCAGTGTAAAGACCCGACCCAAAAGGGGCTCTAAATAGGCCTTTACCCCAATGCATGCATTCAAAGGAAAGGATAATATGCAAATAAGTTTTCAGATTCCCAATTAAAACAAAACAATCAAGGTTCAATCGGAAATCAATATAGTTTGTTGAAACTCGTCGTCCCTGTCTCCAAGCACTGTTTCAAGGCAAATACATTTCCAAAAAACGTACACTCGATCAGAGATTTATTAAAACATTTGAAACATCCTCAAATTCAATAAAGCGGGAATCCACAAAATCATTCAGAAAACATCCTAGGGCTCCGTGCCCGTCTACATGCATTCAGGGGAAAATGAAAGACAAGAGTCATAGAAATAAAAAGTCAGAGACGACAGACGTTCCCATGATCATAGCTCCTCCTTCACCATCCCGCCTCGCGCCATGGTTACCCGAAAGATAAGTAAGGGTGAGTAACGAATTACTCAAGAAGAATCCCCAACCGGGTACAATACGATGCACATGGTCATCTAGATGAGTGTATGCAAGCTATGAACATAAACACATAATAGAGCACATAGCTTAAGTCCACACTTGGACCTCGGATGCCAACTCGTGGTCTTAGTCGGAATAATCCACACCACACAATACGCCTATACGAGAACCAAGTCTCGGCCTCGGCTCATCTGTCGATACGAAAGGTGCACTAGCTCAAGATCCCGAGGAGCTCTCCGGTCGTATTTGTAATGAGCGTAAGCATGCACCGCGTGCTCACTGCAGAACTATGGGGGTGCCGGTCTAGTGGCAAGTCGCCCATGTCCATCACCACGCCTAACTAAATCTCGGATCGGTGTCACCGACATAGGGTGTGAGACTGGACACGTGAACTATGTCGGCTGAACCACCGCACTTTGAGGCTAAGGAACCGTCGTGGTAGGCTTACACCAGGAAGCGGTCCTTGCCCTAACAGGTGGCAATCAAGGGCTACGGCCGAACACGCTGAGGACGTGCCGACTGTCGGGGACGAGGCAATGCCAAGTCATCATGTAAGGACCCGACCCGAATGGGGCTCTAAATGGGCCCTTACCTCAATGCATGCATACAAATCAACACTAGAATTTGCAATAGGGTTGTTTCGGATTCTAAGTAAAAACCAAAAAAACGGCAAGAGTTCATTTAAAAAGTCAATACAAAATTCTTGAAACCTGTCCCTGTTTCCAAGCACCTGTTCCAAGACAAATACATTTCCAAAACTTACTCTGATCAGAGATTTATTTAAATCATACAACTTTACAACATTTACAACAATGCTAGAATCCGGAAATACATTCATAAAACAACCTAGGGCTCCGTGCCCAACTACATGCATTCAGAGGACATTTAAAACATAAACATAAATCTCAGAGTTGAACAACGGGTTTCCATGATCACAGCTCCTCCTCCTCCACCCATCCCGCCTCGCGCCATGGTTTCTCGAAAGATAAGTAAGGGTGAGTAACGAATTACTCAAGAAGAATCCCCAACCGGGGTACAATACGATATAATCAATCATCTAGAACCAAAGCATGCAAGCAAACAGCTACCAACACAGATCATAGCTCAACGAGCTTACAAAGAAAGATCTGGAGCCATCGGAAGTCTCCTACTTAGGAATCATCGGAAGTCTCCTACTTAGGCCTAATGATTGGTTATCCTAACCAATCACGGGACATCTCTCGAGGGTCTTTCTCCTCGGCTAAATTGATCACTCAAAACCGATCCCAAGGATGTCCTCAAGGGCCTCTTACCCTTGCTAACTGGACTTACGGAGAGTACCCGAAGTCGCTCTAACGGAAGGAATGGTGTACTCACGAACATTAGCCCGGAAGGAGCTCTCCGATCCGGCATCTAACGCGTGCGCGCGCACACCGCATGCTCTTCTGCAACCGGCGTAAATGCGGGGGCCTAAGGGCAAAAACTACGCGGGCAGCACGCATGCCTAAGACTCGGAAGGCGGTGTCGCGATCACGAGAGCGCGAGGCCCTCGGGCTCATCCATGCGGCACTGGTCCACCGACACGAAGCTAAGAACCGCCAAGGCAGGCTTACACCGTGGCGGGGTTCCGCTCTAGCAGCTACAAACTAGGCTTAGGCCAATGAGGTAGCTAAGTCTCATTGGGTAGGAGGGGGAGAAAAAGCAAGGTATGTTATGCTTTGCTCAATATCGACCACCGGGGACAAAGTACGTTATGTCCGCTCTCAACCCCCAAGCAATGCTTCGCTTTGCTCCCGACCGGTGGGGACAAGATACGTTATGTCCGCTCTCGGCCTCACGGATGATGACAAACCCTACAACTCTATCTAAGAGTACAGAGAAAAAGCAATGATTCCCGGCTAGCAAGCAAAACCGACATCAATCACACTACCTAGCATGATACTACGAGCTTAAGCGGGAATCATAAGCATGCCGTGAGAACAAACCTAGCATGGCACTAACATGTAATATCAAGCAAACATGCTAGCAGAAATCAATCAAAAGCTGCTCTATTATTATCATGCTCATAACGATCGACAAACAAGCAAGGCAAAATCATGACAATATCGCAGGCCCACACAACTCAGAAGAAATCCTTACAGTCGGAAGGCAACAACACACAATAAATTAAGCGCGATCGAACCCGAGCAACCTATATCGAGCCAAGCAAAAACATCAATAATCATAAAATAGCCCTAAATACACTAAAATAAGCAGGCTCGGCTGGGAGCAACTCACGAGGCGCGGCCGACACTCGAACGAGCCGGCGTTTGGGCTAGGCAGCCAAAAGGGCTGGCCGGGCGCCAGCCGCGAGCAGGGCGGCGCTGGGCGCGCTGGCACAACGCTGGGCGCGAAGCGCGCGCGCTGAGGGGCGCTGGCCGCACGCGAACAGCGCTGGCGCGCGGGCGCGGAGCTTGCTCGGCTGGCGCCGGCGCGCGGCGCGCGCAAGAGAGACGAGAGGCAGCGCGCGCGGCGCGCAGCGACACGACGCGGGGCGCGAGCCGCGCGACGCAGCGCGATCGAGCAGCTCGGCGAGGCTCGAGCGACGGCGACGCGCGGCGGCTTGCGCGGCGCGGCTCGGCACTGAAGGCGCGGGTGGTGGGCGACACGGACTGAGGGCGAGGCGGCGCGCGCGCGCGGGCCGGGCGCGCTAAGCGAGGCGCGCGATGCTCGGGCTTGGCGAGCGGGCGCGCGGGCGCTGGGCGAGCTCGGCCTGGCTCTCGCGACGCTGGCTCGGGCTAGGCTGGGCGTGGCGAGCCAAGGTCGCACGGCCGGGTCGGGCGAGCCATGGCTAGGGCTGGGCTAGGTGGGGGTGCTCGGGGAGAGAGAGAGAGAAGGAGAGAGAAAGATGCATTTTGGGGAAAAAAAGAAAAGAAAAAGAGAAATAAAAAGGAAAATGGGAAAAAGGAAAAAATGGGATTTTTAATTCCATTTTCCATCCTTATCCACTTAAAACCTCAAAATCCCATTTCCCGGCTTCCTCCTTCGAGACCCGATCAAAGAAAATCTTATCCAATCAATCAAACTCACTTAAATCCAACTCCCAAAGCAACACTAAAGGCTCGGGCTCGAATCCCAAAAGAAACACCCAAACAACCATCACTTTGCCAAAACCCAAAACCACAACCGAACTTCCAAACGACTAGCCCAAACACCTCGGGACTCATGACCAACAACAAACAAACCTCAACAAAGGCAGGAGCTACCTCGAAGCCACGAAGACCACAAATCGCCGGAGAGCCAAAAGACCAAAATACCCCCAAGGGGCAAAACCGCTCTAAAACCCAACCAAACAACCGAATCTTGACCCGAAGGCACCTCGAAAACTGGAATAGGAAACTGGGCTGTTACAATACTCCCTCCTTATAAGACTTTCGTCCTCGAAAGTCCTAAGACGAAACAGCTCCAGGAAAACTCCACTGATCCAGCCAACTGAACTTCTCGGCCAACAACACTAGCCCTCTTCGAGAACCAAAACTCTCTTGGGTTCTCAAAAACTCAAGGCCACAATGCCATCCATACTGGGCATACACTGAACTCCAAGGGAACAGACGGAAAACCACGTCCTCAACTCGCACCAACTCTAAAACGGTGCTACTCTCAGCAATCTCGAGGACTGGCCACAAGCTATGAAGCTCTACACCACGAACTGGCGAAACTCCTCTGGAAGCTCAGAGCTGACAACAAACAAACTCAACCCTTCAACAAACTGGCCAAAAAAAACTGAACCTTCTAGATTCCAGAAACCAAACGGCCGAAAGAAAACTTTTCCATGCAAATCTACTAGCAATCGCCAAAGAAAACATCGCTGTGCAAGGAAACCACCAAAATTCCTCTCAAGGAAAACTCGGGCTGCAAGGACTAAACCATCACGCAGACTCTCTCTCACGGCACAACACCTTGAGGAAAGCAGCTCAACGGCTTTACCAACCAAAGCCACGGCACCTCTGTGCCAACTCACTCAAACAGCTCTGCTACTCCAACTGCGAGCACACAACAACAAGGAACAAAGCCCGAGAAGGGCTTGCTCAGCAGAACTCAACCCAAACTTATAACGAGCAACGCTCGCCTCCAAGCTACCTCTCAACTCTTAAAATCCAACTGGCTACTCAAAAGACTTCTCCTTTTCGCTTAGGCCAGACTTATCTTCCAACCAGAAGCTCCACTCCCGAAACCTTACAAGGAAAACGGATGACGACAACCTCAAAGCTTACGGATCCTAAGCCACACGATTCCGCAAGACTACCTCAGGAGCTAACACTCGAGACTGGCATCCAAGGAGCAACTCAACCACCACAGAGGCTAGGGGGAAACGAAGACTTCAATCCCCAAAGAACCAACAACTTGCCAGAACAACACAACTCTTACTGGCAGGCCTCCGCTCTTGCGGGAACAAACAACTCTTGCTGGCTAACAACACAAAGCAGGGACCCTCTCGCTGGGCTGACCGCTGCGCTACTCTGATCAAATACACAACTTATGAGCTAAGCTGACTCCTACAAAAACAGGAAACGAATTCCCCAGCAAGCAAACTCTGAAGGGCAACGGACTTCACACAAGCTCGCTGACTTTCTCAAACCCAAGGCAACAGCAACCAACTCTCTTGGAAGCAACACCCAAGGGAAAACTCAACCAATCGGATCACAAATCCGGAACCAACAAAACTTACTCAACTGCCGAGGGAGGGGTCAACTCCCAAAACTTCCTGACTAGGAAAAAGACCTCAGGGCAACGCCCTCCAGCTAGAACCGAACTAGCACTCGAAACAACAAGAGAACCAAATCTTGGCCAAACACTCACAAGAGGCAAAACAACCTTTACTGCAGCCTCTAGAACACCATCCAAGAATCCGCTTAACTGAACAAACGACTACTTCCAAGTAGCCAACAAATTTTTCCCTCTTGCTAGCACCACTACCATCAATTCCAAGACCAAAGGAGTAACCTGACAAATCCCCGAAAGAAACGGCTCTTACAAGCAGACATCCAAAGGACAGAGAGCTCCACATACGCCTCCTTTGTCAAGCTCCACTAGAGCAACAACATCTAAATCTCACGGGGCAACAACAGGGCAACTCAACATCCGGAACAGAAAACAACCAACTGGGCACGAACCATTCGTCCCACGAGCAAAGCAAATCACTAGCAGCTCCAAACCACACCTTGGTCAACACCAAGCATCAACTTGCCACCACACCGGAACCAATCCGGACTTTACTCCAAACAAACACTAGCTTGCTAGTCTACCAAGACTGCTAGCAACTCAACCGAGGCTACAAACTACACGGCCCGACTTGCCAACTGAAACTCACTACCTGGGCCTGACTGAGCTTTGGAGAGGCTCTCCACAACCTAGGGATCCTCCGATCACCCTCCGACACATACGGCCGACAAACGAGCTAACAGCCAAATGCCTGAACAGGCACAACTCTCTCCAGCATCTCAACCATGCAGGCCAACTCCAATTCCTTGGGAACCTAGAGGACCCGAAACGCTACCGAATGCGTCATCCTCCTACTCAAACATCAGCCTCTCAACAAGGCTTCTACCCAAGGAAAGGATCCAAACAACATTCTTAGCCAAGGCGATCAGAAACTGCGCGGCTTTGCTACCACCGCACCGGTTCAGTTTCCAACTGAACTCCAACCGAAGAAACACCCAAAAGTTCCAACTCCACACGATGCTCAAAGCTGAGGCAACCTTGCTTTACCAAGCCTCTACCAAGGGTGCTTACCCATAAGGCATCCAAATCCTCTCGCAAGGCATCAGCTCAACTCGCCTCAAAAGCATCCAACTCGCCTCATGGCATCCAACTCGCCTCATAGGCATCCAGCTCATCTCATGAGCATCCAACTCAGGGTCCCTCTACTGGACCAAACTCGCATCTACGATGCTCAACTCTCCTCAGATAAAGGCACTCGAAGGTAGTTGACCGTACTACCAACCACAAGAAAACTCTTGGCCTTAACACTAGCGCGAGGCTCAAGCGCACCAACACTTACCAACCAATCCATCGACTTACTCAACCTCCGTAAACATCGGGAAGAGGCTCCGGCTCCTCTCGAGCATCCTTTCGCTTGTAGTCCATCGACTACCACCGAACTAGCCCTCCGCACGACCTAAACGGGTGCAAATCGCCATAAACAGATCCAAGGCTAAACGAGTGCATTTGAACTCCGAACGGCATAGAACCATCCGCTATGCCCAAGCCAAACTCAAGCTCGAACCGGACTTAGTGCCAAAGTGGCACACCAACCAATGCACCTCAAGTGCTACTACTACCAAATCCACATCTGAGGAAGCTGGGTTGTTAAACAACAGCAGGCTCTCAAGGGAGCAAAGATGACCCTTCATCCGCCTCAAGCCACTAACACGGCAACTTGCCAAACAATCGGGCGATGGTGGAGACTCGCTAGTCCACCTCTCTCAAGGGAATTCCACCACCATCGGATGAACCAAACAAAGACAGAACGGCACACCTCGGCCGAATGAGCAGCGGGGCATCCCACACACGGATGCTAAACTCAAACCTCGCCAACTACTTTACTACTAGCAAGAGGGACTTACTAAAACATCGAGCTCTGGGCATCCATTTGCCAAACCGGGCGCTCCATCAACGCCAACCAACTCATCCGAAAAAAAACTCTGCTGATCATGCCCTCCCGGGAACCTGCGGGGCTACAAGAGCTACCGAGGGGAATCTTTGAAACAAACTCGCCGGTGGGCTATCTCGTGCCCGGGACTCCTCACTACGGGCTACAACCGCTGCGCTGGGTCTCCGCTCTCGATAGCTAAAGACTCGCCATCAAAACTCTCATGGCTAGAGCACACTCTGCTCAAGGAGTCTCACTCGAGGCGCTACTAGCCTCTACCCCTCCTCTAGGCAACTCAGCTGCAGGGGCTAAAATCGGCATGCGGGCTCTAACAACCCCGGACGCGGCCTCAACATCAAGACGACGGTCCAACTCCTCGGTCGAACCGCCAAGCGCCCCGCTCCTGCGGGTGCGATCAACATATCGGCGATCGCACGAAGCACCTCCACCCTCTCACTAGGGAAAAGCAAAGAATCGGGCCACACATGGCCACGGGAGTCTAAGCTCTACCTCCTCGGGAACGACGCCCCGGGGGCATCCGAATCTATCTCGATACCTCAACAAGTGCTAAACAACTGCGCCGCATCATGCGAGAAAGTTGGCATGATGGCTCACTAAGCCCAAACCAACAACGAGTCAGAACCTGCTCGTCTCCGCTACACAACACAAGGCATAAAAGCTAGATGAAAAGTATTGTAAATTCTTACCCCTTTTCTTTAAAAGCAAGAACTTAGCGCGCACTGATGACCGCCTGAGTGCCGATGATCATGGAAAAACGACCTACAACAAAAGGTCAGTCTACAGAATCTATGACTCTGAGCTCTGATACCAACTGTAAGGACCCGACCCGAATGGGGCTCTAAATGGGCCCTTACCTCAATGCATGCATACAAATCAACACTAGAATTTGCAATAGGGTTGTTTCGGATTCTAAGTAAAAACCAAAAAAACGGCAAGAGTTCATTTAAAAAGTCAATACAAAATTCTTGAAACCTGTCCCTGTTTCCAAGCACCTGTTCCAAGACAAATACATTTCCAAAACTTACTCTGATCAGAGATTTATTTAAATCATACAACTTTACAACATTTACAACAATGCTAGAATCCGGAAATACATTCATAAAACAACCTAGGGCTCCGTGCCCAACTACATGCATTCAGAGGACATTTAAAACATAAACATAAATCTCAGAGTTGAACAACGGGTTTCCATGATCACAGCTCCTCCTCCAGCCATCCTGCCTCGCGCCATGGTTTCCTGAAAGATAAGTAAGGGTGAGTAACGAATTACTCAGTAAGAATCCCCAACCGGGGTACAATACGATATAATCAATCATCTAGAACCAAAGCATGCAAGCAAACAGCTACCAACACAGATCATAGCTCAACGAGCTTACAAAGAAAGATCTGGAGCCATCGGAAGTCTCCTACTTCCGGAATCATCGGAAGTCTCCTACTTCCGGCCTAATGATTGGTTATCCTAACCAATCACTGGGACATCTCTCGAGGTCTTTCTCCTCGCCTAAATTGATCACTCAAAACCGATCCCAAGGATGTCCTCAAGGGCCTCTTACCCTTGCTAATAACTGGACTTACGGGAGAGTACCCGAAGTCGCTCTAACGGAAGGAATGGTGTACTCACGAACATTAGCCGGAAGGAGCTCTCGATCCGGCATCTAACGCGCGTGTGCGCGCGACACCGCATGCTCTTTCGCAACCGGCGTAAATGCGGGGCCTAAGGGCAAACTACACGGGCCGTGCACGCATGCCTAAGACTCGGAAGCGGTGTCACTGATCACAGTAGCGCGAGGCCCTCGGCGCTCATCTGTGCAGCCTGGTCCACCGACCTGAAGCTAAGAACCCGGCCAAGGCGAAGCTTACACCGTGGGGGGTTCCGCTCTAGCAGAGCTACAAACTAGGCTTAGGCCAATGAGGTAGCTAAGTCTCATTGGCCGCACGGAGGGGGAGAAAAAGCAAGGTATGTTATGCTTTGCTCAATATCGACCACACGGGGACAAAGCACGTTATGTCCGCTCTCAACCCCTGAAGCAATGCTTCGCTTTGCTCCCGACCGGTGGGGACAAGATACGTTATGTCCGCTCTCAGCCTCTGGATGATGACAAACCCTACAACTCTATCTAAGAGTACAGAGAAAAAGCAATGATTCCTGGCTAGCAAGCAAAACCGACATCAATCACACTACCTAGCATGATACTACGAGCTTAGCGGGAATCATAAGCATGCCGGCAGAACAAACCTAGCATGGCACTAACATGTAATATCAAGCAAACATGCTAGCGTAAATCAATCAAAGCCGCTCTATTATTATCATGCTCATGTGATCAACAAACAAGCAAGGCAAAATCATGACAATATCGCAGGCCCACACAACTCCGGTGAAGAAATCCTTACGGTCGGAAGGCAACAACACACAATAAATTAATCGCGATCGAACCCGAGCAACCTATATCGAGCCAAGCAAAAACATCAATAATCATAAAATAGCCCTAAATACACTAAAATAAACAGGCTCGGCTGGGAGCAACTCACGAGGTATGTGGTGACACTCGAACGAGTTTTGACGGGCTAGGCGACAAAAGTGCTGGGCGGGCTGGGCGCGCTGGGCGCATATGGGGGCGCGCCTGGGCGCGCTGCTGCACGAACGCTGGGCGCGAAGCCGCGTGTTGGGGGCGCTGGCCGCACGCATCAGCGCTGGCGCGCGGCGCGGAGCTTGCTCGGCTGGCGCCAGCGCGCGCGCGGCTCAAGATGAGAGACGGCGCGCGCGGCGCGAGCGACACGACGCGGGCGCGAGCGCGAGCACGACGCGGGGCGCGAGATCTGGCGCTGGGACGCGCGATCGAGCGAGGCGAGCTTCGGCGACGCGACGCGCGCAGTCGCGTGGCTTCGGCAAGACAAAGGCGCACTGGGCGACACGGACAGTGGAGGCGAGGGCGCGCGGTGGCGACGCTAAGCGAGGGCGCGCGATGCTCATGCTGGCGGCGGGCGAGGCGGGCGCGCGCGGGCGCTGGGCGAGCTCTGGCCGGCTCGCGACGCTGGCTCGCTAGCTGGCGTGGCGAGCCAAGGCCTGACGGGTGGGTGGGCGAGCCATGGCTAGGGGTGGGGCTAGGTGGGGGTGCTCGGGAGAGAGAGAGAGAAGGAGAGAGAAAGATGCATTTTGGGGAAAAAAGAAAAGAAAAAGAGAAATAAAAAGGAAAATGGGAAAAAGGAAAAAATGGGATTTTTAATTCCATTTTCCATCCTTATCCACTTAAAACCTCAAAATCCCATTTCCCGGCTTCCTCCTTCGAGACCCGATCAAAGAAAATCTTATCCAATCAATCAAACTCACTTAAATCCAACTCCCAAAGCAACACTAAAGGCTCGGGCTCGAATCCCAAAAGAAACACCCAAACAACCATCACTTTGCCAAAACCCAAAACCACAACCGAACTTCCAAACGACTAGCCCAAACACCTCGGGACTCGCATGACCAACAACAAACAAACCTCAACAAAGCGCAGGAGCTACCTCGAAGCCACGAAGACCACAAATCTGCCCGGAGAGCCAAAAGACCAAAATACCCCCAAGGGGCAAAACCGCTCTAAAACCCAACCAAACAACCGAATCTTGACCCGAAGGCACCTCGAAAAATGGAATAGGAAACTGGGCTGTTACACATCATCCCGACCGTTGGGGCATTTAACAGTCTGCCACCCTCACCCAAGATTGCAGGCCTACCTGGTCGGGTTAGCTAAACCTAACTGGGGTCGGGGACGGAGAACTGTCTCGACGTCCCCGCCATGGATGCAAGATACTTTATGCATCGAGGCCGGATGATGCTACCTACCTACACTTTAACCTATCATATCAATAACATACAATCCAATACAATCCAAAACGTGCTCATGAGATACAACGAACCTAGCATGGTACTACGAAGCAAGAACAGATATGAGCATGCTAGAAGCGGAACAACCTAGCATGGGCTAACATGAGAGAACAACATACGAAGTCATGCTAGTCGAGGAATTGAACAGAGCACCTAAACTATACATGCTTGATAATCACAAACAAACATACAAACAACAATCACATAGAACATCGCAGGTCCACACAACTCCGGTAAGAAATCCTTACCGCCGGGAGGCAACTACACACAAAAATCCTAAGTCGCGATCGATCCCGAGCTAGCTAACGAGAACCTAACAAACACAATAATAATCACAATCCATAGGCCTAAACATAATAAAATAAACAAGGCTTGGCTCGAGTAATCGATGCGCGGCGCGGCGACGACACGTGGACGGGCGAGACAAAGACATGGCGAGGCCGGCTTCTGGGCGGCGATGGGCGCTGATGATGGGCGGCAGGGCTATCTGGCGTCTCTTGGCCGCTGCGATGTGGGTATCGAGCGTCTCTTTGGCTGCGGCAGGGGCTGTCTGAGCGAAAGGTCGCTCGGCTTTCTTGGAGCGAGCGACAGTCGCTCGATGGCACCGCGGGCGATGGAGCTGGCGACTCCGGCGATCTGGGCTTCTTCTTTGGTGCGATCTCGGCCGGTGGGGTGCCGCGGTGGAAATTTCTTGGTGGGCTCTCCTCTCAGCCGCAAACAAACATACACACACAACCACACTCTTCTATTTACATTCGGCAAAGCAAGAACTCAAATCGGAGAAGACGAAGAGACGAAGAAACTTACCCGAAAGACGATCGAACCACGGGGCCGCAAAGGGGATGAAAATCGGCTTGGAGCTTGGGAGGGGAAAGCTTGTGCGGCCAAGAGGTGATTTGGAGAAGAAGATGGAATAAACCTAATTTCTTTTCATTTAACCAAAAACACAAAACTCCAAAGATCCAAGGGTATCTAAGATATGACGCGGAAAGAGTAACAAGAGCTCTCCATAGCTCAACTGCACGCATCCTCACTGAGCTTTTCCAGGAGGCTCGGGTTCGAATCCAGTTTGCAACACAAATTCCTTTATTTTTACTTTTGCATCTACCCATGCTCAAACCAAACCACAAAGCCTCAAAAACCTTCATAAATCCATCCAATAATTTTAGCAACCGAAAGATATAAACGCGGCCTGACGGCCCGACCAAATTACTAAAATACCCCTAGGGCATACCTGGAAGACTGGGACGAAAACCTGGGCCGTTACAATATTCCCTCCTTTTTATGACTTTCGTCCTCGAAAGTCCTTAAGATCAAAGCAAAGACAGATATCGCAATCTCATCCCGTCTTCCCGCTCACAAGCGGCCTCCTCGAGAACTCGACTCCTCCACCGAACTTTCACCAAACGGGATCCCACGATTATGCAACGTCTACGTCTCAAAGACCAGAATACTCACAGGCTTCCCCTTGAAGTTCAAACCTCAATCAATTTGCAAAGGCTCAAAGTCCACAATGAGCAATGGGTCCGACACATCTTGCCTCACACCGATACATGAGAACAACGCACCACGGTGACAATGACGGAAAAAGCTAACCAATATGCAACTCTGCCAATCCTCTCGAGAATCTCAAATGGTTCAACAACAGGAGACTCCACTTCTCCCGCTTACCAAACCTCAACACAACTCACAACGGCACAACCTTAAAAGCACGCACTGTCCAACCTCAAACTCTAAAACTCGGCCTTGAACATCGGTGAAACTTTCATGCTCGCTCAGAGCTAACCACAAACGAGCTCAACCTCTCGCACAACACCTCTGGTCAACTGCAGCAACACAGGACCCAAAACAACACTGACGGCCACCAACCTTTCCTCACAGCACTAGAGACCTGCAACACTTACCATACAATGCCTCAATGGAACCACAAGAATCGATCACGAGAATCGCTGCCCAAGGCAACCTCCTAAAACCACACCTGGTCTCCCGCCGCTAATCACGGAAACACCAACTCGCAACAAGCTCAGAAGGATCCGGCTCACTCCTCCCAAAAGACCATCGGACAAAAAGGGTGAAAACACTACTGAAGCGCACTCGGCTCATAAGCCTCTAAGACACTCTCCTGAATCACGGTTCACCCACGCACTGCCTAGAACAAACCTTTGTTGCCACACCCTAATGGCAACATCTCCAACCTGAAACTGACATGCCTCTACTCCATAGAAATGGCATCGCACACACAACTGTGGTGCGAGCTCTAGCTCATCAAGTCAATACTCCAAAAATCCGAACTCACACAACAACCTCAACTAGTGGCAGCTCCCACACGGAAACTTACAATTCAACAACTTGAGTGCTACGAACTAGGAAGCTCAAACAACTACAAGCTGCATAGCTATGCCAATCCACTCATCTCTAGCTCGACTCAAATCACTAGTGGGCAAGACAACTTGCAAACAACCGGCCCCAGAGGGCTCCATCCACTAAACTTACCTCCATGCAAACAACGGAACAAAGCTCGCCTCAAATATGAAACACATCTCACAAGTCCAAACGATAACACATACAAGGCTAACCCTCAAGCTTAGGCTTAATGCACCTTCCCACGAAACTTCATAACGGAACTCCACTACCGGTCAACACCAACTACCAAGAACAAGAATACCAACAATGGTGGCAGAGTGCAAGCTACACTAGCCGACAAGGATCCTCGATAAGTCGGACCTAATCCACCACAATGGTGCAACCTCAACCCACTGGCGCGATACAAAGGAGATCTTCCACTACAAAGGTGCAACATCTTCCATGCCAACACACAAAATCTTAACCAACTAGGCCAAACACTCATAAGAGGCGGGACAACCTTTATCTGTGGCCTCTAGAACACCCTCCAAGAATCCGCTTAAGCTGGACAAACGACTACTTCCAAGCGGCCAACAAACTTTTCCTTCAAGCTAGCGCTTCCACCATTAACTCCAAGACCAAGGAGTAACGACAACTCCCGAAGGAAAGCGGCTCCTACAAGCAGACAACCAACGGACAGAGAACTCCACATACGCCTTTGTCTTGCTCCACCGAGCAACAACATCTAATCTCACGGGGCACAACAAGGGTCCAACTCGATGAACCTCCAAATGCCAAAGCGGGGCAACTCAACATCACGAAACAGGAAAAACAACCAACATGGCACAAACCACTCGCCCCCACGAGCAAAACTAAACTCTAGCAACTTCAATCCACACTTGGTCAACACCAAGCATCAACTTGCCACCACACCGAAACCACTCCGGACTTTACTCCAAATAAACACTAGCTTGCTAGTCTACCAAGACTCGCTAGCAACTCCACCAGAGGCTACAAACTACACGCCTCCGGCTAGCCAGCTGAAACTCACTAGTGGGGCTGGTGAGCTCTGGAGAGGCTCTCCACAACCTAGGGTTCTTCGACAACCCTCGACACACACTGTCGTCTAACGGTCTAACAACCAACTACCTGAACAAACAACTCCAATTTCCAGCATCCCAACCATCTTTGGCCAACTCCAACTCCTTGGGAACCTAGAGGACCCGAAAGCGCTACTGACGCGTCATCCTCCTACTCAAAGCATCGGCCACAACATAACTTCTACCCAAGGAAGGATCCGAACAACTCTCTTAGCCATGCCGATCGAAACCACGCGGCTTAGCTACCATCGCTCTTGTTCGGTTTCCAACCGAACTCCAACCAACGATCAACAAGAAGATCCGCCAACCAAGCTTAGGCCCAACTTAACAAATCTTGCCTAAGCAACAACTTGATACCACGAGCAATTGTATCCTTACCACCTCAACCCAAGCCTTACAACAACCACCGAGTCCAACTTCTCAAGGCACCGAGCACGAGATCTCCAAAGCAAACCCTACATGGATCTCGAAACTCTCGCCACGGAACGAACCACACAAAACACACTTGTGTGCACAACTCCCAACCTTCCTTTAGAGATCCAAGACTAACAAGAGCTTTTCCACAAAGCAACGATAACTCCTGGCAGCGATACAAACAATCCAAGGAACACCAAAAGTTCCATCTTCACACGATACTCAAAGCAGTGGCAACCTTGCTCTGCTAAAACATAACGACGCCAAACCGAACTTACTTTATACCAAGACTCTACCAAGTGCGCTTACACATAAGGCGTCCTACTCATCTCATAGGCATCCAACTCATCTCATAAGCATCCAACTCATCTCGAGAGCATCCAACTCATCTCACGGGCATCCAACTCATGGTTCCCCCTGCTGGACCGAACTCGCATCTACAATGCTCACTCAACTCAGGTTTAGGCACCCGAAGGTAGTGGACCGCACTACCAACCACAAAGATCTCTTAGCCTTAGCACTAGCGTGAGACTCACACGCACTAACACTTACCACCCGCCAACTGTGACTTACTCGACCCCCCAAGAAACCGGGAAGAGGCTCCAGCTCCTCTCGAACATCCTTTCACTTGTGGTCCTTCAACTACCACTGAACTAGCCCTCTTGCACGACCTAAACAAGTGCATTTTCCATAAATGGATTCAATGGCTAAAGAAGTGTGCTGAACTCCGGACGGCATAGAACCATCTGCTATGCCAAGCCAAACTCAAGCCTGAACCAGACTTAGTGCCAAAGTGGCACACCAACCAATGCACCTCAAGTGCTACTACTACCAAATCCACATCTGAGGAAGCGGGGCTGTTAAACAACAACAGGCTCGCAAGGGGGCAAAGATGACCCTTCATCTGCCTCAAGCCACTAACACGGCAACTTGCCAAACAATCGGGCGACTGGTGGAGACTCTGCTAGACCACCTCTCACAAGGGATTTCCACCACCATCCGATGAACCAAGCAAAGACAGAACGGCACACCTCGGCCTTTGAGCAAGCAGGGGCATCCCACACACGGATGCTAAACTCAAACCTGGCCATCTACCTTACTACTAGCAGTAGGACTTACTAAAACATCGAGCTCTACAGGCATCCATTTGCCAACCTGGGCGTCTCCAACAACGCCAACAAACTCATCTGAATAAACCTGCTGATCATGCCCTCCCGAGAACCTCAGGGCTACAAGAGCTCTTTGGGGAAAAATCTTTGAAACAAACTCGTCATTTGGGCTAATCTGTGTGCGGGACTCCTCACTA
Source organism: Sicyos edulis (assembly GCA_036507275.1). Taxonomy (NCBI): domain Eukaryota; kingdom Viridiplantae; phylum Streptophyta; class Magnoliopsida; order Cucurbitales; family Cucurbitaceae; genus Sicyos; species Sicyos edulis. The sequence goes on from CM071852.1 coordinate 27,434,742, forward strand.
CGCGCTACAAAGCTGCGCTTTGGTCTCCGCTCTCGATAGCTAAAGACACGCCATCAAATCTCTCATGGTGGAGCACACTCTCTCAAGGAGTCTCACTCTGAGGCGCTGCTAGCCTCTACCCCCTCCTCTAGGCAACTCAACTGCCGGGGCCAAATCTGGCATGCGGGCCTAACAACCCTGGGCGCGGCCTCAACATCAACATGATCTGTCCAACTCCTCGGTCGGACATGCCAAGCGCCTGCTCCTCAAGGTGCGATCAACATACGGCAATCTGCACGAAGCACCACCACCCTCTCACTAGGGGAAAAGCGGCAACTAGGCCACAAATGGCCAACGGAGTCTAAGCTCGCCTCCCTGCGGAACGATGTTCCGGGGCATCCGAATCTATCTGGATACCTCAACAAGCCGCCAAACAAACTGCCGTGACTGCGAGAAAGTTGGCATGATGGCTCACTAAGCCCAAACCAACAACGAGTCGAGAACACTCGCTCGTCTCCGCTCCACAACACTACACAAGGCATACACTAGATGAAAGGTATTGTAAATTCTTAACCCTTTTCTAAAAAGCAGAAAACTTAGGCGCACTGATGACCGTCTGAGTGCAGGTGATCATGGGAAAGACGACCTACAACAAAAGGTCAGTCTACAAAGTCTATGACTACGAGCTCTCGATACCAAGCAGTAAAGACCCACCCAAAAGGGGCTCTAAATAGGCCTTTACCCCAATGCATGCATTCAAAGGAAAGGATAATATGCAAATAAGTTTTTGATTCCCAATTAAAACAAAACAATCAAGGTTCAATCAGAAATCAATATAGTTTGTTTGAAACACGCCCCCTGTCTCCAAGCACTGTTTCAAGGCAAATACATTTCCAAAACGTACACTCACGATCGAGAGATTTATTAAAACATTTGAAACATCCTCAAATTCAATAAAGCGGAATCCACAAAATCATTGAGAAAACATCCTAGGGCTCGTGCCCGCTCACATGCATTGGGGAAAATGAAAGACAAGAGTCATAGAAATAAAAAGTCGGAGAGACGACAAAGACGTTCCCATGATCATAGCTCCTCCTTCACCACCATCCGCCTCGCGCCATGGTTACTGAAAGATAAGTAAGGGTGAGTAACGAATTACTCAAGTAAGAATCAGCAACCGGGTACAATACGATGCACATGGTCATCTAGATGAGTGTATGCAAGCTATGAACATAAACACATAATAGAGCACATAGCTTAAGTCCACACTTGGACCTCGGATGCCAACTCGGGGTCTTAGTCGGAATAATCCACACCACACAATACGCCCTATACGAGAACCAAGTCTCGGCCTCGGCTGTCTCATCTGTCGATACGAAAGGTGCACTAGCTCAAGATCCCGAGGAGCTCTCCGGTCGCGCTGCCAGAATGAGCGTAAGCATGCACCGCGTGCTCACTGCAGAACTATGGAAGTGCGGGTCTAGTGGCAAGCTGCCCATGTCCATCCACCACGCCTAACTAAATCTCTCGGATCGGTGTCAGCGACATAGGGTGTGAGAGACACGGACACGTGAACTATGTCGGCTGAACCACCGCTTTGAGGCTAAAGGAACCGGTCGTGGTAGGCTTACACCGAAGCGGTCCTTGCCCTAACAGTGGCAATCAAGGGCTACGCCGAACACGCCGAGGACGCGCGCCGGTCGTCGAGGGCGAGGCAATGCCAAGTCATCATCCCGACCGTTGGGGCATTTAATGATACCGCCACCCTCACCCAAGATTGCGGGGCCTACCGGTCGGGTTAGCTAAACCCTAACGGGTCGAGGGACGGAGAAGCTGTCTCGGCGTCCCCGCCATAGATGCAAGATACTTTATGCATCGGGCCGGATGATGCTACCTACCTACACTTTAACCTATCATATCAATAACATACAATCCAATACAATCCAAAACGTGCTCAACGGATACAACGAACCTAGCATGGTACTACGAAGCAAGAACAGATATGAGCATGCTAGAGCGGAACAACCTAGCATGGGCTAACATGAGAGAACAACATCACGAAGTCATGCTAGTCGGGAGAATTTGAGCAGAGCACCTAAACTATACATGCTGATAATCACAAACAAACATACAAACAACAATCACATAGAACATCGCAGGTCCACACAACTCCGGTAAGAAATCCTACACTGGCGGGAGGCAACTACACACAAAAATCCTAAGCTGCGATCGATCCCGAGCTAGCTAACGAGAACCTAACAAACACAATAATAATCACAATCCATAGGCCTAAACATAATAAAATAAACAAGGCTTGGCTCGAGTAATCGACGCTTGGCGCGGCTGACACATGGACGGGCGGAGACATGCATGGCGAGGAGCTTCTGGGCGGGCGCTGATGGCGCTGATGGGCGGCAGGGCGTCTCATTGGCTCGCGAGCAGGTTTGTCGAAAGCGTCATTGGCCGCGCGCGCAGGGAGTCTCGGCGTCTCGCCTCGGCTGGCTGAGCGGCAGTGCTCGATGGCACCGCAGGGGCGATGGAGCTGGGCGACTCGGGCGATCTGGGCTTCTTCTTTGGTGCGATCCGGCGGTGGGGGCTGCGACGGTGGGGAAATTGGCTGGGGCTCCTCTCTCGGCAGGCTGCAAACAAACATACACACACAACCACACTCTTCTATTTACATTCGGCCAGCAAGAACTCAAATCGGAGAAGACGAAGAGACGAAGAAACTTACCCGGAAAGACGATCGAACCACGGGGCTGCAAAGGGGATGAAAATCGGCTTGGAGCTTGGGAGGGGAAAGCTTGTGCGGCCAAGAGGTGATTTGGAGAAGAAGATGGAATAAACCTAATTTCTTTTCATTTAACCAAAAACACAAAACTCCAAAGATCCAAGGGTATCTAAGATATGACGCGGAAAGAGTAACAAGAGCTCTCCATAGCTCAAGCGGCACGCATCCTCACGAGCTTTTAGGAGGCCCAGGTTCGAATCAGTGCAACACAAATTCCTTTATTTTTACTTTTGCATCTACCCATGCTCAAACCAAACCACAAAGCCTCAAAAACCTTCATAAATCCATCCAATAATTTTTTAAGCTGGGAAAAAGATATAAACGGCCGACGGCCCGACCAAATTACTAAAATACCCCTAGGGCATACACAGAAGAGGCGGGACGAAAGCACTGGGCGTTACACAGCCATGAGAGATTTGATGGCGAGTCTTTAGCTATCGAGAGCGGAGACCAGCGCAGATTTGTAGCGCGTAGTGAGGAGCCACGGGCACGGATAGCCCCAGTGACAGAGTTTGTTTGATTTTTCCCCCAGTAGCTCTTGTAGCCGGAGGTTCCGGGAGGGCATGATTAGCGAGTTTATGCCGATGAGGATGCTTGTGGAGCAGTCCCCGTGTGGACTAGCACAGGTAGCTCAAGTGTTGATCTTGAGCCTTAGCAGATTGTTTGTTTGCCCGGTGAGTAGCTGCAGAGTTGGCGGCCTTCGAGGAGATTGTTGAGGCATCTTTGTGCTCCTGTAAAGTGTTGTTGTTTGCGCCAGCGAGGCGGAACCACGTGGTTAAGGGTGCGATGGCGATGTTCCGCCGGATTTGATCCGTTGGTGTTTTCCTCGGATGTTTGGTAGAGTTGAGCACTCTTCCTTTGGTGAGCTCACGGAGTGGAGCTAGGCGATGCATGTTGAGAGAGCCGACCGAGAGTTTTGTTGAGCATCATGTGGAGGTGCGAGGGTAAGGCTGTGAGCCTTCGGTTTGATGAGATGCCGTAGGCATGGTTTTTGAGTTGGAGCCCTTGTATGCCTAGCGAGTTCTTGTCACTTGAGGTTGTGACCTTGTTGGCCCCATTGGTAGTAAGATGTGGTTTTGGTAGTAGTGGCACTTGAGGTGCATTGGTTGGTGTGCCGCTTTGGCACTAAGTCCAGTTCGGAGCTTGAGTTTGGCTTGGGCATAGCGAGATGGTTCTATGCCGTCCGGAGTTCAGCGCACTCCTTTAGCCTTGGATCCGTTTATGGTAGTGGCACCTGTTTAGGTCTTGCCAGAGGGCTAGTTCAGTGGTAGTCGATGGACTACAAGCGAAAGGATGCTCGAGAGGAGGCGGAGCCTCTTCCAGTGTTTACGGAGGTTGAGTCGTGAGTTGCCGGTTGGCAAGTGTTGGTGCTTGGCGTGAGTTTCGCGCTAGTGTTAAGGCCAAGAGTTTGCTTGTGGTTGGTAGTACGGTCCAAGCGCTTTGAGTGCCTTTATCTCGAGGAGAGTTGAGCATCTTAAATGCGAGTTTGGTCAGCAGAGGACCATGAGTTGGATGCTTTTGAGGCGAGATGAGCTGATGCCTTGCGAGAGATTTTGGATGCCTTATGGGTAAGCACCCTTGGTAGAAGCTTGGTATAAAGTAAGTTCGGTTTGGCATGGTTATGCCTTGGTAAAGCAAGGTTGCCTCAGCTTTTAGCATCGTGTGGAGTTGGAACTTTTGGTGTTCCTTCGGTTGGTGTTCAGTTGGAAACTGAACAAGTGCGGTGGTAGCAAAGCCGCGCAATTTCGGATCGCCTTGGCTAAGAGAGTTGTTCGGATCCTTCCTTGGGTAAAAGTTATGTTGTGGCCGATGTTTGAGTAGGAGGATGACGCATTCTGTAGCGTTTCGGGTCCTCTGGGTTCCCAAGGAGTTGGTGTTGGCCAGCATAGTTGTGATGCTGGAAAATTGGAGTTGTTTGTTCAGGCAGGCAGTTGTCTGTTAGATCGTTTGCCGGCAGTGTGTGTATCGAGGGTTGTCGGAGAACCCTAGGTTGTGGAGAGCCTCTCCAGAGCTCAGTCAGGCCCAGGTAGTGAGTTTAGTTGGCCAGCTTGAGGCGTGTGGTTCGTAGCCTCGGGTGAGTTGCTAGCGACCTTGGTAGACTAGCAAGCTAGTGTTTGTTTGGAGTATAGTCCGGATTGGTTCCGGTGTGGTGGCAAGTTGGTGCTTGAGTGTCGACCAAGGTGTGGATTGGAGTTGCTAGAGATTAGTTTTGCTCGTAGGGCGAGTGGTTTTGTGCCCTGTTGGTTGTTTTCTGTTGTTGCCCGTGAGTTTTAGATGTTGTTGCTTTAGCAGAGCAAGGCGGTGAGCGTATGTGGAGCTCTCTGTCCTTTGGTTGTCCGCTTGTAAGAGTCGTTTTCCTTGGGAGTTGTCGTTACTCCCTTGGTCTTGGAATTGATGGTAGTGGTGCTAGCAAGAGGGAAAAGTTTGTTGGTTGCTTGGAAGCGATCGTTTGTTCGATTAAGCGGATTCTTGGATGGTGTTCTAGAGTGCGCAGATAAAGGTTGTTACGCCTCTTGTGAGTGTTTGGCCAAGATTTGGTTCTTTTGTTGTTTCGAGAGCTAGTTCGGTTCTAGTTGGAGGGCGTTGCCACGAGGTCTTGTTCCTTGTCGGGAAGTTTTGGGAGTTGACCCCTCCCTCGGCGATTGAGTAAGTTACTGTTAGTTTTGGGTTGGTGATCCGATTGGTTGAGTTTTCCTTGGGTGTTGCTTCCTAGAGAGTTGGTTGTTGTTGCCTTGGGTTTGAGCAAGTCGTGAGCGTGTGTGATGTTCGCGCCTTTGAGTTTGCTTACTGGGAAGTCGTTTCCCGTTTGGTAGGAGTCAGCTTAGCTCCTGAGTTGTGTAGTTGATCAGAGTAGCGCAATGGTCACCTAGCGTGAGGGTCCCTGCTTTGTGTTGTTAGGAAGCAAAGTTGTTGTTTCGCAAAGGGCGGAGGCTAGCTTGATCAAAGTTGAGTTGTTCGGGCAAGTTGTTGGTCCTTTGGGAGTGATGATTTCCTTTCCTCTAGCCTCTGTGGTGGTTGAGTTGCTCCTTGGATGCCAGCCTCGAGTGATAGCTTTGCGAGGTAGTCTTGCGGATTCGTGTGGCTCAGGATCCGTAAGCTTTGAGGTTGTCGTTATCTGTTTTCCTTGTGAGGTTTTGGGAGTGGAGCTTACGGTTGGAAGATGAGTTAGGCTTAGGCTTAAAGGGAAGTCCTTTGAGTAGCCGGTTGGATTTTAAGAGTTGAGTAGTAGCTTGAGGCGAGCGTTGCTCGTTATAAGTTTGGGTTGAGTTCTCACGAGCAAGCCCTTCTCGGGCTTTGTTCCTAGTTGTTGTGCGTTCGCGATTGGCGTTAGCGAGAGCCTCGTTTGAGTGAGTTTGGCACAGAGGTGCCGTGGCATTGGTTGGTGTAGGTTTGTTGTTGGTGTTTTCCTCAAGGTGTTGTGTCGCGAGATAGCTGCGTGATGGTTTAGTCCTTGCTTCCCGAGTTTTCCTTGAGAGGAATGTTGGATGTTCCTTACTGGCGATGTTCTCCTTGGTCGGTTCTTTGGTAGGTGTTCGTTGGAAAGTTTGCGTTCGGCCGATGAGGAGTTCTAGTTTGTTGGCTTGGCCGAGTGGAGTCCGTGCTTGGCCCTTTTTTTTTAAGGTGGCCGAGTGTTGAAGTTTTGGTGGTGTAAGTGTTGTTAGCCGTGCCTGGTGTACCAGGATGGTGCCCCTTGCCTTTGGTTTGGCGATTTACGCTTAAGATGGTTGCTTAAGTGTTGTGGTCGTGTTCTAGTTGGAGAAGTTTGTCTTTTTGGATCGATCGCCGATTGGTGGTTCGTTTGTATCTCGTTAAAGTAAGTGTAGTCAAGGTTTGAGGTTTGTTGGTCTCTTGTGAAGTAAGAGCAGCCGTTTAGTTTTGGAATCTGGAAGGTTCGGTTGTTTGCTTGATTTGTTGTAGGGTTGAGTTTGTTTGTTGTGGTGTGCCACAGTGTTTTTATGTATCGATGTTGGGGCGGCATGTGCGGACCCATTGCTCATTGTGGACTTTGAGCCCTTGCGGTGATTGAGGTTTGGGCCGAGGAGAAGCCTATGAGTATTCTGGACTTGAGTCGAAGGCGTTGCGTAGAAGTGAGATCCGTTGGTAAAAGTTTAGTGAAGGAGTGCGAGATGCGGAGGAGGCGCTCGTGAGCGGAAGGGCGGGATGAGAATGCGATATCTGTGTTGTTTCAGTCTAAAGGACTTTCGAGGACGAAAGTCATAAAAAGGAGGGAATATTGTAACGACCCAGGTTTTCATCCCGGTCTTCCAGGTATGCCCTAGGGGTATTTTGGTAATTTGGTCGGGCCGTCAGGGCCGTTTATATCTTTTTACAGTTGCTAAAATTATTGGATGGATTTATGTAGGTTTTTGGAAGGATTTGTGGTTTGGTTTGAGCAAGGTTTGGTGCAAAAGTAAAAATAAAAGAAATTGTCTTTGTGGTGGGGTTTGAACCTGGGTCTCTGGGAAGCTTGTGGGGATGTGTACCAATTGAGCCATTAGGTGCTCTTGTTGTTCTTCTGCATCATTTTATGGTTAGCCTTGCATTTTGGGAGTTTTGGAGCATTTGGTTAAATGAAATAGAAATTAGGTTTGTCTCATCTTCTTCTCCAAAGTGTGTGGCCGCCCAAGCTTTTCTCTCCATTGCCTTGCCGAGTTCTTCATCCTTGCAGCTCCCTTGGTTCAATCATCATTCCGGGTAAGTCTTCATCCTCTTCATCTTCTCGATTGGGTGTTCTTGTTGGCGAAGGTAAGGAGAAGAGCTTGTGTGTGTGTGTGTTTGTTGCAGTGCCCTTGAAGAAGCCCGAGCCGCCAGATCGCCTAGCGGCAAGCCCAGGCTGCCAGATCATCGCAAGCAGCAGCGAGCACCAGAGCCGCCCGGACCGCCCGCCCCGTCGCGGCCGTCGCGCGCACCGGTGGCGACCGAGCGCGCGCGCGCGCTCCGCTCCGCTCCTCGCTGCGCCCGCGCGCGCGCATCGCGTCGCGCCTCGCGCCAGCGCAGCGCTCGTCCCGTCCGCTTGCTCGCGCCCGTGCGCTGCGCCCGGCCAGCCGTCGCGCGCGCGCAGCTGCCGCCGCCTGCCCGCCCATCAGCCCCCTACTGCGCCCGTCGGCGCCAGCCAAAGCCAGCCCGCAGTTGCTGCCTGCCCGTCGCGTGTCGGCCCGAGCCGCGTGAGTTGCTCCGGCGAGCCGAGCCTTGTTTATTTTATTATATTTAGGCTTATGGATTATGATTATCATTGTTTTTGTTAGGTTCTCGGTAGCTAGCTCGGGTTCGATCGCGGCTTAGGTTTTGTGTGTAGTTGCCCGGCCGGTAAGGATTTCTTACGGAGTTGTGTGGACCTGCGATGTTCTATGTGATTGTTGTTTGTATGTTTGTTTGTGATTATCGGCATGTATAGTTTAGGTGCTCTGCTCGAATTCACGACTAGCATGACTTCGTGTGTTGTTCTCTCATATACTGATCCATGCTAGGTTGTTCCGTTCTGGCATGCTCATATTTGTTCTTGCTTCGTAGTACCATGCTAGGTTCGTTGTATCTGTTGAGTACGTTTTGGATTGTATTGGATTATATGCTATTGAAATGATATGTTAGAGTGTAGGTAGGTAGCATCATCCAGGGCACGATGCATAAAGTATCTTGCATCCATGGCGAGGGACGTGCGAGGTGATACTCCGTCCCTGGACCCCGTGAGGGTTTAGCTAACCCGACCGGTAGGCCCTGCAATCTTGGGTGAGGGTGGCAGACTGTTAAATGCCCCAACGGTCGGGATGATGACTTGGCATTGCCTCATCCCCGGCGATCGACACGTCCTCGCGTGTTCGGCCGTAGCCCTTGATTGCCACACGATAGGGCAAGGGCGGCTTCGGTGTAAGCCTACCACGACCGATTCCTTAGCCTCGGTGCGGTGGTTCAGGTGACATAGTTCACGTGTCAGTCTCACACCCTATGTCGGTGACACCGATCCAGAGATTTAGTTAGGCGTGGTGATTGGACATGGGCGGCTTGCCACTAGACCCGGCACCCCATAGTCTGCAGAGCACGCGATGCGCGCTTACGCTCATTACAGCGCCTCTGGGAGAGCTCCTCGGGATCTTGAGCTAGTGCACCTTTCGTATCGATGCGAGACAGTGCCGAGGCCGGAGGGGACTCGTTTCTCGTATAGGGCGTATTGTGTGGTGGATTTATTTCCGGACTAAGACCCACGAGTTGGCATCCGAGGTCCAAGTGTGGACTTAAGCTATGTGCTCTATTACGTGTTTATATTCATATCTTGCATACACTCACCTAGATGACCATGTGCATCGTATTGTACCCCGGTTGGGGATTCTTCTTGAGTAATTCGTTACTCACCCTTATTTTGTGGTTTTCCACAGGTAACCAAGGTGCGAGACAGGATGGTGAAGGAGGAGGAGCCGTGATCATGGGAACTGCGCGTCGTCTCTGATCTTTTATTTATATGACTCTTGTCTTCTATTTTTTCCCTGAATGCATGTAGTCGGGCACGGAGCCCTAGGATGTTTTCTGAATGTTTTGTGGATTCCCGCTTTATTGAATTTGAGGATGTTTCAAATGTTTTAATAAATCTCTGATCAGAGTGTACGTTTTGGAAATGTATTTGCCTTGAAAGCAGTGCTTGGAGACAGGGATGGGTTTCAAAGAAACCATCTTGATTTACGATTGAATCTCTTTTGTTTTTAATTGGGAATCCGAAAACCTATCTGCATATTGTTCTTTACTTTGAATGCATGCATTGGGGTAAAGACCTATTTTGAGCCCTTTTTGGGTCGGGTCTTTACATAAACATACATACAATCAACAATCACAGAATATATCACAGGGCCCACACAACTTCGATAAGAAATCCTTACCTTGGTCGGAAGGCAACAACACACAAGAAGATCCTAAGCTGCAATCGAACCCGAGCTAGCTATAGGGAACCTAACAAACAATAACAAATATCACAACCTATAGGCCTTAGATAAAAAATACAACAGCACTCGGCTCGGTCAAAAGAAACTCACACGGCACAAGGCTGGCGCGCGGACGGATAGGCTGCAACTGGCGCTGGGCGCGGCTGGGCGTGCGGCTGGGGCTGCGCGTGAGTCTCGCTGGGCGTGCTGGTGCGACAAGGCTACGAGTGCGGATGGGCGATGACGCAAACGTGCTCGCGTGCAGCTAGGCGCGTGGGCGAACGGGCTGCTGCTGCGCGCGGGCGAAAGGACTGCTACTGCGCGGGCGAATGGCTACTGCTGCGCGCAATCAGGCTGGCGCTGCAGGTGAGGCGTGCGACGGCAGGGGCTACGATCTGGTTGGGCGACAGGGCTGCGTGCGGCTAGGCGATCGGCGCTGCTGCTGCTCGGCTGGGCTGCACAAACACAAGCTCTCAATCCTCTTCTCTCGTCCAGCAAGGAACCACAACAAAAAGAACGAGAAGGAGAGATCGAGGAAAGAGGAATGCTTACCGGGATTGAACGAACGATGGAGCTCTCGGGAGAAGGCGCACGCAAGGAGACTTGGGAGAAAGGTGGACAGCAAAGGGGATTTGGGAAGAAGAATGATGCAAAAACCTATTTCTTTTCTCTTTTAATCAAACTCCCTAAATCCCGAAAACCAAGGCAAACCAAGGCATACTGCGAAATGAGCAACAAGAACGACTAGTGGCCCAACTTGCAGGACCACACTACTGACTCCCTGTGTAACAGCCCAGTTTCCTATTCCAGTTTTCAAGGTGCCTTCGGGTCAAGATTCGGTTGTTTGGTTGGGTTTTAGAGCCGTTTGGCCCCTTGGGGGTATTTTGGTCTTTTGGCTCTCCGGGCAGGATTTGTGGTTTTCTGGGCTTCGAGGTAGCTCCTGCCTTTGTCGAGGCTTGTTGGTCGGTGGCTGCGAGTCCCGTGGTGTTTGGGCTTTTCGTTTGGGTGCTCGGTAGTGGTTTGGGCTTTGGCAAAGTGTTGGTTGGTTGTGTGTTTCCTTTGGGATTCGAGCCCGGGCCCTTAGTGTTGCTTTGGGAGTTGGATTTAAGTGAGTTTGATTTATTGGAAAAGATTGCTTCGGTCGGGTCTCGGAGGAGGAAGCCGGGAAATGGGATTTTGAGGTTTTAAAGTGGATAAGGATGGAAAAATGAGATAAAAATCCCATTTTTCCTTTTTTTTCCATTTTCCCTTTTTATTTCCCATTTTTTTTTATTTGTTTCCCCAAAATCAATTTTCTCTCTCTCTCTCTCTCTCCCCGACCTAGCCCCCTAGCCCAGCCCCTTGGCTCGCCCAGCCCTAGCTCGAGCAGCCCATGGCTCACCCAAGCCCAGCCCGAGCTAGCCCGGCCCCAACTCGCCCTCGCCAGCCCGAGCGTCGAGCGCCCTCACCCTCGCCAGCCCGAGCGTCACGCGCCCTCCCCCTGCTCGTGTCGCCCGAGCTAGCCCAGCTCGTGTCCGTCCGCGCTCGAGTCACCCAACCTCGAGCTGCTTCACCCTGTGCCGAGCCCAGCTCGATCGCGCTTCCCCGCGCCCAGGTCGCGTGTCCCCTCGCCCTGTAGCTTGCCGAGCCCTGCCGCGCGCCAGCACCCGCGCCCGCGCGCCCCTGTGTCGCTCGCGTGCCGTCCGCGCGCAGCTCGCGCCTGCGCCCCAGCGCGCCCAGCCAGCCCCTTTGGCTGCCTAGCTCGTGCAGCTGGTTCGTTCGCGTGTCAGCCGTGCCTCGTGAGTTGCTCCCGAGCCGAGCTCTATTTATTTTATTATTATTTAGGCCTATTGTGTGATTATTGATGTGTTTGCTTGGCTCGTTATAGGTTGCTCGGGTTCGATCGCAGTTATTTTATTGTGTGTTCTTGCCTCCCGACCAGGTAAGGATTTTTTACCGGAGTTGTGTGGGCCCTGCGATATTTTCATGATTATGCCTTGCTTGTTTGCTGACTGTTATGAGCATGATAATAATAGAGCAGCTTTGATTGATTTCTGCTAGCATGTTTGCTTGATATTACATGTTAGTGCCATGCTAGGTTTGTTCTGCCAGCATGCTTGTGATTCCTGCTTAAGCTCGTAGTATCATGCTAGGTAGTGTGATTGATGTCGGTCTTTGCTTGCTAGCCAGGAATCATTGCTTTTTCTCTGTACTCTTAGGCAGAGTTGTAGGGTTTGTCATCATCCAGAGGCTGAGCGGACATAACGTACTTTGTCCCTAGTAGCTCAGGTCGGGAGTAAAGTGTGCGAAGCATAACGTATCTTGCTACCCCCCCGACCCATAGGTTGTGGAATTAGCTACCCACTTCTGCATAGCCTAGTTTGTAGCCTGCTAGAACGGAACCCTGCCATCGGTGTAAGCCTGGCCTGGCCGGTTCTTAGCTTCAGGTCGGTGGACCATCTTTGCGCAGATGAGCGTCGAGGGCCTCGCGCATCGTGATCGTGACACCGCTTCCGAGACATAGGCATGTGCACCTGGCCCGCGTAGTTTGCCCTTAGGCCCCCGCATTTACGCCGGTTGCAGAGGAGCATGCGGTGTGCGCGCACACGCGTTAGTTGCCGGTTCGGAGAGCTCCCCCGGGCTAATGTCGTGAGTACACCATTCCTTCTGTTAGAGCCTGACTTCGGGTACTCCCCCGTAAGTCCAGATTAGTGGCAAGGGCAAGGAGGCCCTTGAGGACATTCTAGGGATCAATGTATTCACCCCGAGTGACAGATACCTCGGTGATGTCCAGGATTGGTCAGTGTATCCAATCCCAGCTAGGCTGGAAGAAAGAGACTTCCGATGGATCCAGATCTTGTTTTATGAGCTCGTTGAGCCATGATCTGTGTTGGTAGCTGTTTGCTTGCATGCTTTTGTACTAGATGACTGATTATATCGTATTGTACCCCGGTTGGGGATTCTTACTGAGTAATTCGTTACTCACCCTTATTTCTGTGGTTTTTTTCCACAGGTATCCATGGTGCGAGACAGGATGGCTGGAGGAGGAGTTGTGATCATGGAAAACCCGTTGTTCAACTCTGAGTTTTATGTTTATGATTTAAATGCTCTCTGAATGCATGTAGTTGGGCACGGAGCCCTAGGGTGTTTTCTGAATGTATTTCCGGATTCTAGCATTGTTGTAAAGCTTGTATGTTTTAAATAAATCTCTTATCAGAGTAAGTTTTGGAAATGTATTTGTCTTGGAACAGGTGCTTGGAAACAGGGACAGGTTTCAGGAAATTAAATGGATGTTTTATGTTTTAGTTTTTACTTAGAATCCGAACACCATCTTGCAAATTTTCTGTAGATTTGTATGCATGCATTGAGGTAACGGCCTATTTAGAACCCCATTCGGGTCGGGTCGTTACACCCTGGCCACCCGGGCTTGAATCCCAGCTGAAGCATAATTAACCCAGCAAAACTCTAATTTTTATTTTTGCATCTCTCCATGCCCAAACTCATCCAAAAGCAACCAAACCCTACATTGGACCATCCAAGAATATTAACAGCTGAAAAAGACAGAAACGACCGTAACGGCCCGACCAAATTACCAAAATACCCTTAGGACATACCTGAAAGACCGGGATGAAAACCTAGGCCATTACATTAGTACTGATGGAGATTTTGACTTCGTGTATTCACCAAATAGTGGGTTGACTTACAGAGGCCGATTGTGTGTTCCGGAAATTGCAGGATTGCAAGCAGAGTTACTTTCAAAGGCCCACAGTTCACCGTTTGCTTGGCACCCCAGGGGTACCAAGATGTATCAGGATCTTAAGCAGACGTTCTGGTGGATGGGTATGAAGAGAGATGTTGCAGAGTTTGTTAGTCGGTGCTTCACTTGCCAGCAAGTGAAGGCACCTAGGCAGAGGCTAGCCGGTTTGTTGCAGCCGCTAAGTGTGCCTCAGTGGAAATGGGAAGAGATCTCCATGGATTTTATTGCTGGTTTGCCCAGGACTCTGAGGAAGTTTTCTCAGATCTGGGTGATTGTTGATCACTTGACCAAGAGCGCACACTTCATTCCCGGTAGAGACACTTATACCGTGGAATAGTGGGCGTAGTTGTTTTTGGAACAGATCATCCGTTACCATGGTGTGTTTGTGAGGATTGTGTCGGACCGTGATTCGTGGTTCACTTCTCGTTTCTGGAGGGCGCTCCAGAAAGGCTTAGGCACCTAGTGCAGTTTCAGCACAGCTTTTCACCCTCAGACAGATGGTCAGACTGAGAGGGTGAACCAGATTCTTGAGGATATGTTGAGAGCTTGCGTGTTAGACTTCCCGGGCAGTTGGGACTAGTATCTGTATCTGATGGAGTTTGCTTATAATAACAGTTATCAGTCGACGATCCAGATGGCTCCATTCGAGGCTTTGTATGGTAAGCGTTGCCTGTGTTCTAAGAAGAGGTTGGTGATAGGCAGGTTTTGGGTCCTGAGTTGCTACAGTTGACCAACAATGCAGTGCAGAAGATTAGAGCGCGTATGTTGACAGCTCAGAGCAGGCAGAAAAGTTACGCCGATGTGCGGCGTCGAGACTTGGAGTTTAAGGTTGGACAGCACGTGTTCTTAAATGTTGCACCGATGCGAGGTGTGTTGAGGTTTGGTAAGCGAGGGAAGTTGAGTCCCTGTTTTTTTGGTCCGTTTGAGATTCTTGAGAGGATTGGCAGAGTTGCATATCGGTTAGCCTTACCTCTGTCGTTGTCAGCTGTGCATAGTCTTTTTCTGTAAGGACCCGACCCGAGAAACGGTCTCTAACCTAGATCCTTACTTAGCATGCATGATTAAGAATGTAAAACATCATTCAGAGTTCTAAATTTAAATCTTTGCAATCAACACATTTAAAACAAAAACCGTAATTCCAATAAATAAAACCAACAAGTAAGTGACTGATCAGTGCTTTCTTAAAACAAGTCAAAGGGAACGGTTCGAGAAACATAAAATAGTTTTTGAGTGCTTTCCTAGGGACTCAAGTCCCACTACATGCTAATTCATAAAAACAATAAAAGAACGTGCAACTCAGAGTCATCCATCCATGTTCATCCAGCAGCCTCCTCCTAGCCATCCAGCCTCTGTCCCAAGTTACCTAGTGGAAAACCACAGAAAAACAAGGGTGAGCAACAAGTTACTCAGTAAGAATCCCCGACCGGGGTACAATACGAAAACATCTCATTTAGCACAAGAACATGCAACCATACAATGACTTAGAGCAAACAGTTGGGTTAAATCATACCCCCCTCCTGGAGCTTGCCTATTCGAAGGCTTACAGCTATAAACTACCCTAGGTTCTACACCTGGATGCCCTTCGGGCCTTACTCAACCTAGGACTCAGTGTTGCCCATCGGGGACTTACACACCTAGGATGCCCATCGGGGTCTTACACCTCCAACTCAGTGATGCCCATCGGGGTCTTACACCTCCAACTCAGTGACGCCCATCGGGGACTTACACACCTAGGATGCCCATCGGGGTCTTACACCTCCAACTCAGTGATGCCCATCGGGGACTTACACACCTAGGATGCCTATCGGGGTCTTACACCTCCAACTCAGTGATGCCCATCGGGGACTTACACACCTAGGATGCCCATCGAGGTCTTACACCTCCAACTCAGTGATGCCCATCGGGGACTTACACACCTAGGATGCCCATCGGGGTCTTACTCCTCCAACTCAGTGATGCCCATCGGGGACTTATACACCTAGGATGCCCATCGGGGTCTTACATCTCTGAATGCCGATCGGGGTCGTACCCGAGCGGGACCTAAACTAGTTACCCCTACAATCTTCTGCACCTTACATCACCTGTCTAACCCTAGCATGGATCTAACAGCATACAACGGGGAACATGGATATGCCAGGATGGAAGAACCTAGCATGGAATTAATATAATACAACATAAAGCATGGATATGTCAGGATAGGAGAACCCTAGCATGGAACTAACGGAACGCAAACATAACACGAACACAAAATCAAAAGCAAGCATGAATCCTATCCACTAGAAACTCATACAGTTACAAAGATCAATATGCTATCAAGTATTCGCAGGGTCCACACAACCCCAGGTAAGAAATCCTTACCTGGAAACAAGTGGGAAATAACTATCACGAGTCAATTAACGACCCTCGAGCTTAAAGCGAACCCGAGCAACCTAGGCATACAATAAAAACATCCTAAATAAATAAATAGCAGCCAGCAACTTTAAGTCTAAAAGGGGACAGGCTCGGGAATTACCAACCGAGAAGACACGCGGTCTCGGCAGCAAGGGGGCAGGAATGGGCGCTGCTGGTGCGGCAGGGGCGCTGGGCTGCGGAGACGGGGCGCGGACGTGCGGTCTCTCTGGGACGGCGCGCGGACGAGCGGAGCAGCAGCGCAGCGACGGACGGCGGCAGACGCGGTCTGGGTTGGGGCGCTGGTGATCTGACGATGTGTGCTGGCGCGGCGCGCGACGGCGGTGGCAGTGGCGATGGGCGTCACGGGCGTGCGACACAGTGCGGGCTACCTGGATTGGGAGACCTGGTGCGGCGCAGAGGCTGGGCTGGTGTGGTGCGGCTTGGGGTGAGGGTTTGCGTAAGAGTGGAGCTTTTCATTTTTCTTTTTCTTTTGTTTTCCTTCCTTCCCTAAGTTAAATAGGCTTTGGGAATCTCAAATTCCCTTCCCAAGGCTTCCCCCCTTCGAGCCCTGGCTGACGCGCTATTTTTTTCCTTATTTAAATCCAAGCTTCCAAACCTCTTTTTAGGCCAAGGGTTCGAGTCCTCCAAATAACACCCTTCAAAAAAAAATATATAAAAACCCTATTTTTCATTTAGCTGAAAACCGGGCTGTTACAATACTCCCTCCTTAGAAGACTTCCGTCCCCGGAAGTCGCTGTACTAAAACAACTCCGGGTAGCTCCTCCTCATCTCCCCTTCCAACTCCCAAGTAGCTTCCTCAATTCCCTGATTCCGCCACTGCACTTTCACTGACTCAATAGCTCGGTTCCTCAAGACTTTCTTCTCAAATGCTAAGATCTTTATGGGTTTTTCCTCAAAGCTCAGGTCACGGTTCAGCTGCAACGGCTCAAAATCTATGACATGCGAAGGGTCTGCCACATACTAGTGGAGCATCGAAACATGGAACACGCTATGCACTGCAGCCAAAGATGGCGGCAATGCTAATCGGTAAGCTACGGCCCCAATCCTCTCGAGGATCTCGAATGGGCCAACAAACCTGGGGCTCAGCTTCCCCTTCTTACCAAACCTCAGAACTCCACGCATCGGAGGTACCTTAAGGAACACATGCTGGCCAACCTCAAACTCCAACTCTCTACGCCTGACATTGGCGTAGCTCTTTCGCCGCTGCTCAGGCGGTCAACATACGGGCTCGATTTTACGGATGACCTCATTGGTCAACTGGAGCAACTCCGGACCCAATACCTGCATGTCTCCAACCTCTTCCCAGAATACCGAGGATCTGCAGCGCTTACCATACAACGCTTCAAACGGTGCCATCTGAATGGTCGATTGGAAACTATTGTTGTAGGAAAACTCCATCAAATATAAGTACTGGTCCCAACTACCCAGGAAATCCAACACACGGGCTCGCAACATATCTTCTAAGATCTCGATTTACTCCATTCCGTCCGCCATCGGTCTGCGTGGGTGGAAGGTTATATTGTAGCCGCACTCTGTGCCCAAACTCGCTCAAGGGCTTTCCAAAGCTGTGATGTAAAACGGGAATCTCGGTCGGAGATAATTTTAAGCGGCACTCGTGGTACCTAACTATTCGCCCAAGGAACAATCTGTGCCCCATTGCTCCACGGTATAGCTTATCCTGCCGGGAATGAAGTGTGCACACTTGGTCAACCTGTCAACGATCACCCAAATTTGTGCATAACCTCTAGGAGTCCTGGGCAAACCTGAAATAAAGTCCATGGTAACCTCCTTCCACTTCCCTTTGTGGCACTCCAGAGCAGTGCAACAAACTCTTTGGTTTTTACGCTAGGCGCTTTCACTTGCCGACAAATGAGACAGAACCGACAAACTGGGCAATTTCTCTCTTCATCCCCATCCACCAAAAAGTCTGCTTAAGATCTTGGTACATCTTGTTACCCCCTGGGTGCCATGCAAAAGGCGAGGTGTGAGCCTCGGTCAACAACTCTGTGCGAATACCGGCATCGACTGGGACACATAGCCGACCCTTGTATCTCAAGCCACCATCTGCAAATATCACAAAATCGAAGTCACCATCATCCTGAACCCTCTCATACAAACTCTTTAACTTAGGATCGTTCAACTGGCCGTCGATAATCCTTTGCCTTATCGAAGGCTGGATGGTCAACTGAGCTACCCTGGCTGTAACATCCCCTAACAACACTGCTATTTCCGCTCTCTCGAGGTCTTTCCTTATGATACTGTTGGGATTTGCCAACGTTGCTAGATGCGAGGTCTTTCTACATAGTGCATCTGCCACAACGTTTGCCTTTCCAGGGTGATACAGGATCTCACAGTCGTAATCCTTTACAAGCTTCAACCACCTCCTCTGTCTCATGTTCAGGTCCTTCTGTGTGAAGAAATACTTGAGGCTTTGGTGGTCCGAGAAAATTTGAATCTTTTCCCCATACAAGTAGTACCTCCAGATCTTAAGTGCAAAGACGACCGCTGCCAACTCCATATCATGAGTCGGATAGTTCTGCTCGTGCGGTTTCAACTGCCTCGAGGCGTACGCTATCACTTTACCGTGTTGCATCAAAACGCAACCCAAACCAAACTTGCTGGCATCACTGTACACCACGAACCCCCCTGTTCCTTCTGGAACTGCCAACACTGGCATGGACGTCAAACTGCTCTTCAGCTTAGCAAAACTCTCATCGCACTTCTCATCCCAAACGAAATCGACGCCCTTCCTTGTCAACCGAGTAAGCGGTGCTGCTATAGCAGAAAAATTTTGAACGAAGCGACGGTCATATCCGGCCAGACCCAGAAAGCTACGAATCTCTGACACAGTCGTCGGTCTGGCCCACGAACTAACGGCCTCTATCTTTGAAGGGTCCACAACCACTCTCTCCTTAGACACAATGTGTCCTAGAAAAGCTACCTCCTCAAGCCAAAAGTCACACTTCGAAAACATTGCATAGAGCTGGTTCTCGCGCAAGGCTGACAAAATCTGCCTTAGGTGCGAAGCATGGTCCTCCTTAGACTTAGAGTACACAAGAATGTCATCTATGAATACGATGACAAAGCGGTCCAAGAATGCCTTGAACACTTTGTCCATCATGTCCATGAATGCTGCTGGGGCGTTCGTCAGTCTGAAGGACATGACTACGAACTCATAGTGACCATACCGCGACACGAAAAAAGTCATTTTAGGGATATACGCATCCCGGATCCTTAATCGGTGGTAGCGACCACAAGTCAATCTTGAAAACACGTAAGCTCCCCGAGTGGTCAAACAGGTCATCAATACGTGGCAGGGGATACTTGTTCTTGATAGTCACCTTGTTCAGTTCCCTGTAATCGATGCATAGACGCATTGAGCCATCCTTTTTCTTAACAAATAGCACGGGTGCTCCCCACAAGGACACACTCGGCCTAATAAATCATCTGTCAAGCAACTCCTGCAACTACTCCTTTAACTCTTTCAATTCAGCTGGCGCCATACGATAAGGAGCTTTCGAAATAGGACGAGTCCCTGGCTCAAGCTCTATTAAGAAATCCACCTCCCTCTTTGGCGGCAGACCAGGCAACTCTTCAGGAAAAACATCTGCAAACTCTTGCACAATGGGCACTTGCTCAACAGATAACTGATCACGGTTCTCTCCGGTAAACTTAGCTAAAAAACCCCAAGCTCCTCGAGCTAGCAAATGGTGAGCTTTAACTGCCGAAATCACTAGCGGACACACCCCACTCTGGGTGCCCCAAAATTTAAAGCTAGGCCTACCAGGCGGCCCGAACACTACCACCTTCCGGCGGCAGTCAATCATACCGTGGTTATCAGCTAACCAATCCATACCGAGGATCACATCAAAACCACTCATAGCTAACACTATGAGCGTAACCTCTGAGAGACTCTTGGATACCATCCGACCATCCCTACCTTACGGCTAGCCAACATACTAACTCCCGAGGGAGTAGCAACAGATAACTCAAATCCTAGAGGCTCTAAAATCATGCAAGCATGCTCAGCAAACACAGCAGAAATAAAAGAATGTGTGGAACCCGAATCAAACAACACAAAGGCAAGGTGGTCAAGAACTAGGAGCGTACCTGCCACCGCGGCCCAGGCTTTCTCAGCCTCTTGGTGGGTTGTAGCATACACTCTCCCCTCTTTCTTTGAAAATTGGCCGCGCCACCACCATCGCTCGATTGCAATGTCGGGCTTGATGCCCCTCCTTACCACAGTTATAGCAAGCTCTAGGGTTACCACCACAAGGTCCCCAATACTGCTTCCCACAGGGTCTACAATACAGTGGCGGCCTCCCTACGCCCTGTTGGCGAGGCTGATCACGGTTACGGTCCCGATGCTGGTCTCTGCCATGATAAGAACCCTGGCGGCGCTGACCGCCCCCACGGCTGTACTTCCCGAGTCAAACTTATGCTTCTGGCCCGAGTACTCTGGGGCCTTCTGCACAACGGTACTAGCTACCTGCTCTGGAGGATACTTCCCATCATAAATCATTGCCAACTGTACTGCCTTGGCAAACGTCTCTGGGGACTATGCCCTAACATCCTAAGACACTCCCTGTCTCAAACCCGCAATAAAATTCCTGATCTTCAGCTCAGGGGTAGCAATCAACTGCGGCGCGAAGTACCCATACTCCAAAAACTTTTTCTCATACACCTCGATCGAGTCAGACCCCTGCTTAAGGTTTGAAAACAGCTCAATCATCTTTTCTTGGGCTTCTTCACTGATAAATTTTGCCTTGAACTCAGCCTTGAAGAATTCCCGGTGTGGCGGTGGAGACCACCGGTCTCTCACTCAAAGTGGAATCCCACCACCACTTAGCTGTACCAGCTAACACATGAGCTGCACATCGAGCTCGATGCACCTCCGGACAAGCCATCACCATAAATGTATATTCTAACTCAGCAATCCACCTGGCAGCTACCAACGGTTCTCCAGGGGCACTAAACTTCTCGGGCTTCCATTTGACAAAATCCTTCAGCCACTTGCCCAGATCCTCAGCACCTTCCGCCACAACGACCTCATTCACAATTGGCTCTCTTTGAGCTCGCAGATCTGGTGGCATTTGTATTCCTCTCTTTGAACCAACTCGGTCGTTGTTTCTATCTGGTCGGGACTCCTCCCTGCATGCGACTAACAAAGCCCTGCGTTTCAGCTCTCTGCTCGGCCCTCGAGTCACCCGACAACCCAACCATAAGAGCCCTCATGGACTCCACAAAAGCAACTCCCGGTGCAGCCTCCCGAGGCTCAGTTGCCTCCACGCCCTCTCCGGGCAAAACAGCAGAAGGGCCTGTAGGCGGCCTAACATCAGCATCAGCTTGGGACGACGTCCCTCCCGTGTCAGAATCAATACGAATGCCTTGGGTGGTCGGCCTCGAGCCTCCCTGGCCTCTACGAGTGATCGGCATCACCCGACAATCTACACCCAAACCAACAATGAGTCAGAACCTATTTTCCCTGCTCTACAACAACAAGTCATGTACATGCAAGGTGCAAACGGTATTGTAATTCTTCACCCTTAACCTTAAACTTACGTACATACCTGATGGCTGGCGGAGCGCTGATGATCAGGGAAAATAACCTACAAGCGCAGTCGGTCTACGTAACCTATAACTCGAGCTCGATACAAGCTGTAAGGACCCGACCAGAAACGGTCTCTAACCTAAATCCTTACTTAGCATGCATGATTAAGAATGTAAAACATCATTCAGAGTTCCAAATTTAAATCTTTGCAATCAACACATATAAAACAAAAACCGTAATTCCAATAAATAAAACCAACAAGTAAATGACTGATCAGTGCTTTCTTAAAACAAATCAAAGGGAACGGTTCGAGAAACATAAAATAGTTTTTTAGTGCTTTTCTAGGGACTCAAGTCCCACTACATGCTAATACATAAAAACAATAAAAGAACGTGCAACTCAGAGTCAGCCATCCATGATCATCCAGCAGCCTTCTCCTAGCCATCCAGCCTCTTTCCCAAGTTACCTGGTGGAAAACCACAGAAAAATAAGGGTGAGCAACAAGCTACTCAGTAAGAATCCCCGACCGGGGTACAATACGAAAACATCTCATTTAGCACAAGAACATGCAACCATACAATGACTTAGAGCAAACAGTTGGGTTAAATCATACCCCCCTCCTGGAGCTTGCCTATTCGAAGGCTTACAGCTATAAACTACCCTAGGTTCTACACCTGGATGCCCTTCGGGCCTTACTCAACCTAGGACTCAGTGTTTCCCATCGGGGACTTACACACCTAGGATGCCCATCGGGGTCTTACACCTCCAACTCAGTGATGCCCATCGGGGACTTACACACCTAGGATGCCCATCAGGGTCTTACACCTCCAACTCAATGACGCCCATCGGGGACTTACACACCTAGGATGCCCATCGGGGTCTTACACCTCCAACTCAGTGATGCCCATCGGGGACTTACACACCTAGGATGCCCATCGGGGTCTTACACCTCCAACTCAGTGATGCCCATCGGGGACTTACACACCTAGGATGCCCATCGGGGTCTTACTCCTCCAACTCAGTGATGCCCATCGGGGACTTATACACCTAGGATGCCCATCGGGGTCTTACACCTCCAGATGCCGATCGAGGTCGTACCCGAGCGGGACCTAAACTAGTTACCCCTACAATCTTCTGCACCTTACATCACCTGTCTAACCCTAGCATGGATCTAACAGCATACAACGGGGAACATGGATATGCAAGGATGGAAGAACCTAGCATGGAATTAATAGAATACAACATAAAGCATGGATATGTCAGGATAGGAGAACCCTAGCATGGAACTAACGGAACGCAAACATAACACGAACACGAAATCAAAAGCAAGCATGAATCCTATCCACTAGAAACTCATACAGTTACAAAGATCAATATGTTATCAAGTATTCGCAGGGTCCACACAACCCCGGGTAAGAAATCCTTACCTGGAAACAAGTGGGAAATAACTATCACGAGTCAATTAACGACCCTCGAGCTTAAAGCAAACCCGAGCAACCTAGGCATACAATAAAAACATCCTAAATAAATAAACAGCAGCCAGCAACTTTAAGTCTAAAAGGGGACAGGCTCGGGAATTACCAACCGAGAAGACACGCGGTCTCGGCAGCAAGGGGGCAGGAATGGGCGCTGCTGGTGCGGCAGGGGCGCTGGCGCTGGGCGCTGGGCTGCGGAGATGGCGCGCGGACGTGCGGACGCGGCCGGTACGCTAGGGCGCGGGAGATCTGACGTGTGTGGCCCTGGCGCGTCGCTGCGGCGGCGGCGCAGGCGATGAGTGGGCACGCGAGGCTCGCGACTGGCGTGGCGGCTGGGTTGGGCGACCTGGTGCGGCGAGGAGGCTGGGCTGGTGTGGTGCGGCCTGAGGTGAGGGTTTGCGTGAGAGTGGAGCTTTTCTTTTTTCTTTTCTTTTTTTGTTTTCCTTCCTTCCTTAAGCTAAATAGGCTTTGGGAATCTCAAATTCCCTTCCCAAGGCTTCCCCCCTTCGAGCCCTGGCTGACGCGCTATTTTTTTCCTTATTTAAATCCAAGCTTCCAAACCTCTTTTTAGGCCAAGGGTTCGAGTCCTCCAAATAACACCCTTCAAAATATATATATATATATATATATATATATATATATATATATATATATATATATATATATAAACCCTATTGTTCATTTAAGTGGCAAAACTGGTCACATTACATTTTCACGTATCGATGTTGAGTCAGTATGTGCCGGACCCGTCTCACATTGTAGACTTTGAGCCTTTGCAGCTGAATGAGGATTTGAGCTTCGAGGAGAAGCCTGTGAGGATCCTTGCCTTTGAGACTAAGACGTTGCGTAATCGTGAGATCCATTTGGTAAAGGTTCAGTGGAGGAGTCAGAGTTCAGAGGAAGCTACTTGGGAGCGGGAGAACGAGATGAGATTGCATTTTCCTGAGCTGTTTCAGTCTTAAGGACTTTCGGGGACGAAATTCATTAAAAGGAGGGAATATTGTAACGGCCCAGGTTTTCATCCCAGTCTCACAGGTATGTCCTAAGGGTATTTTGGTAGTTTGGTCGGGTCGTTAGGGCCGTTTCTGTCTTTCTCAGTTGTTAATATTCTTGGATGGTCAAATGTAGGGTTTGGTTGCTTTTTGGATGAGTTTGGGTATGGTGAGATGCAAAAATAAAAATAAGAGTTTTGCTGAGAAAAAGTGCATCAGCTGGGATTCGAGCCCGGGTGGCTAGGGAGATAGCGGTGTGGTTCTGCCAGTCAAGCTTCAGGTGGTGTTTGATGCTCATTCTGCAAGTTATCTTGGGTTTGCCTTGGTTTTCGAGATTTAGGTGAGTTTGATTAAAAAGAAAAGAAATAGGTTTTCTTTTTCCTCCTTCCCCAAATCCATTGCCGCATATCCATCTTCTCCAAGCCTTCTTGCCATGCGTCTTCCTCCCAAGAGCTCCGTCGTGTCGTTCATTCTGGGTAAGCGTTCCTCGATCTCTCCTTCTCGTTTTTTTGGTGTTGTTCTTGCTCGCCGAGAGGAGGGGATTTTTAAGTTTTGTGTTTGTTGCAGCCCAGCCGAGCAGCCCCAACGCCATCGCAACCCCAGCCACACCCCCATGCACCGTTGCCAAGCCCGATCACAGCCCTTGTCCGTTCGTCTCCCAGCTACAGCAGCCCCGTCACGTCACAGCCTTGCTCGTCGCTCGATCCCGCTAGACGCAACAGCGATTTGCCCAGCACCGAGTAGCATCGCTCAGGCCAGCCCACTCGCAAGCAGCAGCCCCGATCGCCTGCACACCTAGCCTCACGCGAGCACAGCCCCGATCGCCCGCACGTATAGCCCCGATCGTCTACACTCCCAGCCGCACGAATGCACGCCCAGCAACGCCAGCGCCGTTGCAGCCTGTCCGCACGCCGTCGCCGAGCTGTGTGCCTTGCAGTCTGTTCGTCCGTGCGCCAGCCCCGTGTCGTGTGAGTTGCTCCAGACCGAGCCGAGTTCTGTTGCATTTTGCCTAAGTCTCATTGATTGTGATGTTTGTTGTTTGTTTGTTAGGTTCCCGATTGCTAGCTCCGGTTCGGTTGCAGCTTAGGATCTTTCTCATGTGTGTTTGCCTCCCGACCCAGGTAAGGATTTCTTACCGGAGTTGTGTGGGCCCTACGGTATTTTCTGTGATTGTTGATTGTATGTATGTGTATGTTTATCAGCATGTTAGTGGATAGGTGCTCTGTTCTGAATTCCAACTGGCATGATTCTTGTAACAGCCCGGATTTTAGTTAAATATAAAATAAGGTTTAAAAGATGTTATTTGGAGGACTCGAACCCTCGGCCTCAAAGAGAGATGGGAGTTTGGAATTAATTAAGGAAAATAAATGCGTCAACTAGGGTTTGAAGGAGGAAAGCCTTGGGAAGGGAATTTTAGATTCCCAAAGCTTATTTAATTTGAGGAAGAAAAAAAAAAAAAAAAACTCTTCTCTCGCAAAACCCTCTCCCCACACCCTCGCCGCCTCCGTCCGTCGCCTGCACCATGCGCCCCAGCGCCCTCCGTCGCCTGCACCGTGCGCCCCAGCGCCCTCCGTCGCCTGCACCGCGCTCCCCAGCGTCGCTCCGACCGACCGCACCAGCGAGACCGCGTCCCAGCGCACCCACCGTGTGCCGTCCGTCCGTGCCTCAGCGTCGCCCGCACGCCTGCTCCAGCGAGCCCGCTCGCCCGCACCGGTTCTCGTCCGCACGCGATGCTCCGCTCGGCACCCAGCACCGTCCGCGTCCGCGCGCCAGCACGCCGACCGCGTCTGCACGGTCGTGCTGCTGAGGGCCACGCGCCTTGCCCTTGCATTCGCGCCCAGCGCCCCTGCTACACCAGCCGCCAAAGCCGCAGCCCGGCTGCTCGACCGCCAGCGAGCAGCAGTTTTGCATCGCTCGCGCGCGCCTCGCCGCACGCCGCCTTGCCGAGCACGGTGCCTTCTCGGTTGGTAAACTCCCGAGAAATTTGAGCCTTTGGACTTTATGTTCTTTTTAGTTTCTTTGTTGGTTAATTAGGTTGATTTTATTACTTGCTTAGGTTGTCGGGTTCGCTTAGAAGCTCGAGAGTCATCCGTTGATCGTTGGTTCTATTCACTTCCTGTAAGGATTTCTTCACAGGGGTTGTGTGGACCTGCGAATACTTGATAGCATGCCATGTGTTGTGTTTGTATGGAATTTCTAGTGGATAGGTTGCTTGCTCTTTCTTGTTTCAGGTGATTTTTGTGCTTGAGATTCCTGATATATCCTGTTAGTTTCATGCTAGGAGTTAAATTGTCTCGGCATAACCGTGACCTTGTTATCCTGTTAGTGCCATGCTAGGAATTGGCGGATGATGTATAGTGTAAGAGATTGTAGGGGTAACTAGTGCGTCCCGCTCGGGAAGGCCCCGATGGACATCCGGAGGTGTAAGACCACGATGGGCATCCTAGGTGAATAAGTCCCCGATGGGCATCACCGAGTTGGAGGTGTAAGACCCGATGGGCATCCTAGGTGTATAAGTCCCGATGGGCATCACCGAGTTGGAGGTGTAAGACCCGATGGGAATCCTAGGTGTATAAGTCCCCGATGGGCATCATGAGTTGGAGGTGTAAGACCCGATGGGCATCCTAGGTGTATAAGTCACGATGGGCATCACCGAGTTGGAGGTGTAAGACCCGATGGGCATCCTAGGTGTATAAGTCCTCGATGGGCATCACCGAGTTGGAGGTGTAAGACCTCGATGGGCATCCTAGGTGTATAAGCCCCGATGGGCATCACCGAGTTGGAGGTGTAAGACCCGATGGGCATCCTAGGTGTATAAGTCCCGATGGGCATCACCGAGTTGGAGGTGTAAGACCGATGGGCATCCTAGGTGTATAAGTCCCCGATGGGCAACACCGAGTCCTAGGTTGTGTAAGGCTCGAAGGACACACAGTGTGGAACCTAGGGTAGTTGGTAGTCTGTAAGCCTCGAATAGGCAAGCCCCAAGAGTGACGTTCTGTTGACCCATCTGTTTGCTCACGAGTCATTGCATGGTTGCATGTGCGTGTGCTAAATGATATGTTTTCGTATTGTACCCCGGTTGGGGATTCTTCTTGAGTAACTCGTTGCTCACCCTTATTTTCTGTGGTTTTCCACCGGGTAACTTGGGACATAGGCGGGATGGCTAGGAGGAATTTGGATGATCATGGATAGGCGACTGGGATGCATGTTCTTTTATTGTTTTCTTTATGATTTAGCATGTAGTGGGACTTGAGTCCCTAGGGAAACACTCAAACTATTTTATGGTTCTCGTACCGTACTCTTGTTTGTTTTTAAGAAAAGCACTGATCAGTCAAATTACTCTTGATTTTTACATTGGCTTTTGTGGCTTGTTTAAAGTTCTGTTGATTGCAAAAGTTTTAAATTAGTACGTTGGATGGTGTTTTACATTCCTAGACATGCATGCTAAGTAAGGATCTAGGTTAGAGACCGCTTCTTTTGGGTCGGGTCCTTACAATTCTTGTGTTATATCTCATGTTAGTTCCATGCTAAGTTGTTCTGTTCTAGCATGTTCGTTATTTGTTCTTGCTTCGTAGTATCATGCTCGGTTCATTGTTTCTGCTGAGCACGTATTAGTATGTTTGTTGTTATCTGTTTATAGCTTAGAGTTCTGATAGGTAGCATCATCTGGGCGAGGATGCATAACGTAACTTGCATCCGTGGCAGGGACGTGCGAGGCAGAACTCCATCCTTGATCTGTCGTTAGGGTTTAGCTAACCCTAACGGCAGCCCAGTGCAATCTTGGGTGAGGGTGGCAGACTGTTAAATGCCCCAACGGTCAGGGGAATGACGAGTCATTGCCTTGTCCCCGGCAGTCGACACGACCTCAGCGTGTCAGCAGTAGCCATTGATTGCCACCTGATAGGGCAAGGATTGGTTCCTGGTGTAAGCCTACCACGGCCGATTTCTTAGCCTCAGGTGCGGTGGTACAGGCTGACATAGTCATAATGTCCTGGTCTCACACCACTATGTTTAGTGACACCGATCCAGAGATTCTTTTAGGCATGCGTACTAGACCAGGGCAGCATGCCCTAGACCCAGCACCTCCCTGGTTTGCAGCAACAAGTGGTGCGCGCACACGCTCATTACAGCGCCGACTGGAGAATTCCTCGGCATCTTGAGTTCAGTGCACCTTTCGTATCGGCAGTAGTAGGAAAGCTGAGGCCAACATTAGTTTCTCATAGAGTATCGAGATGCGTTGCAGTTTCCAGAGTAAGGCCGTAAAATGGCATCCGTGGTATTTATGTATGGATTAAAGTGATGTGCACTCTTCTGTGTTTATATTCATAGCTTGCATACTTTCTGCTAGATGACCAGTTATACCGTATTGTACCCCGGTTGGAGATTCTTACTAAGTAATTCGTTACTCACCCTTATTTTGTGGTTTTCCACAGGTAATCAGGGCGCGAGACAGGATGGCTGATGGAGGAGCTGCGGATCATGGAATAACTGCTGTTATAAACTCTGAATTTATATTTATGTTTTTAGTTTTCCTCTGAATGCATGTAGTTGGGCACGGAGCCCGTAGGAGGTTTTCTGATTGTTTTTGGATTCTGATACTGTTGTAAACTGTTTGGGGTTTTGAAGGTTTTGAATGAATCTCTGATCAGTGTATGTTTTAAACTGTATTTAGCCTGGAACAAGTGCTTGGAAACAGGGTGTAAAGACCCGACCCGAAATACGGTCCTAAACCTAGGTCTTTACTCAGCATGCAAGTGAAAAGCATAAATGATAGAAACCAGCAGTTGAATTTAAAAACTTTTCAAACATAAAGGTTGGACAACATTTAAATCAAACCAAACATTTCTTAAGTAAATACATGCAACTTAAAAACAGTGACTGATCAGTACCTTTCTTAAAAAACATAAAAGATAGTTCGAGAAATAATAAATAAACTTTCCCTATGGACTATAGTCCAACTACATGCTGAATTCAAAAGTAAATGAAGACACGACAGAGTGTCGGCAGCATCCATGATCTCCAAACTCACTCTGCTAGCCGCCCCGGTGCTGTCCCAAGTTACCTGGTGGAAAACCGTAGTAAGGGTGAGTATAAACATACTCAGTAAGAATCCCCGACTGGGGTACGATACGATGCAATCAATCATCTAGCAACCTAGTACACATGTAACAGATATCAACACAGATCTTAGCTCAACGAGCTTACAAGGCAAAATCCGGAGTCCTCGGAAGTCTTCTACTTCTGGCCTACTGATTGGTTCTCATAACCAATCCCGGGACATCTCCGAGGGTCTTTCTCCCTCGGCCAATTGATCAGCTCAAAAACTGATCCCAAAAGATGTATGTCACCCTCGAGGGTCTTTCTCCCTCGACCATATGATCAGCTCAAAAACCAATCCCAATGGGTGTCCTCAAGGGGTCTCTTACCCTCGCTAACAAATCTGGACTATCGGGAGAGTACCCGAAGTCTGGCTCTAAACTGGAAGGAACTGGTGTACTCACGAACATTAGCCTAGGGGAGCTCTCCGAACCGGTGACTAACACGTGTGCGCGCACACTGCATGCTGCTGCAACCGGCGTAAATGTGGGGGCCTAGGTACAAACTACGCAGGCTAGGTACGCAAGACTCGGAAGCAGTGTCACTGAATACAGTAGTGTGAAGCCATGGCACTCATCTGTAACAGCCTGTACCACCGACCTAAAGCTAAGAACCGGCCAAGGTAGGCTTGCACCATTGGCAGGGTTCCGCTCTAGCAGGCTACAAACTAGGCTTATGTCGATGTGGTAGCTAAATCCACATCGGCTGCAGGGGGAAAGCAATGTACGTTATGCTTCGCTCTAGCACCCGACCGGTGGGGACAACGTACGTTATGTCCACTCTCAGCCTCTAGATGATGACAAACCCTACTATTCTAACTATGAGTACAGAATAATTGATTCCTGACTAAACATACATATACAACACCAATCACACATAACCTAGCATGATACTACGAAATTAAAGCAGGAATCATAAGCATGCTGGAAGAACAAACCTAGCATGGCACTAACATGTACAAAAGGCAAACATGCTAGCAGGAAATCAAACACAAGTTGTCCTATCCACTAACATGCTCATAAAAGTAAACAAGCATACAAGGCACAATCAAGAAAACATCGTAGGGTCCACACAACCCCGGTAAGGAATCCTTACCTGGAAACAAGCAGAAAATAATACTAATGCTCCTTGAGCTGCAGAAACACACAACCTAGAAAAACAACCAAAACACATTAACATCAAAACTAGCTAACCCTAATTACAAACCAAGTGAAAACAAGAGCCGAGAAACTACCTAGCTAGTCCCACAAGCTCTGGGCCAAGCTTGGCTTTTGGCCTTCACAAACATAACTTCCCAGAACTTGCTCGGCTTCACCTCAACAGGAAAGAACACAAGTTAGCTAACCGGAAAAACAAACAACACATCCCTAAACATACCCTCAAGCTCTCGGCTAGGGTGGGGGTTGTACCTCGGGATGGAGTTTTGCTTGGCTATTGCTCTCGGCTTCAAGGGTTAGATGCGGGGACTCTTCCGGCTTCGATCGGAGCTTGCAAAACAAAGAAGAAAGACTTAGAACTCAACCAACCAGCAAGGGCATGCTCTCGGCCAAGGAAGGAAGAACTCACCTCAATCAAGATTCGGCTCCAAGAAAAGCTTGAGAGAGAGATGCGGCTATTAGGCTTCACTTGGTTGGAGCTTTATGCAAGCAACACACCCAACTAGGCTTGCGGGAACACCTTCCGAGCAATCTTCTAGGATCAAACTTGCGGCTACTCAAGGGGAAAGAACCACGGAAGTTCTCGGCTGCAAGGGAGAGATGATCCCCTCGGTTAGGGTTTGCACAATAACAAAAGTGAGGTCTCGGCAAGGAGAGAAAGAAAGAAGGGACGACTCACCTCTCGGTTCTTGATTTGTTTGCGGCTACACCAAGAAAGATTAAGGAGAAATTCGGCACACTCCAAGGAAGATCAAGAAGAGTCTCGGCTACCATGCAACACACAACTTTTGATTAGGGTTTGGCCAAACTCCAAAGGAGATCACATTCGGCTGTGAAGTGGAGAAGGAGAAGAGAAAACTTACTCGAATCTTGAGCTTGGTTCTTGTTCTTGGAGGATTCGGCAAGGGTGAGAGAGGGAGAGAGTGAGTTCGGCAAGGGGAGTGAGTGATGGTGTGAATTCGGCAAGGGAGGGGGAGTGATGGTATGAATTCGGCAAGGGAGGGGGAGTGATGGTGTGAATTCGGCAAGGGAGGGTGAGTGATAGTGTGAATTCGGCAATGCAAGGGAAAATAGGGTTTCTTTATTCTTTTCCTTTTTCCTAATTTAATTAGGCTTTGGTGACCTAAAGTCCCTTCTCAGGGCTTTCCTCCTTTGAGTCCCAGCTGACGCGACTTAATTCATAATTAACTCAAGCTTTCAAACTCCCATTTAGGTCAGGGGTTCGAATCCTCTCGGAAACACTTTTAAAAGAAACCTTATTTTACAATTAACCGGAAGCTTCCAGAACTCCAAACAATAACAACAACTCTTGGTAACCTGCACCAACAACCTAACCAACTTAGCAAAGCCAGGAATAATCTCGGGTCTCTAAAATCCCACGAGGCCATCCCTAAGAGTATAATGACCAAAATGCCCTTCAGGGTTAAAAAGCCCTAACGGCCCAACCAAACAACCAAATACTGAACTAAACAGACCTGGGGAACTGGATCGAAAGCCTGGGCCGTTACACAGGGACAGGTTTCAGGACATTTTATATTTGATTTTTGAATGGATGTTTACAAGTTTTTGTTTTCATTCAGAATCTGGAAAACGATCTTGCATATTATCTTTAAGTTTTAAAAGTATGCATTGAGGTAAAGGCCTAGTTTAGGAACTCTTTCAGGTCGGGTCTTTACAAATCCGCACCGACTGTCGGGGGCAGAAGCAAAGTACGTTAGGCTACTCACTGATCCCGACCTGTGGGGACAAAGTACGTTATGTCCACTCTCAGCCTCTGGATGAAGACAATTCTAACTAACTATCTAATATCACAGAGAAGACAATATCTAGTAGTTCAAACATGCTCAACAAGTATACAAGTACAACCTAGCATGATACTACGAATTTAAACAGGAATCTCAGAACATGCTGGAAGGACAAACCTAGCATGGCACAAACATGTAGAAACAGGGGCAAGCATGCTAGCAGAGTTAAACAATGCAACAGTCCTATCCACTAACATGCTCATAACAGATAACATATAAACATAATGCAATCAAGACATATCGCAGGGTCCACACAACCCTGGTAAAAGATCCTGTAAGGACCCGACCCAAGAAACGATCTCTAACCTAAAGTCCATACTTAGCATGCATGATTCAGAATATAAACATCATTCAGAGTCGGAAGTTTAAACCTTTGAAGTAAACACTTTTAAAACAAAACCATGATTTCAATTAAATAAAACAGGTAAATGACTGATCAGTACTTTCTTAAAACAATTCAAAGGGAAACGGTACGAGAACATGAAATAGTTTGAATGCTTTTTCCTAGGGACCAAGTCCCACTACATGCTAAATCATTAAGGAAAACATTTAAAGAAAGCGTGCGACCCGAGTCACTATCCATGATCATCGAGCCGCTTCCTCCTAGCCATCCACCTCTGTCCCAAGTTACGGTGGAAAGCCACGAGAAAATAAGGGTGAGCAACAAGTTACTCAAGTAAGAATCCCCAATCGGGGTACAATACGAAATCATCTCATTTAGCTTTGCAGACGACAGCAACCATACAAAGACTTAGAGCACGAACGGCTGGCTTAGGCTATGAGCTACTTCTAGGGCGAGCCTATCCAAGGGCTTCCGTCTATAGCCTCTCCTAGGTCCTACATTTGGATGCCCTTCGGGCCTTACACGACCTAGGACACAGTGATGCCCAGTGGGGCCTTACACACTTAGGGATGCCCATCGGGCCTTACACCTTCAGTATCAGTGATGCCCAGTGGGCCTTACACACCTAGGATGCCCATAGGGCCTTACACCTTCAGTATCAGTGATGCCCAGTGGGCCTTACACACCTAGGATGCCCATAGGGCCTTACACCTCCAGAATCAGTGATGCCCAGTGGGCCTTACACACCTAGGATGCCCGTAGGGCCTTACACCTCCAAACTCAGTGATGCCCAGTGGGCCTTACACACCTAGGATGCCCGTAGGGCCTTACACCTCCAAACTCAGTGATGCCCAGTGGGCCTTACACACCTAGGATGCCCGTAGGGCCTTACACCTCCAAATGTCCATCGGGTCTTGCCGGCGGGACCCCAAACTAGTTACCTCTCACGGCCCCTCTATACTATTCATCACACATCTAACCGTAACTTGGATCTAGCAAAGATACTGATGGCGGCATGGTTCTATCAAGATAGGAAAGCCTAACATGGAACTAAAGGGATGTAAACATGTCACGAACATGAATCAAAAGAAAACATGGAAACTATCACTAGAAACTCATATAATTACAGAGAATCAGCGTGCTATCAACTATTCGCAGGTCCACACAACCCCGGGTAAGAATCCTTACCTGGAAACAAGTGGAGGTTAATTATCCCGAATCAAATAACGACCCTCGAGCTTTTAAGCGAACTCGAGCAACCTAAACAAGTAATAAAACATCCTAATTAATAAACGACATCTAAAATCGGGAAGTCCAAAGGGTGGAGGCTCGGGAATTTACCAACCGAGAAGGCACTAGATCTCGGTCCCATCTATCTCGGCAAAGCAGGCACTCTGGCGGCAAGTGGGCAGGCGGGACGTGCGGTGTGGGGCAGCAGCAGTGGGCGCTGGCGGCGCTGGCTTTGGCGCTGCGGTGCTGCGAGGACGAAGGCTGGTGACACGGGCGCTGCGCGCGGGCGCTACCGCACGGAATCGGTTGGGCGATGAGCGTCAGGCAGTGCGCGACGATGCATGGACGGGCAACGCGGGCGCGGCGGCGCTCTTTGGGCGTCTGAAATTGCTTGTGCTGCAGATCTCTTCTGGGCTGGACTGGGAGTCTGCTGCTTGACGATGGAAATTTCTTTGGTGCGATCTGGCTGAAATTTGCTCGTGAGAAATTTGCTCGGTGGGTTGCTTGGCTGGCCGGGACGGCTCGGTGAGGCTCGGTTGGGTTTCTTGGTGAGGTCGGCCAGGAGAGAGAGAGAGAGAGAGAGAGAGAGAGAGAAAGAGAGAGAGAAAAGTGGTAAAACAAGGGAATGGGATTTTTCTTGATTTTCTTTCCTTTTCCTAATTTAAATAGGTCTTGGTGACCTAAATCCCTTCCCGGGCTTCCTCCTTCGAGTCCCGGCCCAAACAAACTTATTTTAAAATAAGACTCTCTTTTCCTACAAACTCCCTAAGACCATTTAGGGCAAGGGCTCAAAACCCAATGGAAGCACCAAAATTACAATTAATTTTGCCATTTTCTAAAACACCTCCAAACTTCCAAACAACTTGCCCAAACCTCTCGGGTCTTGCAACCAACAACCATTAAGCTTCGACAAAGGCAGGAATGACCCTGGAATCCTGGAAAATCCACAAAACCTGACCGGGGGCAAAAGACCAAAATGCCCCTAAGGGTTAAAATAGCTCTAACGGCCCATCCGAACATCCGAATAATGACAGAAATCACAGGTAACTGAAATAGAAAATCGGGCCGTTACAATACTCCCTCCTTTTAAGACTTTCGTCCTCGAAAGTCCTAAGACGAAAATAACTCTAGGAAAACTCCACTTGATTCTTAACCAACCAAGCTCCGGTTAAGACAACACAAATCCTTCTTCAAACAGAACCCTCTTGGTTTCCCAAAGGCTCCAAGCCCAAAAGACACCGAGTGCGCCACAAACTATCTCAACCAAAAGCCCAACTAACATCGAGCTTGAAGAAATCATGCGATAGCTAGTCGGTGAGTCACACCCTCGACTCGCCACGAACTCTCAACGGTCTTAAAATCTTAGGGCTCACTTAGCCCCGCTAACCCAACTCGGAACGCCTCTCTACGGCGCTACTCACACAAAGAAACTCGTGGGACGGGTCACAAGCTCTAAAACTCTACGCCACGCTCGGCGTAACTTCTCTGAATGCTCATGCCATTGTTATCACACACCTCGACCCTTCACCATGCCGACCAAACAACCGAACCTCCTGTGTTTGAAACAAAACGGTCTACTCTTACGCCGCAAGAGAGACTGCGAACCCCACTTCGTTGCCTACAATCCTTAACGAAATCCAATTCGAACCACCAAGCGGTGGTGATCCTAGGCAACCTTCTCCAACTAGCATGCGTCCACAACACTAAAGCAACCATCTTACGAGAAATCGAAGCACCAAAGCCAAGGGCACTTTTCTCGGTTCATCAAGCGGCTACCACCACTCACACTATTTGGAACTTCACGGCCACCCTTAACGACAAGGTCGAGAGCAGGCTCCACTCACCAAACTAAAAAAAGCGGAGCCCCTCATCGGTGACAACAAACTTTCCAATGCAATCCGTTCGACCATTGGCCTAGGTGAACATCGCGCAGACGGAAAACAAACAACATTCCTCTCACGGAAACCTCGAGCAGCAAGGAATAAAACATCACGCGGCTACTAGCAACACAATAGCTGGAAGATAACAACTCAAAGGTTTCCAACCAATGCCACGACATCTCTGTGCCAACCCACTCAAGCGTGGCTCACCAGAACGCCAATCGCGAACGCACATCAACTAGGAACAAAGCCCAAGAAGGGCTTGCTCTGCAGAAACTCAACCCAAGCTTATAACGAGCAAGGCTCACCTCCAAGCTGCCACTCAACCCTTAAGTCCATCTGGCTGCTCTAAGGACTTCCTCCTTATAGCTAGACCTAACTCTTCTTCTGATCCAGAAACTCCACACTCGGGGCATCGTAAGGGAAGCGGGTGACGAGGCTATCTCCAAAGATAATACTCGAGGGTGGCATCCATGGTGCAACTCAACCACCAAAGAAACTAGGGTTTTCTTCAAACCCCAAGGAACCAACGACTTTCCAAAGAAAGACTCAACCAGAGGGAGGGGTCAACTCCCAAAACTTCACGACTAGGAGCAGGTCCTCGGGGCAACGCCCTCTTGCTCGAGCGAGCTAGCTCTTGAAACAACAAGAGAACCAAAACTTGGTCAACACCAAACACCAACTAGCCATCTCACCGGAACCAATCCGGACTCTACTCCAAACAAACACTAGCTTGCTAGTCTACCAAATCTGCAAGCAACTCACCCGAGGAACCTTTGCTTGGGTGGTTGAGCTCTGGAGAGGCTCTCCATAACCTAGGGATCCTTCGTTCATCCTCCGACACACACGGTCGTCAAATGATTTAACAGACAACCCGGCTACGGGCACAACCCTCTCCAAACATCTCAACTACATTTGGCCAA
The DNA here is from genome assembly GCA_036507275.1 of Sicyos edulis. NCBI lineage: Eukaryota > Viridiplantae > Streptophyta > Magnoliopsida > Cucurbitales > Cucurbitaceae > Sicyos > Sicyos edulis. Next base: position 27,471,021 of record CM071852.1, read on the forward strand.
CTCCAGCGCTTGAAAACCAAAAGGACCGAAGCGCCATGAGAATCGCCATCCTCCTACTCAAACATTAGCCACAACAAACCTTCTACCCAAGGTAAGGATCCGAACAACTCTCTTAGCCATGACGATCAGAAACTACGCGGCTTTGCTACCACCGCTCTTGTTCAGTTCCAACTGAACTCTAACCAGGCTAAGGTCCAACTAGCAAAACTTGCTTAAACAACAACCCGGCTCACGAGCACGACATCCTTACAACCAAATCTAGGGCACTTGCCAAGTACTAAAGTCTTGACACCTCAAAGAGGCTGAGCTTTGGTTCCTCAACACGAACCTCTCGTGGTTTCACAAACATAAACCACGGAACAAGTTACACAAAAGTACACCGGCGTGTACAGCTCCAACCAGATTCCTTAAGATCCAAAGCCAACAAGGATTTTCACACAGGCAACTTTTTGCCTCCAACAGAGCCACTACTAACCAGGGAGCAACAAGAGTTCAAACCCTCTCGGGCCATCTCACCACGAAAAGCCACATTGGCCAACTCACTCTTACAAGAGCACATCCATACCAAGCTAACATATCTCAAGCCAATGTGCCCACTAAACGTGCTTCGATCAGCCATCCAACTCATGGCTCTAACCTTTGGATTAATCACGCATCCTTGATGCCAACACTACCCATACTAGGGTAACTCAAGGGTAGCCGAATCATGCTACCAACAAACTGGCTCACAAGCTCACAAACAGGCGCGAGAACTTGAACGCGCTAGCTCTTTAACATGACCTACAACATCCTTTGGTACTCAACTCTCGGTGACTGAAATGCTCCTATTTTCCCTCGAAAACCTCATACTTGTAGTCCTCTGACTACCCCTAGCTAGATCTCTTATGCAACCCAAACAGGTGCAACCTCAGGAAATGGGTACAAGACTAGCGGGGATGCTATACTCTCGGCGACCATGGAACCTCCTGCACAAAAGTGCCAACTGGCCTGAATCTAGGCCTCCTCTCAAAGCTTGGTGCCAACAGGCACTACATCCTTTACAACACAAATCAGTAGCAGTAAGCGAGCTTTATATACCCTTTTGAGAAAAGGAAGGTCACACTCCAATTGGCGGGGCAATGGCACTCAAAGACAAGAGTCCAAATACTCGAGCAGTCTAATCTCTCGGCATCTCGCCTAATGAGACATGCCACGGCCTACTCCTGCATCCCACTTGATGCTCAACCAAAAGCTCAGGCCAACTCCTCGGGTGGCAACAACTTGTTCCACAATTGGAACATCCAAACAAAAGAGTGCTCCACTCTACTAGCCGGCTGAAATCCACAAACGGATTAAGTCCTGACAAGCAAATTCCACACTACCCCCCCTGGCTACGAGGGTACTAAAAGGACTGGTCAGAAACGACAAAGAAGCTTGCAAGGGGACAGGATGTCTCTACATCCTTCTCAAAAGCTACTAACACGGCAACTTGCCAATAGGCCAAGGCGTGGTGGAGACTCTCTTTGGTCCACCTCTCTCAAGGGACTTCCACCACCAAACTGCTGTATCAATAGCACCAGAACGGCACGCCTTGGCCTTTGAACATCAAGTCATCCCAACACTCGGATGATAACTCCATCCTGGCCAACCACCTCGCTTCTGCTTGCCAAACTCGGCGGCTCGAATAATTCCAACTAACTCATCAGCATGAACCTGCTGATTAAGCCCTTCCGAAAACCTCCGGGGTTACTGGAACTACTAGGGGGTGTCTCCTAAATAAACTCTGTCAACTAGGCTATTTTCACCCGGGACTCCTCACTACGCACTACAATCTGCGCCTGGGTCTCCGCCCTCTGATAGCTAAAAGACCTGCCATCAACTCTCTCATGGCGGGAGCACACTTTGCTCAAGGAGTCTCGCTCTGAGGTAGACTAGCCTCTACCCCCTCCTCTTGGCTGCTCAACTGCCAGGGCCAAAACTGGCCTACGGGTCTAGACAACCCTGGACGTGGTCTCAGCAACAACACGATCAGTCCAACTCCTCGATTGGACATACCAAACGTCCCTGCTCCTCAATGTGTAATCAACAACTGGCGGTCTACACAAAGCATAAAAACTAGCCCACGCTGGGGCTCTCACTGCCCAACAAGGGTAACAAATGTATACTAGATGCAGTATTGTAATTCTTAACCATTAACCTTAAACTTATGGACATACCTGATGGCTGTCGGAGCGCTGATGATCATGGAAAACAACCTACAACCTGCAGTGTCAGTCTACAGAACCTATAACTCTGAGCTCTGATACCAACTGTAAGGACCCGACCCAAGAAACGGTCTCTAACCTAAAGTCCATACTTAGCATGCATGATTCAGAATATAAACATCATTCAGAGTCGGAAGTTTAAACCTTTGAAGTAAACACTTTTAAAACAAAACCATGATTTCAATTAAATAAAACAGGTAAATGACTGATCAGTACTTTCTTAAAACAATTCAAAGGGAAAGCAGTGCGAGAACATGAAATAGTTTGAATGCTTTTTCCTAGGGACCAAGTCCCACTACATGCTAAATCATTAAGGAAAACATTTAAAGAAAGCGTGCGACCCGAGTCGACTATCCATGATCATCGAGCCGCTTCCTCCTAGCCATCCGACCTCTGTCCCAAGTTACGGTGGAAAGCCCACAGAAAATAAGGGTGAGCAACAAGTTACTCGGTAAGAATCCCCAATCGGGGTACAATACGAAATCATCTCATTTAGCACACGGACAGGCAACCATACAAAGACTTAGAGCACGAACGGCTGGCTTAGGCTATGAGCTACTTCTAGGGCGAGCCTATCCAAGGGCTTCCGTCTATAGCCTCTCCTAGGTCCTACATTTGGATGCCCTTCGGGCCTTACACGACCTAGGACACGGTGATGCCCGGTGGGGCCTTACACACTTAGGGATGCCCATCGGGCCTTACACCTCCGATGATCGGTGATGCCCGGTGGGCCTTACACACCTAGGATGCCCATAGGGCCTTACACCTTCGATGCTCGGTGATGCCCGGTGGGCCTTACACACCTAGGATGCCCATAGGGCCTTACACCTCGAGAATCGGTGATGCCCGGTGGGCCTTACACACCTAGGATGCCCGTAGGGCCTTACACCTCAAACTCGGTGATGCCCGGTGGGCCTTACACACCTAGGATGCCCGTGGGCCTTACACCTCCAAACTCGGTGATGCCCGGTGGGCCTTACACACCTAGGATGCCCGTAGGGCCTTACCACCTCAAATGTCCATCGGGTCTTGCCGAAAGCGGGACCCCAAACTAGTTACCTCTACGGCCCTCTATACTATTCATCACACATCTAACCGTAACTTGGATCTAGCGACATCAAGAAAGCATGGTTCTATCAAGATAGGAAAGCCTAACATGGAACTAAAGGGATGTAAACATGTCACGAACATGAATCAAAAGAAAACATGGAAACTATCACTAGAAACTCATATAATTACTGAGAATCAGCGTGCTATCAACTATTCGCGAGGTCCACACAACCCGGGTAAGAATCCTTACCGGAAACAAGTGGAGGTTAATTATCCCGAATCAAATAACGACCCTCGAGCTTTTAAGCGAACTCGAGCAACCTAAACAAGTAATAAAACATCCTAATTAATAAACGACATCTAAAATCGGGAAGTCCAAAGGGTGGAGGCTCGGGAATTTACCAACCGAGAAGGCACTAGATCTCGGTCCCATCTATCTCGGCAAAGCAGGCACTCGGCGGCAAGTGGGCGAGCGGGACGTGTGGGGGCAGCAGTAGCTGGCGCTGGCGGGGTATTGGCTGGCTGGCGGGTATTCTGGCGGCGGTGTCAGGTGGAGAGGGACGAATGGCCCAGTGACACTTGAGGCCGGCGCGGCGCGCGCCAACGGAATCGGTTAGGCGATGGCGTCTCAGTCTTGCGTGACAGCCATGAGCGCGCGACGGGCTGCGCAGGCGGCGGCGCTGCTGGGCGTCTGAAATTTGCTGTGCGCTGCGACAGATCTCTTTGGCTGGGTGAGAGTCTCTCTTGCGACGATGGAAATTTCTTTGGTGCGATCTGCATTTGAAATTTGCTCATTGAAATTTGCTCGTTTGGGTTGCTTATGGTGGCCGGGAATGGCTCGGTGAGGCTCGGTTGGGTTTCTTGGTGAGGTCGGCCAGGAGAGAGAGAGAAAGAGAGAGAGAGAGAGAGAAAAGTGGTAAAACAAGGGAATGGGATTTTTCTTGATTTTCTTTCCTTTTCCTAATTTAAATAGGTCTTGGTGACCTAAATCCCTTCCCCGGGCTTCCTCCTTCGAGTCCCGGCCCAAACAAACTTATTTTAAAATAAGACTCTCTTTTCCTACAAACTCCCTAAGACCATTTAGGGCAAGGGCTCAAAACCCAATGGAAGCACCAAAATTACAATTAATTTTGCCATTTTCTAAAACACCTCCAAACTTCCAAACAACTTGCCCAAACCTCTCGGGTCTTGCAACCAACAACCATTAAGCTTCGACAAAGGCAGGAATGACCCTGGAATCCTGAAAATCCACAAAACCCTGACCGGGGGCAAAAGACCAAAATGCCCCTAAGGGTTAAAATAGCTCTAACGGCCCATCCGAACATCCGAATAATGACCCGAAATCACCTGGGTAACCGAAATAGAAAACTGGGCCGTTACAGATCCTTACTTGGAACAAGCAGAAATACAAACAGTAAAGTGCTCCTTGAGCTACAGTGTCTCACAACCTAAAAGCATACAACATACAAATTAACCTAGCTAGCTAAACACTTAACTATGAACTACAAACTAGAAGCAAGGGAATTAAGAGACTACCCCTCCTAGCACCTAATGCTCTCGGCCAAGCACTTGAAGAAACCCAAGGGGCTCGGCTACTTCTTGCAACAATGAGTCTCGGCTAGGGCATCACCACACATCAGCAAACAAGTCAGATCTCTTGTCCAAGAAGCAAGCAACACACTCACACACTCACAAGGGGCTCTTGGCCAAGGGAAAAACACTCACTTTTGCTACCATGTAGCTCTCGGCCAACCCCTCATCATAACCAACAAACACCTCAAGCTTACCAACTCACCTATGAGGATTCGGCAAGGCCTTCCAATGAAGCTTAGGGTCTCGGCCAAGGTGGATGCACAACAAGGGGAGGCTCGGCTAGGGCTTGATTTGCACAAAGAAGAAGAACAAGTTAGATCTACATAACCACAACACTTAACAAAGCAAAACATCATCATCTTACCAAATGGGCTCTCGACAATGGAGGTTGGAGAGGGGAAGATGGCTCAGATCCAACCCAACAAGAGAAAAGCAAGCAACACAAGGAGATCTCGAACCCAAATGCATAATAGCTCTCGGATCTACAAGGAGAAGAGAAGAAGAAAAACAACTCCTCTTGGTTAGGCTTGATCTCGGCCAAGGCAAGGAGAAGAAGAAAGGAGAGTAGTTTAGCAAGACTTACCTTGGAGCAAGAATGGAGGAGATGAGCTATGGAGCAAGGGAGCAATGGAGATCTATGGAGCTTGGAGAATTTGGCCAAGGAGATGGATTGAGAAGATGATGGTCAGCCAAGGAAGGAGACGGAAGAAAGAGATGAAGCCCTAAATGTGATTTTTCCCTATTTTTAATAATAAAAATGCCTCCAAAAATCTCACCTTCAAATCCCTCCAAGAGCACTTTTAAAACCCATTTTAATTTCTCTACATTTGGCTCAAACTCAACTCCCAAACCACCATGGTTCGAATCCTAGCAACAACACTTATTATTCTTATTTTTTTCTCTTTTAACTAGAAAGCCTCCAAACTTCTCAAATAGCAACCTTTGACCTAGAATTTGAAACCGAAGAATAACCGGAGTTCACAAATGACAGAAACAACCCTGAAACCCTGATTTACTGTAAAACTGTCCTGAAAGGCAAAATGACCAAAATACCCCTAGAAGCACAAACAGCCCAAACAACTCACTGAAGGAACAACCGGACAAACCTGGAGAACCGGAAGGAAATCTTGGGCTGTTACAATAACTTTGTTGAAGCATACTCTAGAGTTGCGTGACTCTCTTTGCGAATTGCGAACAATCATAGCATTAGACTTTTTGTAAGGACCCGACCCGAAATACGGTCTCTAACCTAGATCCTTACTTAGCATGCATGATTGAGAATATAAAATCACCATACAGAGTACCAATTTAAGACTTTTCAATCAACACAATTAAAACAAATCCATAAATCCATTAAGTAAAACCAACAAGTAAAGTGACTGATCAGTACTTTCTTAAAATCAAATAAAACGGTTCGAGAACTCTTAAACAAGTTTTTGAATGAATGATTCCCTAAGGACTCAAGTCCAACTACATGCTAAACCAAAATAAAAGAAAAGATAAAAGTTTGTCTCAGAGTTCGGCCATCTGGGTCTTATACATCAAGGATGCCCATCGGGGTCTTACTCCTGCTAGACACGGTGATGCCCATCGGGGACTTACACACAAGGATGCCCATCGGGGTCTTACTCCACAAACCAATTTTTTCATTTGTGTGAGGCTTTTGCACATTTATTTCTGCATCTAACAAAGTTCAGGCACAAACCCTGTGGCTGTCTTCTGTCTATTATAAATGTTACCTATCACATGACTTCATCCTTACCTCTTTTTTTTCTCTCTCTACAGTCACACTCACATTCATGGGAGTGACAACTACTCTAGTAGGATTTCTTTGTATGGATCTTGACCGAATGAGATAAATAGCTTTGTGGTGTGTTCGGGCAAGAGAAATGATAATGATCAAGGGGGGAGGGGTAATGGGGAGGAGAATGATTATAAAGATAATGGTTATTTGTGTTTGGGGTAAAGGTAATAATTATGAGAAGAATGATTATTTTTGTTTGAGATAAATGTAATGATTATAGAAAAAATAAAATAATGAATATGATGTGAGTGAAAAATAGTGATGATGTATGAAAAGTTGTTGGAGAGAAAATAGAAAGTAGTTAGGGAAAGAATGAAAAAATTGATTTTTGGAAAATGTGATCATAGGTGGAATGATTTCCACTTGTCCAAAACATGAAAAATCATCTCATTCTCATTTTCCCTCTTATTCTTGGTGGTCCAAGCACCCCCTTAATTTAGATGAAAACATATCATCTTCAAATGTTTTAATTTAATCTCTTTATATACAATAATTCTTAAAATTACTTTTAATTTATGGTTAACTTTTCTAAACAATTTATCTCAAAAAAAAAAAAAAAAAAAAACCCTTTTCTAAACAATTATCCTCAAGCGGTCTTCCTTTAATTTTGAAGCATATTGATTTTCTCTTTTCTTGAATAGGAATTAGTGTTTTATTTTTATCCCATTATACAAAATTTAACTTCAAATTAGCCATGGAGACTAATTTTAAGTTTTATCTAAAATACAATAAAGTTTTATTTTAAAGTAGCAAGATTATAATGAAATGCATCTTGAAGTATATGGACCAAAATTAAACATTTTGACTTTTTTAAATGTTGGGTTTGATCAAACTATTTATAATTTAAATGAAAATTTTATAAGTTATGATTGATTTTGTTTGCTCCATGTGAAATGGGAATCCATTTAAATTACATATTTCACAAATCAATGAAATAAAGATTAAGCATTTTAGATAGGTCCACAAATTTAGTAATTAGGATAAGATGGAGAGAAACAATGCCAGTTCACTCTACATAAGAGACGTCTGTATCTCTTCATACCGAATAAGTTTATCATATTTTGGTAAGCAATAAAGTTAGGCCTTGCCTTTATCGGTAATGTTTTTATTTATTTGATCATTTTTTTTGTATCGATGAATGTTTAGATCAATTTACGCACACCTTGACTATTTTTATTAGATAATTTATTTAATTTTTATAATATTTAGATATTAAAAAATTTATATAATATTTATTTTTAGATAAGCAAACTTGTGAATTAAACCCATAATTTTTTAATTCTTTTTTAAACTAATAAACATATAAGTTTAAATTTTCTTTTCAAATATTGTTAGGGTAAACATTTTATAACTTAGTAGAAAAAAACAATAAAAAGATGACATTAAGTTGGTTTTGACCGAGAAATCACATGCTTTGAAGTGTGGAAACAAAAAGTAAAGATCTAAGAGAGAGAGGAAATTTTAATTAGGAGTGTTCAAACAACCCGGCAACTTAAATATTTGAACCCAACTCAATTTGACAAGTTAGGTTGGATTAAATATATTTTTGGGTTGGATTAGGTTCATAGTCATAAATTTGGCTTAGATTGGGTCAAGGGTTGACCTAAAAGGAACCTAACCCAACCCGACAAACTCGTATTGATTATTAAGTTTAAAAAATATTTTTTTTGCATATAACATAATTATATATACGTACATTTATTTTATTTAATAATTATTTTTAAATTTGTTATTTTTTAATATTTTTTAATGTTTTTTTTAAGTGTTTATAATCTATATATCATGTTAAAAATATATAGTCAAATTATGTCATTTATTTTTGTTAGTTTAATTATCTATTTGTTTTATGAAAGTCGAATTATGTCTTGTTATGTTATCTATTTATTTGTTTTATGTTTTATAATTGAGATCTTCAATAAAACCATCGTTATAGAATTAATGGTGGATAACTTTTGATTTAAATATTTTGCATATTGAATGTTTATATTAATTTCATTACCTTAATATAGTAATGTTTAGACATTGTATTTTAATTCTTTATATATAGGGTATGCCTAATTTAATAAAAGATATTTATATTTGCAATGTATTATAAACTCGATAACTCAATCCAACTCAACCCAAAAATATAGGGTTGTCTCTTTAATTAAGGTGAGTTGGGTTGTAAAAGTTACCCACTCGAAAAATTGGGTTGGGTTCTATCAACCCAAACCAACCCGATCCAATCCAAGTTTAGCCCTAATTTTAATTAATGGAAGCATATAATTTCAAATTGATGAGATGAGATTCTCCGTTAGGAGGTTTGGTATTTTGACCATCTGAGACAGATTAATGAGAAAGTAGAGAAGCAAATAGGGATTATTTAAATTAAAAAGGCAAAGGCATAATAGTATAAAATTATATATAAAAAAAAAATTAAAACCTTCTAAAAGAGATATACAATATAAAAGCTTCTTCAAAGACACTCCATTTCTTGCTGCCTAATTCTTGGGAACGACAATGTTAAATTTTCTAATGTGCGTACGTTGAATTTTGTTGGCTCACACAGTTGCGGATCGAGAATTTTATGTCGGGAGCTTCATATGTTACTTTTTTTTTTCGAAACAGACATATTTACTCGTTTAATTGAAAATATGATTAATGTTTTTAGGCTAAAATATTGTTGGCTAAAATACTATTTTAGCCAATGATATTTGACATTTATTTTGTTTTGGTCTTAATCTTTCAAAGTCTAATTTTAATTTATAAATTTTGAATTTTGTTTTAATTGAACTTCTAAATTTTCAAAATTTTAATTTTAATCTATAAATTTTGATGCTCCTTTGTCTCTAAATTTTTTTTTAAGCTTTAAATTGGTTATTGGAAGTTTTTTATTTGTTTATTTTTCTTTAAAAGAATTATTATCTTTTTCTATAAGATTTAAAAGTATGTTTACAATTTTTGTTTTTAATTGTATTAAAATCATTAAGATTATTAAATTAATTTCGATTAATATTAAGTTCAAATTTATTATAATGACTAATTTTAAGTTTTTTGTAAGTACAATGACTAAAATTGTAGTTTTAAAAGTTAAGGAATTAAACTGGAACAAATACAATAGTTCAGGCAAAAATATTATTTTATTCGATATTATTTCTACATTTTTCAATTTTATCTTAGCCACTTACTATTTTGTATAATGTCGTGTTAAATTATTACTTGTTGATTTAGCTAATATAACACATGTCATCATCAAATTCAAAAGAAATGTAAAATCTTACAGAATTTTAAAGATTTTTTTTACATGCTGATGTTTTTATTTTATTTTTTTAGTTTAACTTTATTAAAAAAAAAGTTTATAAACTAGATTATTAACAAAAGAGAACTTAAAAGATGATCATCTACAATTTATTTATAATTTAACCAAAAACTTTAAATGATGAAGTCTTATGGGACTAAAAAAAGGTGGCATATTGTTAAAGATGAATTTGTAAATGCAGTCTATTTATTTTGTAAAAAACATTATATCTTTAGGTCTAAATATAAGGATAAAATTTTATTTATTTGTTTTTGAAAAGAACTGTGGGAAGATTTGAAGTTAAATATGATAGCAAAAGGGTTCATATGATTGAGACTATTATAGTGCCCTGTATGGATATCTTGGGCCTGTTTGATAACGTTCTCGTTTTCTGTTTCCTGTTTCTTGTTCCTAATTCTTGTTTTTTGTTCCTGTTTTTATTTAGAATAAAAAAAAGAATGTGTTTGATAACTGTTTCTGTTTCTTTTTTTAAAATTTTTTTATAGTTAAAAATAAAATAATTTATCATGAATAAATATTTGATATAAGAAGAAAAAAAATAAAATTAAATAAAAAATTTGATAAAACACTCCTTACTATTTGAGTCATTCGTCGAAAATAATGTTGAGAATCGGTATCAAGAGTACTAAAATTAAAATACATACATATATTGAAAATTTTAAAAACAAACAATATAAAAATTAAAAAAAGATATTTATTGTAAAATTGAAAATTTTAAATATATCTATTTTAAATTAAAGTAAAATATATTTTATTACAACAATAAGAAATAAGACATTTAAATATAAATAAATATAAATATTATTTTTGTAGAAATTGAAATAATATATTTAGAAATATAAAATTTTATTATATATTCGAATTAACATAATATATAAATATAAATGATAATATGAAATTGAATTGAAAAAAAAAGAAATAAAACAATATTACCTCGATTCAAACTCTCCACGTTGAAAACAAAAAAACTTACAATATTGAGCATGGCTACCAATTGGGCTGGATTCCAATTATAGTGTATTTGGGACCAAATAAACTATAAAGAATATAGAACTTCTTTTTAGAACAAGGAAACAGGAACACCAAAAACTACTTTCCATAGTTTCTCATTTTCTTACTTAATTTGAGAAACGTTTTTTGTTTTGTTTTAGGAACCAGAAACGGAAACGGTTATCAAACAAGTCTATTTCTCATATATAAGAAACAAGAAATAAGAACGTTATCAAACGGGCCCCTTGTAACTACTTTGATTGCAAACTTCAGAAAAGAAAAATACTTACATATTCATAGATGAGTAGACAATTCAAGTTAAAAGGATACCTCGTAAATGTGACCACACAAGTTTTTTTTTTTTTTTTATAAATACTTTTTTTAAAAAAAAATTGTGGGACTCACATGATGTCATATCTATCTTATGTATATGTTACCTATACTACTATAAATAGATAAGTTTTTTCTCCTATTTAGAGAAATTAAAACAAAAGTTATATTGGTTTAATGGAGTGTTAACTAATTAAGTTAGACTGGCTATAGTGATCTGTTCTATAATTGGGAAAGGTATTGAATAGTCCAATTTATTATAGTTTTAATATTGAAAAAATAATTATAAACGACATTAACTCAAACAATAACTTAGGAACTAGTAGATATACATTTATCATACCAACCAATATCATTAATATTAACGCTCTCAATTAAAGATTTACAAAATAAAAGGAGATTTAACACTAACAAACAACATTATCTTGATTGTGATTACATGAGCCCCAACTATTACATGACTACATTGACTAACTGTGAATACACAAACAACAACGCAATATAGAAAACCCAGCTTGGTCAATATCCCTATTCAAGACCAAAACATTTCTTAAATAGAAAGTGTAACGGCCCGGGTTTCCGTTAATTGTAAAATAAGGTTTTTAAAAGTGTTTCCGGGAGGATTCGAACCCCTAACCTTAAAGGGGGTTTGAAAGCTCAAATTTAAATTAAGAAATAAGTCGAGTCAGCTGGGACTCGAAGGAGGAAAGCCCTGGGAAGGGATTTTAGGTCACCAAAGCCTACTTAAATTAGGAAAAAGGAAAAGAAATCAAGAAACCCTATCTCACCCTTGCTCTTTCCGAATTCACCATCACTCACCCTTGCTCTTGCCGAATTCACTCCATCTTTCCTGCCGTCTCTACAAGAATCAATAACCGAGAGGTAGGTTCGTTTCTCCTTCCTTTTCTTCTTTTTCCTTTGGCATTTGTCGTTGGCTGAGCCTTGACCGCCGGAAGTTTGTGTGTGTGTGTTCACGCTGACCGTTGTCGCAAAGACCCCATCTCTCAACCCCGTCGCAGACCAAGCGACCTGATCGCTTGACCGGCCGCCGACGCCAAAGAAGAGATCCGTCGCTGCAGATCGCGACATCGCCAGCAGCCCAGCCGCTTCGCCCGCGCGCCACCCCAGCGTGAGCTCGCGGCATTGCTCGTCCGCCCGCAGCTTTGCGCTGTGCGGCGCGTCCGTCGCGCAGCGGCTCGGTGCCCAGCTCAACGCGAGTCGTCGCGCAAGACGCATCCCCTCGCCACGCCCGCTAGCGCCAAAGAGGGCCTCACTGTTTCGCCCCAACCGCACGCCCCGCTGCCCACTTGCCGCCGAGAGCCTGTTTTGCCCAGAGAATTGGGCCGAGACCTAGTGCCTTCTCGGTTGGTAATTCCCGAGCCTCTACTCTTTTGGACCCTAAGATGTTAGCTACTGTTTGTTTAATTAGGATGATTTTATTGATTGCTTAGGTTGCTTGGGTTCACTTAGAAGCTCGAGGGTCACTTGTTGGTTGTGGTAGTTATTTTCTGCTTGTTTCCAGGTAAGGATTTCTTACCGGAGTTGTGTGGACCCTACGAATACTTAATAGCATATCGTATCTTGTAACTGTATGATATCTCTGGTGGATAGGAGTCATGTTTTCTCTTGATGGCATGTTTGTTTTCCGTTCGTATTCTGTTAGTTCCATGCTAGGGTTTTCTTATCCTGGCATATCCATGTTTCTTGTTCGTATTCTGTTAGTTCCATGCTAGGATAGCAGGTTGTGTATGTTGTCTGATTATTAGGCTAGTTTATGTTCTGTACTTAGGAGACTGTTAGGGGTTATTAGTTAGGTTCCGCTTGGGTAAGTCCCCGATGGGCGCCAATGCGTTGCTAGTGTATGTAAGCCCCCAATGGGCACTACACTACTGGCTTTATGTGTAAGTCCCCGATGGGCATCATAAGGTTGCTAGGGAGTGTAAGACCCCGATGGGCATCTCCATGTTCCTAGCTGGAGTAAGACCCCGATGGGCATCCTAGATGTGTAAGACCCCGTTGGACATCATTGATTTGTGGAGTAAGACCCCGATGGGCATCCGTATGTGTAAGACCCCGATGGGCATCATTGGTTTGTGGAGTAAGACCCCGATGGGCATCCTTGTGTGTAAGTCCCCGATGGGCATCACCGTGTCTAGCAGGAGTAAGACCCCGATAGGCATCCTTGATGTATAAGACCCAGATGGGCATCATCGCGTCCTATTAAATGGTTTGTGCCTGAACTTTGTTAGATGCAGAAATAAATGTGCAAAAGCCTCACACAAACACATTAATCAAACAAACCAGACTTGACATTGCCCCCTTGTTTTCTAACGTTTGTTACCAATAACGTTAAATCCTCCAAACCCAAAAAAACCAAACAATTGCAGACATTTCTAAATTAATAATCATCATATCTCCATTTCCCCTCATCTCATAAAACAATAATACAAATACAAAACACATCCACAACTTGGTTCACAAGTCAAACTTCTCTATAAATAGAAATTTCAACCATAAAGGCAGATCAAATCACTTTCAATCCTGGCCCTCCTCTTGGCCCTGCCATAGCCAGCCTGGTTGCAGAATACACATTACTAACTATGATCCACCATCTACATATCTAGTTCAATAGAATTTAATAGGAAAAATAAACATAAACTACAGGTTGGTTCTAGCCCACACAGTATGTGTTGTGTTAAGCTAAGTGAATGGATGATTCAGTTCAATTTGAGATGTGGATGACAAATATTCATAATATTTGAAAGATCAATGCCCTACCATTCATGGAGAAAGAAAACCACTAATTCTACAACTCGACAGAAGAATAGCACAAGAAAACCTGAAATTCCATCCCAATTCACCAAATCTTTTAACTGGTTTAACCAACCATATTTTAGCTATATTATCATAATATCACAAGTCTCGGAGTCCTACCACCTGCTTTCCTTCTTTTTTTTCTTTTTTTCCCCTTTTTCCTTCCCTGCAACTATCTCCAACTTTGAGGTCCTAAATTCAAACCCTTGCTCTCTTGTTACTGCAACTTGGACACTTGTATTGCTTGATATGCTCGGCCTTTGCAGGTGTAATCTTCACACATTTTCCATGGAACCATCTTTCACATATATCGCAACAAATCCAAAACTCGTCATTGCCATAGTTGTCCCCACAAGCCCCACACGTTGCACCCTGTTCATCATCTTCTTCTTCATCCTCATCGTCCCCGCTATCTTCATCCTCTTTCGGTGGTGGAGACGTCTTCACTCCCTTGTTATGGGACTCCAATTGCCGGGACTGCTACAAGGCAGCAAAAAACAGCAAGATTAATGCATGGTACAAGGTTTCAGCAAAACAATAGAAGAACAATGCTGACTTAATTATGAACTCCGATTCCTTACCATCTTCCCACTCGACTTGCTTTTGCTGCCATTGTTATGGGTTGCTGACTGTTCTTTTGACTGTTTACCATTTCCATTCACAACTTCAAATACACTTGGGAGATCGTTGATCAGCTGGAATAGCCTCTTCCTGCAATGTCCAATCTTAACTGAGTAATGTTTGTCTCATACCATGGCCAAATAACATTATTGGCAATTGGCATAAATCATAAATCAAGCCACATTTGAAGAACTATTGGATTTTTCGTCTACTTCCCTAAACACTGCACATTTCATACACAGTATTGCCTTAGGGTGAAAATTACTATGCCAGAAGACGCTGAACAGATATGCAACTGAAACCATAAAGGTTTATTATGCCACTCAGGCATATTTTTTTTTTTTTTTTTTTTGAGTACGTCAGGCATATGATTTTAGCAGTTCGGAGTAATCCAAATAAATTGGCTGAAGTGAGATCAAAATCATAACACGGTAAAGACGTCAATGACTCACTAGAACCCTGCAAATTTCCTGAAATAAGACATGCAGCAATAATTTCAAGAATAATAACTTTAAACATTTTCCCAACTAACTATCGGTTCAAGCAAAGATGACAGAGACAGGTCAAGCATGCACAACTTTTAGCTGTTGATTTATTGATGTCAAATCACAAACCACTTGATCACTAACACATTCACTAGGCCAGTTGAGCTAAGCTGACTTTAGCTCCTCTTTGTAAACACTAGAGTCTAAAATGAGTGATGCACAGTACAAAAGGATGCCAGACCTTAGTCGTGTAATTCAATTCCTTGTTGTAGAACCCATTCAGATATTTTTTTAGAAAGAAGAGAAAGGAGTACATACACACCAAAGGGATCGCTAATATTAGACTTTGGACCCCACCCAAACAGGCATAAGCTTCAGCGGGTTTTTGATCCCTAAATTTGGATCCAACCCAAGAAGCAAAAAATGGGTATTTCGATTCTCAAATTCAGATATAATTCAAGATGGTTTTTCCAATGGCACCATCTTGAGAGAGCATGTTGGAGATATTCCCCTTATGACCTTTGTCCTACATTGAAAAGGTGAAGAGTCTTTAACATCTTTATAAGAGATATGGGCTACTCCCCTCACTATCAATTGGTTTTAAGTTGGAACCCCATGTTAATTAATATGGTATCAAAGCTACATGTGGGTATTTGTCCCCCAAATTTCGATCTGACCCAAGTGGGTAATTTGGACTCTACCCAAGCGGACATAAGCATAGGCGGGTATTTGATCCCCTCAATTTGGATCCAACCCAAGCAAGTCAAAGCAGGTATCCCAAGTCTCAACACACAAATTTAAATCTAATTCTAGATGGTCTTCCCTACATGGCATCATCTTGAGGGGGCATGTTGGAGATACTCACACCTTGTGGCCTTTGTCCCACATTGGAAAGATGAGGAGTCTTCAACATGTATATGAGATGTATGGGATACTCCCCTTACTACCAATTGGTTTTAAGGCAGAACTCCATGTTATCTAATAGAATTTATTAAAGAAAGCTACAAACTAATTTTGGACTAAAAGATGGAAATAATAAAAATTAGCCTCGCAAAATAAGTTAGTATCTTCTGACAAAAAAATAATATTAGGAAATTGTTTTTGAAATAAGGTAATCACGCCCGTCCCTAAGCCAAACACTAATATTAAGTAATTTTACCCAAAGAAACACGTAAGGTGAAAAGTTTCTTTATAAAAAGTCTATGATATGATCACAAAAAAGACATGCATGTTCAGATGTTCATAAGTTTCAATGATTCTCAAGCCAGAACTGGTTTTCGTTTAACTATTTTCATATGAGAGACAACATAATAGGAAACTTGAGGATCATTTCCATACGCCAAACCCACCTACAGAGACTAATGATTATTTATGCATAATGGTTTATGACACGTATAATGCACGTTTAAATTTGTTAGTAATAGTAAGAGACAAAATGAAAGTTATGAAACAATACATCAGAGACTACAAAGTGATCCTTGGAAGATGTCTTTGATGACATGTAATGTAGCAAACCAGAGATTATGAGCATCGAAATGCACATGCAAAACAATACACCAAAGAATTCATTGAAATGATACCATGGCAAGTAGGTATAATTTTCTCTGAAAGTAATAATAATAAAAGACAAACAAAGTGGACTATAAGCTGACTTTATGTTGAAAATATCCGTACTTACTAACCACTTCTGCAAGAGACTTTACCCTTGATAGTTGATACTAAAGCTATCTTAATAAAATGTAAATGCTAGAACTAAACAAATGAAAATATATCTCTAATAGGCAAGAGGATCGCTTAAAATTAACCACAAACTTTCAAATAAAAAAATGATCAAGTGCCATCTTAAATTTGATGAACAAAAGATATAGAGCATTCAAAGTCAGAAAAACAATGATCCAAACAATTCAAATCACATACGCCTGTCTACTTGGAGAAAAAGAACCGGAGCATCAACGACATGAAAAAGATTAATTAAATCAAACTTGAAACAAACAAGGTTCACCCTCAAACCTGAACAAGTAATTCTTATGCAAGATCAAACTTGTTGACAGCTAGATCTTGTGAAAGGACACTTCTGATTGGGGGTGGTTGGATTTAGGGGTTGGGAGAGGAGAGAAGAAGTTATCCCAGCCCCATATTTGTTTCTTGTACATAGCAACCTCTCTCAACTCCTCCTCACATCTCATCAAACATATTTAATCCTATCAAACTTCAAATCAAACTTTATTACAATGGAATAAAAATTCCAACATCTCTTTTCAAAAGAAAACACAAATCCCAAAAAAGTTTTTTGAACGTTTCTGATAAGGTTGGGCCTAGGGCTCGATTGGGCCTAGGGCTCTATTTAGCCATTACTTGGAGAATAAGTTAGTATTTTGTTATAAATAGAGTGGGTTAGGTTAGAGTTTAGGCATCCAATTATTGAATGAGTTATTGAGTGATTTAGTGTAGGGTTCAAGAGATTCTCTTGAGAGGGGAGGTTCCAAGTTCCTATCAAAACTTGGCTTATCTTGTAATTTGTTATCTTTTGATATAATCTAGATCCTGGATCATATCAATTGGTATCAGAGCCGTTCAATTCTTGGTCATAGAGATGGATCGAGAACTTCTTCTTTTAATTCAAGAACGATTTGCAAAGTTTAGGGTCATGATTTCTTCTCATAGAAAAGAATTGAGAGAAGACCTAAAGGAGAGTTTCAATGACCTAAAACGATGTTTTAGGGAGGAAATTAGGTTGGAAAAAACAATGACGGCTAGGGTTTTGACCCCGCCACCACCGCCTCCTCCGTTGCCGCCTTCGCCTCTGCCACCGCCGTTGCCCCTACCTCCGCCACCATCACCAACCCCACCTGCGGCGCTGCTGCCGCCGCCGTCACCACCTCCGCCACCACCATCGCCGCCACCACTTCTAACATCGCCGCCGCCATCTCCACCGTCACCACCTCCGACATTTGCCGCCGCCGCCACCACCCGGTGTTGCCGCATCATCATCACCACCACCTCTGTCACTGCTGCCTCCACCACCGACAGCGCGCGCTGCTGCCGCCGGAAAAAAAAAAAAAAAAAAAAATCTATTATTTTTGTTTATGCCCACCTTGAGGACAAGGTGCTTTAAAGGGGCGGGTATTGATAAGGTTGGGCCTAGGGCTCTATTTAGCCATTACTTGGAGAATAAGTTAGTATTTTGTTATAAATAGAGTGGGTTAGGTTAGAGTTTAGGCATCCAATTATTGAATGAGTTATTGAGTGATTTAGTGTAGGGTTCAAGAGATTCTCTTGAGAGGGGAGGTTCCAAGTTCCTATCAAAACTTGGCTTATCTTGTAATTTGTTATCTTTTGATATAATCTAGATCCTGGATCATATCAGTTTCCTCTCTAAAACACCAATTACCAAGCAAACACTTCATCCTTCCAAATAACTTCATTTCCTCTCCACTTCTTCTTTCTCTTCCACTTCATCTCCTCTCCTCTCATAACTCCAAAATCCAATCACCCCCTAGGATTTTGGAGCCCCTTTTTTCTTAGATACATACATATGTAAAAACGGATTTTTCAAATTTGAAGCCAAAACAAAATTTCCCCAACACAGGAAGACTCGTCCACAAGTAAATAAATAAGTAAATTACCATAAAAAAATCATTCAAGCGTTATGTGTATAAAGTGGTTCGAGCACCTCTACTGCACTGTTTTTCCTAATATGTTCAAACACAACATGCAAGAACAACTAATGAATCATTCTCTATCTCCATAAACAAACAATGGGTAAGATTATTATCACGAGATGAAAAAAAGGAAGATATCTGTAGTGAAGCAGATCCAAATATCTAAACCCTTCCAATTAGAGAGCAGTGGCGATGGATTAAATTATATAAACAATTTAAGGACAGTAATATTAATGCAGAAAATATTTACCAAGGAATTAATAATAGTCGCAAAGTAAAGTTGCAAACCTTTCATTCTTTCCAAACCCAAAACGAGCACCAAAATAGAATGAAACAGCAAGCAACCACGAATCACTGTGAACTGCAACCAGTGATAACCAGTCTTTCTCCTGCATTCCATCCCTAGCAAAGTTTATACCCAACGCTGGTTCAGGGAGTTCAGGAGGCACCTCCTCCACAGGCAAGTTAACTTCCCACGTTTCATTTGGAAGTCCATAGAGACACAGGTTCTCCTTCTCTATAAGCATGACAATAATTGCCTCAGAAACTAAAATAATAAGAAATACTTTCTTAACCCTCATTATATCTCAAATTAAACTCTTGTATACCTCTATCAGATACTATGAGATAGAAAGTACCAATAAAAAGAAAATAGGTACGTGATATATATGACAAGGCATTTCAACTGCCCATTCAATGGGGGGGGGGGGGGGGGGAGGGACTATTTTATTAAGGAAGATACAACTCCGAGCACCTATTAATGACCCATCCATGTCATAGTCCTGTAGACTGAAATCATCTCATTCATTCAGTAGAAAAATTGGGGTGACTGAGTCGAAGCTGAGCATACCATGATTTAAAATATAAAAATCTTAATTGCAAAAGGCTATCATCATTCAATTACTATTTTATCAAAACCAAATTTACATTACAAATCAAGTTAAGGTGGAAGAAGCCTTCCACTTATGTCAAATAATTGTCATCTCAGGAGATAAAATATTGGATTGGCAATACATGGTGAAATTATATTTAAAATTATATGTAAATCTAACATAAGTTTCTAAGAACTAAGAAGAACGCCAACAATCCCCACTATAAAAGAAACATCTACCTCACTACATTTTCTTAGTTATAAAATAGACTATTCTAACAGGACAACGGCTAGTCTCCACTATATTTGATTGTCAAGGTAACACCTAAGTTAGGTAGGAGATCACCATAAATTGAACTCATACCTTATAAGTATTTTGTGATTTACAAAGTCCTTATTTTGACCATTAAACCAACTCATACACCATGAATTTTAGCGAGAATCTTTAAGTTAATAAAAAAAAAAATTGGTAACACATGCAAGAAGAAAGACTTTTCCAGATTTAACAAATCTATAATGATAGAAATCATTCAAAATGTATTCAAAATAGGTCAACAAAGAAGGGAGATGTATAAGAATCCTTTCTATCTCCCCAGTATGAGAAGAAAAGATAGTTATACAGAGAAATCCCTACACAGTACATTGCAAAAAATATCTCTTCCCCATTCTGAATTAGGTAAACCGTGGATATAGACACTAGGAAGAACAGGAGGATCGAAGGAGAACAAGTTTACATCAAATGCATTCATATAAAAAAATAAACAAAAAAACTTGAGAGTGAAGAAACAACAAAAAGGAAGAAGAAACTAAAAGGCTCCAATACAACAATACCCAAAGCATACTTTGTCGAATGAAGGCAACGGAACCGTGGTTCACGTTTGTGTACATCATTATTCAGAATGTTACTTATAATAACAGAGTCGAAATGAAGGGAACACAATTAAAAGTTAAAACTGCCCGTCTAAAGAAATAAGAATAATATCAAAAGCAATCAGTTAAATCAATAGACGCATATACAATTTCTAGGCTCCAACCTCCTCTTTGTGAGATTAAAATTAGTGAGCATATCTTGATTGACCCTGTACCAGCTCATTACCTTTTTACTGAATGTCCACAAATATCAAATTTAGCCAGAGAAGAGACTCGACCATTTATCATGTTATCCCCAGTTCTACCCCAAGGGTTCAAGAAACATATAAATATCTCCAGTTCCACCACAGCCTCAGTCCCCCAAATACTTGAATAAACTGAATTTAGAACTTTGAAGTAAAAATAAAAAAACAACCGCCGAGTACATCCTACATGCGACTGACATTAAGCCAAAAGAAAACACCGGTTGGATAAAGAGAGGTCAACGGCTTATGAAAAACATATATAAACCCAATTCAGTAGCAAGGCTTCTAGATAAGACTGTTTCATGGGGCCAGGCCTATCATAGAACGAAGTCATCAAAGCGAGAAAGAGAACCCAACGCCATTGAAGAAAAGGAAATTGAAGACCACAGACAGACATGCCGAAGAGCTAGAAAATAGCGAACAGTAAAATTATAGTAGAGAAAGAAAACTCACCGGGATCGCACTGCTGGAAAAACTTGTCAACATCTGCAAGAACTCAAAAGAGGAAATGGAAAAGGAGAGAATTAAAGTGCAGGAATTGGTAGAGAAAGAGGCAACACACCAAAGAGGAACAAGAAAAACAGAGTAAAAAGGAGTGTGAAGAGACCGGCGGTGAGAGCTTTGATGAGGCCGGCACGTCTGCCTTTGAAGTCGCTGTAGACCTCATCCACTGTGCGGGGTATTGGGTGCGGCATTCCCTCCATAATCTCTCTCAAGCGAGCCGCAAACTGAAATCAATCAGGGATTTCAGAATGGATTCTGATAATGAAACTCCAGACTTCTTCAGAGGAAGCAAAGGGAATTGAGCTATGTTGTTGAAGGAGAAGAAGAAGAAGAAGAAGAAGAAGAATTGAACGGACACTTTTAGGGTTTGTTTGTTTTTCTCTATGCAAGACTTTTGAGATAGAGAAAGAGAGAGATTTTCAATTTCGCTGCACGGATCCAACCGGTAGTAATTTCATGGCTAATGCTGTACCATTTGCTACGGGATTAATTTTTTTTTTTTCTTTACTTCCTTTGAAATGTTATCTCTTTTTTATTTTATATCATCTGAATTACAACTATTATCCTCATCGGGCTGTTTGGATGGGGATGGGGATTTATAGGAGTGTTTCGCTAGGGTGTTTCAATGAGGATTTATAGAAGTGATTAAAAATTGAAATTTGTGCAATAGTTTGTTTGGATGAAGTTTTTTGTATCGGAGTTTAGACAAAAACTCGTTTGGATGGAGATTTTGGAGGAGCTGGAAGAATAACTCGTTTGGATGGAAATTTTGGAGGAGATGAATTTTTTTGTTCATTTATATACAAAATCTCTCATTTTTATTAATATTTGTCAATTTGTCTCTTCCAATTATCTTGCTTTGAAAATTATATAAATTTCTAAATTATTCAAATAATATTAAAACAATGTATTTTGTATGTTTAATTTTAGGCTAAAGTATAAACATATCTATAAATTACGAAATTTGTATTAAAAAGACCCCTAAACTTTAAAAAATATTCTTTTAAAAAAAAACTTTAAATTTTTTTAAAAGTACCAATGAACTTTGAAAATTATTTCAAAAATATCTCTCAACTTTAAAAAAGTTTAAAAAATATCTTCAATTTTCAAAATATCAACAAAAAAATCTTTAATATTTTATTATAAAACAATAATAATAATTATTGGAAAATTTGTTTTTAACAATTTTTCAGTTAAAGAAAGTTTTTTACACTTTTTTAAAATGGATGATTTTAAAAAAAACGTTAACAGTGAGACATTAACATTTTTCAAAGTTCAAGAATACTTTTGTTCAAGAATACTTTTTAAACTTTTCAAAGTTTTGGGACATATTTGACACGAACTTCATAATTCAATGGTATGTTTTATAATTTAGCCTTAATTATAATTAAATTTTATAAGAAAATAGAAAATTTTTAAATAAAAATAAATAATACTCGATCTTTTTTTAATAATTATATTTTTTATTTTTTAAATAAAATATATAGAATGTCAATGAAAAAATAATTTTTATTTTTAAATTATTATTTTAATCTGAAAACCTCACTAAAAACCTGGTTTTGAAAATCTCTTTTCTGGAGTGATTACAATAACTCGTTTGGATGTAATTTTTTTTAATAGTGATTGAAAAACTTATTTTGAAAATCTAATTGAAAACTTCCGTCCAAACACCCCCCATGAGTTGTTTCAATCAGAAAATCATTTTGAAAATTTATTTTGGATGGTTAAAATTATTTTTTTATTTTTATGAGAAATTTCACAAAAGTCTTATTTAGATGCAATTTTTTTTACAAATGAATAATTAAAACAATCAATTATTTTGATAAATTTAAAATAAATAGTTAGAAATGATGAATTATTTTGAATACTAAAAATGAGGAATAATTTTTAATAATTATAATAACTTAATTGAATGTAATTTTTTAAGAATTAATTAGTAAATATGCATTTATAAATCTTTCATAAATTCAACAAACTAACACCCTTATTTTTCTTGGGAAGATTTAAAATATCTATCTACCCTTTAACTCAATCTACTTAAAATTAAAAAAACAAAAACAAAAACAAAAACAAAATGTTGTAGAAAGTAAAATTTCACCCTTTCTATGTAAATTATAGCAATTTTTAAAAATGTTTTATATATAACAAATCATTTTTTATTTTATCATTGTTTTCAATTATTTTCACTTCAATTTTCATATATAATAAATCATTTTCTATTTTATTATTGTTTTCAATTATTTTCACTTCAATTTTTTTTAGTACAAGTTTGCTTTCATTGAAACTGTGAATTTTGTAGATTTAATTAAAAGTTTTTATTAAATCAGTTTTTGTCCTTGAATTTTTCCTAAAAGTTTTTGGGCTTTTTTCATAAATATATCCTATTTGAAAAGTATTTGCAAATATATATATCTACAAAAATATTAGCAAAAGTAGATTTTGTTTTAATACATTATAAAATCCGAAAATAATGAATTACAACCATACCCTCATATTGGCTGTTTTTTCATTTTGGAAGAAAAATTTCAAAAAAGAAAAACTATTTCACATTCCAAAACAACAAATCACAAATTTATGGGCATTAATTGTAGAAAAATATATCATTCGAAATCACATTTATTAGAGACGTTTCATCTTCCTTTTTTAATACCTTATAAATTTAAAAAATAACGATCAAATTATTGGTTTTTCATTTGTGGAGTAAAATTTTAAAAAAGAAAATTCGTCTCACATTCCAAACCAAAAATCGTCAATTTATGGTGCTTTAATTGTAGGACGAGAGTGGCGACAATACATTGTTAGATGTACTGTGTTGTGCTTTACATACAATATAGTTTGTAATGTACATGTTATTTGATTCTAGTAAGTTTATTTATAAATAAACCGTATGAGCGGCTGAACGTTCAATTTCGTTGATTGAAACTAGAACACGTTTGATAACCACATAGTATTGAAACAACTTAGTATATACGGTACAACCATAATATATCATGTATCATACCGTATTTTTAAAACTTTGTGTGTTTTTTAAAGTGTTTAATTTGTTGATATGGATACTTGTAGTGTGATTTAATATGTTTGCGACAACGAACAAGTAATTTTGAATGTACAATACTGTATAGTAAAACATTGAGAAATAACATATGTAATATTTGTGAATTGATAGAGATTCGTACTGTTGGAACAACTTCACACAAAATTACTATTCAAAGTGAGATTAATAGTAAATAAAAAATGTCTCATGGGTTACAAATTTGAAATTGAAAGCATTAGACAAAAAAAAGACTGTAATGTAAAATCATCATTGAGTGAATGCGTTCCTCAATATTTATGCGACGCTCTTCAGCTACTTCATGATTATGGTACATCTCATTTTCATCCTACTGACCATTATGTGCAATACATATTGGAATGCTTGTTGAACCTATAAGAAAAAGTTGTATAGTATTAAAAAAATGTCCAAATAATATTGCTCTATATTATAAGTCGTATAATATACATGTATAAACAATACCGTATTGCGAAATGAAAATTTAATGAATAGTAATATGAGTACGAAAAATGTATTATACATGAATAAACAAGAATAATAAACCATAAATGTATTGTGTAACTTATACATATGTATATTGAAATAATGAAATATATAGAGTTTTGTATAGTTTATACATTAATATAACGTATGGTACATGGAAAACTACAGTAGATAATACTCAAGTATACAGGACTTGAACATTTTAGTATGTAGATAATACTGTTATACATATGATTTAAATACATTTCTAAATAGAAATATTGACATTGTAAATAACACTGTGCAATTTCAAATGGAATGATTAATGAACCTATAAGGAAAAGATGTACAATATAACTAACCTAAAAATATAGTATGAACATACGGTATATAGTCAATTATACAATTTCTTTGACTATATAGAAATCGAGGACGATGTGAATATACGGTATATACTCAATTATCTGATTTTGTAGATGTATATACGATCAATTATACCACAATATGAATTGGAAAGTACGAAGATACTCTTTGTTTTACATATGATTTTACTACATTTTCTAAACATGATTTTTGACATTCTAAAGATTGGAATATAAATGAATTAAATGTACAAAATTGACATAAATAAAAATAAAACATATCATACTAAACAACTGAGACATATCGAATCACGACTATCACGAAAATGAGCAGTAACATGCTAATGGTGATGGATAAGTAACAAAAAGCGTGATACAAATCTTTGTAAAAAGCGGAGATTATTGAGAGAAGATGACTTAACTCGTATGATTATACCATCCGTCGGAGACTTTGTGGTCGAAGAAAATTTACATTTTACGAGGTGGCCGGAATGTGAAAAGAGAGAATGAATAGAGCTGAAGAAACGAAAATGGAGGAATGGAGAATGGAGGAAGAAGAGTGAAACAGAAAAGGAAAAGGAAGAAAGATGGAAGATAAATGAGAAAATGAATTAAAATATTTTGCATTAAAAGAGTGAACAATTAAATATGGTATGTTTTAAAAGAATGGAAAATATGTTTAAATGGGTGTTTTAATTCAAAAATTTAGTATTAAATGTGATAAAGGGAAAAATGGTATTAATGAAAAATTAATAATTACGAATTTTAATTAAAAAAATTAACTTTGCAAAAAAAAACTTGGGCGCCTATATTTACAAATATTTTTTCGGATGTGGCCTAGTTACTATAATTTCCCAAAGTTTTTTTAGTAGAGATTGAGGGAGAGAAATAAATATTGACTCTCTGGATCAAACTTGTGATGCTAGTGTTAAAGTTTACAACCAAATAATGAAAGCATTGCGGTGACCCATTCGATAATTTTTTTCTTAAAGTTTAACCTATAGATTAGATTCCTTTTTCTTTTTGATTATTCATAAAAAGCCCACATTTTTCTAATGCCATTAAACTTTTGATGAATTTTAATCTACGTTTGTTTTTTGTTTTTTTTAATATATGCTCTGTTTAAAAGTGTTTGAATTTTAAAAAATACATACATGATTATTGAATAAAAAATAGGAAAAATACATTTTTAATCATAGTTCCTATTTTGTTCTTACAAAATTAAATAATTTTTTTTTGACATTCTGATAATACTTTCATTTTAGTATTTATCTTTTGAATTTACTTTTATTGTATTTTTTTATATATATACTTTTATTGTACTTGTTATTTGTTAAAATTTTAATTTAGGTCAAGAACAAATAATTATATATTAAAATTTAAAATAAATATAATTTTCTCTACCTCGTGTAATTAACACTTCTCATGTAATTAACCCTTTTTTATGTTACTGAGGGTAAGTGGCGCAGTTGGTTATCTTGTCTGGTGTTGATCTATTTCAACTCCACAGTCACGAGTTTAAGCTTGAAAAGCGGTATTTGGCCATCTATGTAGGATTTGTTAGTCCCTCTTCCCCTACCATGTACTCAAAAAATAACCCCTTTTTTATGTCACTAGAATACTTAAACGTGTCTTGCACGTGTTTATATTTTGATTATATTTATTTTTATTAAAATAATTATAAATAAATAATAATTATAATTATAATTATTATTAGTTATATTGATTATAATAATTTTGAATAAAGTAAAGAAAAAATATTTAAAAATAAAAATTTTATAGATGGTAATTTGTATACCCTTTCTTTTGGTTAATTTTTTTACTGTAATTATGTAACATAATTTTTAACTTATCTTAAAAATTATATATAATTTATTTTATTAAGAAAATTAAATCACAATATTTAAGCTAAATAGAGGAGTATTTCATATATATTTTTTAATTATTATAATAATAAAGAGAGAATTAAAGAATTATATATTTTTTAATTCTATTTTCATTATTATAGTTGAAGTTGATAGTTTCAAAACCGTTTGAGTTTTAATACTTATAAGATTATCATTATATTAAAATTATAATTAATATAAAATTCTTTTTATTGGTAGAATAACTTGTTTTTTTAATATTTTATCCTTTTATTTTGACATGCTAAATATTTATAGTAATAAATTTTAATACATTCAATAAGAAAATCAATACTCCCAACTTCCATGACATTGTTTTCAAGATAGAACTAAAAAGATGAAATATTAAAAGTTGATTAAGTTCGATGGTTATTTTTGTATTTATGATAAATGTCATAGATTATACAAAAATAAACATGATATACAACATTTTCGAGCATTTTACAATAATATAGCGCTAAAAATAAATCATTATAAATGTAAATTATGTTGTTCTATATATATTATATGCTATAAATAGCAATAACATAAAAAAACCAATTTTGCATAATTTAATGTAACAATGTAACATTTCAATATAAACAAAATAAGAAAAATATTAAAACTTAAACACTAATATTTACTTTTAATCAAGTAAAATAAATTGAATTAAATAATTTGTTCGCACGCAAGAAAAAATATATTTTATTTAAAAAACTTTTCAAATTCAACTCGTTCAAAAAATATCATTCATAAAAGTGAATTTTTTTAAGTTGAGAATATGAAAAGGTTGAAAATATAATAAGAAAATAAAGAGATGTAAGAAGTTTTTGTTGAGCTACGTCTAAATTTAAAACAAACAAACTAAAAAACACTTATCAATTTAATTGATTTGAAATTTAAAAGGCAAAATCTATTTTTTAAATTAGTTTTTTTTTAGTACATATTGGGGAGGGGGAACAAATGCCACTAACGGTTTAAATTAGCTACTTATATGATAGTAAAATAAGATATGAAGTTTATCTAAAAAATGATAAGATATAAAGCTATTTAATGAGAAAGAAAGTATATATGATTATGTATAATTCAATATTAGTTTAAAAAGATTGATATTTAATACATGCTTTTTTTTATTTATATTAATATATTATTCTAAAATAAACTTTCAATTTTTAATGATTTTTAATAATATATAAACATTTTTAAAAGTATACATTATAAGACATGCATGGCTACCTAATACATATTAATGAGAAAATCTTAACTTTTTATTCAATAAGCACCCTTCTTTAGTAGA
Organism: Sicyos edulis; assembly: GCA_036507275.1. Lineage (NCBI taxonomy): Eukaryota > Viridiplantae > Streptophyta > Magnoliopsida > Cucurbitales > Cucurbitaceae > Sicyos > Sicyos edulis. The sequence goes on from CM071852.1 coordinate 27,499,457, forward strand.
ATATTCCATAAGTACTAATGAATTTAATTTATTTTTTTAAGTATTAATGAATTTAATCGTAAATTATTTTAAATAAAGTGAAATATATTATTTTTATTATTTTAAATTAACTGAAAAATATTAGTATCAACAATCTTTGATTATGGATTGAAAAATCAATATGTTAATTACTTCAATAATAGATTTTTTTGTTGAAATTTTGAACGCATCTGCATGAGCATCTCTTACAATTTATTGACCAATGTAAACATTTTTCGTAGCCACTTTTTGATAAGTTAATAAATACATCGATACAATAATTAAAATGAGGAAAAAATTGATACATACATGTATGCATATAATTTTTCATAAATTTTATTAAACTATATATACTTATAAGGGACTATATATAAATGTAATTTGGCTCTCCTTAAAACGAATCTACAACGTTTGATTCTCGATTGAAGTATCAATATGTATACTGCTTCAAGAATAGTTATCTTGGTTGAAATTTTGAACGCATCAACATAAACATCTTTTACAACATGTTGACCAATATAAATATTTCTTGTAGCCACTTTTTGATAAGTTAATAAATATATGAATGTATATAAATAAAATGAGGAAGAAATTGACACATACACATATAAACATATAATTTTTCATAAATTTTACTAAACTAACTATGTTTATAAGAGACAATACATATAAATGTAATTTGAAATATATTTACGCTTAATTTCAAATGGCAGTATATCATCTTCGTTGTTACATATCTTTAACCTTTTTTTGTCCATTACAAAGGATTAACATTGCTACAAAAGAGAGTAAAATTGAGGTTATATTAGGTAATTCAACGAAACTTTTATATATATATATATATATATATATATATATATATAAAATGTAATTCAACAAAGCCTATACAAAATAATTCAACAAAAATGATAAGAAAGCAAGATAAAGAATAATAAGTTAAAAAAAGAACATATGAGACTTAAATTGTTGTAAAAAATTGTTAAAAAAAAGGCTCTTTATATAGTGGTAGAAAAAAAAAGTTACAAAACTTTTGAATTTTCTCCATTAAAAAATAAATTATAAGGAAAATAAGTTATAGAATTAAATATATAACTTTTCTAATTCTAACTCTTTCATTTATCGTATATTTATATATAGACATGAGAAGATGTAAAGTTGGTTATATAACTCCTATATAATTATTTCTCCAAAAAAAAAACTCCTATATAATTTAAAACATTAAATGAAAAGAAAAACCTAAAGATTTATATTAAAATTTAGTGGCATTTATAAATATGAGATATCGAAGGAGTAATGCACAGAGAAGACTCGAACTCAGGACCTTGAGGAGAGCATACCCTCAAAGCCTAAGTCTTCAACCACTATACCACCCCTTGAGGACCAATTTTTATGTTTGTTAGTACAAACAAAAAGAAAAACCAAGACTGCATATTAACACCTATTCTAAAATTGTATGTTATTAGAGTAATCGATGTGTCTGAGAATCTTTCCTTATATGCCACTGTATTTTTCAAACATTCTTTCAATTTTGTTTTTGGTATTTGGTTGCAGTTACCTAACATAAGATTTGTTTAAAAATAATTCAGGCTCCGTTTGATAACTATTTTGTTTTTGTTTTTTATTTTTGTTTTTACTTTTTAAAAAACAGGTTTGTTTGATAACCAATTTTAGTTTTTGCTTTTAAAACTTTAAAAATATTTTTAAAATATTAAAGAAATTCTAAAAACTAAAAAAAAAGAGTAGATTTTAAAAACAAGTTTTTACTAAAACAATCTAAACAAAATGTGATAATTGAAAACAAAAAATATTTATCAAACATATTTTTTGGTTTTTCATTTTTTAAAACATAAAATTAAAATGAATTATCAAACATACACGATTTTTATTTAAAAAAATAAAAATAAAAACTATAAACAAAAATAAAAAACGAAATAGTTATCAAACGGGGCCTTAATAATGACAATTTTTTTTTAAAGTACTAGCAAAGTTAGAGATATTCTAGCACTTTGATGGTTGAGAGTGAATTCAAAGAATATCCTTTGAAATCCCAAAGATTGGTTGAAGAAGAGTTGATAGCATTGGATAAGGAAAAAAAATGAAGGTTAGTAGCATTATGCTATGATGAACCAGTTTGATTACCTAGATTTAGGGGAGAGAGTGAGCCCACCAATGAGACTTTCGTGCTAGAATTGAAACCATTACCGAATCATTTAAATTATGCATGTTTGGGAGAGGAGGAAACTCTCTCAATTATTATATTGTTTAGTCCTTGGGGATGAGAAATTATTGCTCAATTTCTTGCAACAGTACAAGAAATCTTGTAACACGCAGAAAATAAAATTTGTAATATCAACCGCATCAAATGAGATACAGGGTTTGGCCTTTAAATCGACTCGCATAACCCCAATGAACACAAGCAAGTCTCATCACTTTAATATCGCCATCTTGCAAAAGAAGCAACATAGAGGAAGGGTGAGTAAATCAATATACAATAAGTAGCATTCCAGAAAGGCAAACCTAATCCTTCTTTGCATCTACCCAGATGACTACAACTTCGGAAAACTAAACCTCAACCTTAAAATGGAGTCACACTACTCCCATGGAAACTAAACTTATCTCTATCATAGCATCGAATGCACCTAGCCTAACTAATAGAGTAGAACAAACTTATCACTGCTCAAACTTCACCAACAACCGGGTCAAACTACAAACTACCATTCATTTCAACTAATGTACAAATACGACATTTATCACGCATAGAAACCAACTAATCATCCTCTAAGCTCACACTTAGTATCTTGTTGGCTTTTTGGCCATCCCAAATTAATGAATTAATGCTTTGATGATAACAAACTTAAAATTTATTTGGTAAAAAATTTAGTTTTTGAAGTATCCATTATGTAGAGCTTGAAATAAAAATTCAAACACATTTTGAATTACTCAAATCAAAGTTGCAACAAAAAAGTTACGGCCTAAACGATTTTGAATGGTAAATCCCAACTTGATGACATAGCAAAAATTGGCCAATCTAAGAGCAACATGTGGAGCCTTGGATGTTTGACACATGAGACCTTTTTGTGTTTTAAAAAGTCAAGGTGAAAGGAAAGTAAAAGAAAAATGAAAATGAAAGTATGCATTATTATATTATTATTTGAGGATATGTCTAACGGTAACTTTCTTAAAAGGAAAAGGAAGTTATGTGTTGTCATATTACTTTTATGTGTTTGTCCAAATGAAACTTTTGAATATTATAATATTATTATACATTGTGTCTAATGGTAACTTTGAATATTATAATATTATTATTGATAAGCTTGTTAGTGGATAGGCCTTGCTTGTTTAATGCATGTTTGATATACATGTTAGTGGATAGGATCTTGCAAGTTATCTGTTGTATGAACTTGTTAGTGGATATGATTGTATGGCTTGCCTGATAGAACCTGGCATGTAGAATGTTGTACCCTGGATTGCACTTTCTGTTTACAGTGACAGCTAAATTATGACCGTTGGCATTCTGCCTGTTGTTGTGCAATGTTATTGATGTTGAACTCTGTTAGCTATAGGGTGCTTCATCTTAGTTAGATCATGTTAGGTTTCCATCATTCAGAGACTGAGAGTGGACCAACATACGAGTTCCCATCGGTCGGGCTGTGATGACAGATTCCTTACGCCTGGTAGTCAGGTGTGGAGTAGCTACCACCCCGGCATAAGCCTAGTCTGTGACATGCTAAAGCGGGGTTCTTTCCATAGTGTAAGGTTGCCTTGGGACGAACTTAGCTTTAGGCATTGGTGTGAACATGTAACGGCCCAGTTTTCTATTCCGGTTTTCGAGGTGCTTCCGGTTCAGATTCAGTGGTTCGGTTGGGCCGTTAGAGCTATTTTGACCCTTAGGGGTATTTTGGTCTTTTTGCTCCCCGGGCAGGATTTGTGGATTTTCAGGGCTTCAAGGCAGCTCCTGCCTTTGTCGAGGTTTGTTTGTTGTGGGCTGCGAGTCCCGAGGTGTTTGGGCTTTTCGTTTGGGAGTTCGGTTGTGATTTGGGTTTTGGGCAAAGTTATGGTTGTTTGGGTGTTTCCTTTGGGATTCGAGCCCGGGCCCTTAGTGTTGATTTGGGAGGTTGATTTAAGTGAGGTTATTGATTGGAAAAGGTTGCTTCAGTCGGGTCTCGAAGGAGGAAGCCGGGAAATGGGATTTAAGGATTTTAAGGATTTTTAAAATTGGATAAAAGTGGATAAGGTTGGAAAATGAAGATTAAATCCCCATTTTCCCTTTTTATTTTTAAAATCCCATTTTTCCTTTTTATTTCCTATTTTTCCCCAAAATTCCCATTTTTTCCCTTTTCTCTCTCTCTCTCTCTCCCCGAGCCCTCACCCCCCAGCCCGACCCCAGCGCCCAGCTCGCCCACCCTGGCCGCCCAGCTCGCCCACGCCTGAGCCAGCCCTAGCCCAGCCGCGCACAGCTCGCCCAGGTCGCGCCGAGCCTAGCCCCAACTCGCCCAGGCCCCGCGTCGCCCTGGTCCGTGCCGCCCTGCCCTGTGCCGAGCCGCACCGAGTCGCTCGTCCCTGTAGCTCGCCGTACCATCCCGAGAGTCCTTGAGCCCGTCGCGTCGCGTCGCCCGCGCACGCGTCCCTGTTGCTTGCCGAGCTCGCGCCCGCCGCGCCGTCCCCTGTGCCGAGCCGCGCCGCGCGCCATCGCCCAGCTGAGTCGCGCCCGCGCACCCTTGCCTCGCCCGGCTCGCCGTGCGACTCGCGCCCGGCGCCGTGCCTGCGCCCGCGCGCTGCGCCCGGCACATACGCCTGCCTGCCGCGGCTGCCCCGGTGTGTTGGCTTGGCCAGAGCCTTGTGGCTTCTCGGATGGTATTTCCCGAGTCTTTTCTTCGTTGGGCTCTGATTTGTTGGCTGCTGGTTATTGATTTATTTGGGGTGCTTTATTTGATGTATAGGCTGTTCGGGATAGATTAGAGGCTCGAGGATCGCTCGTTGATTTGTAATGATTATTTATTTGTTGCTTGTTCCAGGTAAGGATTTCTTACCGTGGTTGTGTGGACCCTGCGATATATCACGATTGTGGCTTGTATGCTTGTTTGCTGTTATGAACATGATATTGTTAGGGCAGCTTTGATTGATCTCTTGCTAGCATGTTTTCCTGATTTTACATGTTAGTGCCATGCTAGGTTTGTTCTTCCAGCATGCTTACGATTCCTACTTAAGTTTGTAGTATCATGCTAGGTTAGCGTCTTTGATGTTGGTTATTGCTTGCTAGCCAGGAATCATTTTACTCTGTACTCTTAGATAGAGTTGTAGGGTTTGTCATCATCCAGAGGCTGAGAGCGGACATAACGTACTTTGTCCCCACCGGTCGGGAGTAAAGCGAAGCATTGCTTCAGGGGTTGAGAGCGGACATAACGTACTTTGTCCCCACTGGTCGAAAATAGAGCAAAGCATAACATACATTGCTTTTTCTCTCCCCTCCCGGCAGCCAATGAGAATTAGCTACCTCATTGGCGTATGCCTACTTTGTAGCCTGTAGAGCGGAACCCTGCCAACGGTGTAAGCCTACCTTGGCCGGTTCTTAGCTTCAGGTCGGTGGTTCAGGCTGCACAGATGAGCGCCGAGGGCCTCGCGCTACTGTGATCAGTGACACCGCTTTCGAGTCATAGGCATGCGTACCTGGCCCTCGTAGTTTGCCCTTAGGCCCCCGCATTTACGCCGGTTGCAGTAGCATGCGGTGTGCGCGCACACGCGTTAGTTGCCGGTTCGGAGAGCTCCCCCGGGCTAATGTTCGTGAGTACACCATTCCTTCCCGTTTAGAGTCAGACTTCGGGTACTCTCCCGTAAGTCCAGATTAGTAGCAAGGACAAGAGGCCCTTGAGGACATCCTTGGGATCAGTTTTTTGAGCTGAACAATCCCCCGAGTGAAAGATACCTCGGTGAGGTCCCATGATTGGTCAGGATAACCAATCATTAGGCCGGAAGTAGGAGACTTCCGATGGCTCCATATCTTGCATATTGAGCTCGTTGAGCTATGATCTGTGTTGATAGTTGTTTGCTTTCATGTTGAGGTGCTAGATGACTGATGTATCCTATTGTACCCCGGTTGGGGATTCTTACTGAGTATGTTTATACTCACCCTTATTTATCTTTCAGGTAACTTGGGACAACACCAGGATGGCTAGCGGAGGGAGCTGATTGATCATGGGGAGCTGCCGGCACTCTGTCATTTATTATTTGCATTATTTATTCAGCATGTAGATGGACAGGAGTCCTAGGGGAACATTGTTTAAAACGTTGTTTAAATTGTATTGTATGTTTTTATATAAACACTGGCCAGGTTGTTTTACTTTGTTGGTTTGTTTAAATGGAAATTGTTGGTTATGTTTTAAGGGTTCCCCCTTCTCATATGTTTTGAAAGGTTTTTAAATATGAGCACTAAACCGCTTGTTATCATATTTAACTTGCATGCTGAGTGAGAACCCAGGTTTAGGGCCATGTTTTGGGTCGGGTTCGTCACAGAACAGGCTACCACATTTTGGTGCCGAGGGCCTCCCGCCTGTTGTGGATCAGTGGACATCTTTCCAAGTCATAGGCATGAGCACCTGGACCGGCATAGTTTGTGTATGTGTACATTTATCTGGTTTGCAGGAGCATGCAGTGTGCGTGTATGTGTATTGCTTTGTTATTAACTTTGTAGGATATATGTCTTCTTACTTCTCGTTGAGTAGAGCAATTTAGTAAGCTTAAATTTGTAATTATGTAATGGTTGATAATGTTTAAACATTAAAAAAATTGTTCTTGCAATTGATTTGATCTCTCATTCAATCCTATTTGGTACAGTAAAGTCACCTTAATTAAACTTTTGGTTTAAGGTCGGCACATTTTGGCCTCCTTGTTTGTTACTGCTTTTTCTGTCTACTCATTTTTTGTACATACCCAAGAATAATTTATTTGTTTTAAGATTAATGTTTCATCATTGCTATTGGAGCTATTATAATGCACAATTTTCTCAATATTTTACTTGAAATAAGGCTATAATGGTTTTGGTTACAGGCTAAGAGTGTTGCGTTTCCAATAATTTTAGATTCTTGAGGAATCGAGGCTTTATCTACAAGAGCTGCTTGACCATGTCGATGTTATTAGTCTAAATGAAAGCAAGCTAAGCCAATTTATTGGATGCCCAATAGAAAGTTTAAAGTACACTTGAAGAATGCTATGAAAAGGTAAGTGCTCATACATTATACTCTATATGGAAATGAATAGAATTTAAGACGTTGTTCTATTATTCTCAATCAAGAAGAGGTTTAGAAAGTATTGATACTCAATTTTTACATACATAGATTTGAGTGACGTTTACTTTTCTTCTAACAACTATATTGGGAATGATTTTCCTCTTTGACAAAAGTACAACTGCAACCATTTAATTTTTAGTATAATAAGCTGAGCATGCTTTATATTGTCTTAATATTTGTCAAGATACACCTTAGTTTGACTATTTAGCTACATTTACAGGTAAAAGGAAAATAGAAAGACATATTCAATGAATTATATAATATACTGAAGATCTTTCTTTTGTTGGTACATACATTTCGTATATTCTGTTATGGTATGTTAATATAAGTTTGTCTACTAGTTTATAAGTCCATTATGATATGACCGTATGTTATTCAAACAGGAATACACATAAAAATATTTTGGTGAAGATTTGGAATGTGTGGGCACTGCAAATAAATGATGAGGTGCAAGTGTAAGAGCGAGCGAACCGTTTGAAACTCAAACAATAACATTTTATCTAGTATTTATAAAGATGACGGATGATACTTTTATAAATATTAGATTAAGTAATGTTGTTTATTTGAGTTCTTTCGACAGACATGAAATCCATTTGAACTTCATTAAGCAGTCATAAAGTGTATATTCAAATTTGGTGTTACAAAGTTGTATTTGATTTATTTTGTATATAATTTTTTAGGTACAACAATTTTCTCATTATAACAAAATTTTGATGATGCATGATCGAAACAAACTCTGAGAAAAATCTCGAAGACAAGCCCAAGGAGGAAACTTTCGCTATAATATTGAAATACTATGAGCATTTTAGTGAAGGGGAAATAATGAAAGAATCAAATCTGGGCACCTTCGCCAAAGCGAATTCTGATCAAGAGTCTATCGAAGAGGAAAATGATTTCATCATTGAAGATCTGTTTCAAGGGCCTCAATTTGAAGAATGATCCAAGGAGAATTTCACCACGCTTGAAATTCCGCCACTTCCATGCCCTCAAAGATTGACGATTAGGGGAAATAATGGAGCGAGTAATGACAATGTTGAGGTGGAGTAATACCAAGCGAATGGAGAAATTCAAGCGAAAGCCTTGACGATCGAAGAAGACAATGTGGTTCAATATGCACTCGGAAGTTTGTTCATGATCTCTATGATTAAGGGCGCAGAAACGAAATTATATGAGCTTCAAAGAAGGCTAAAGCAAGTCATCAAGGATGAGCACTACTACAAAAAAAGACATTATTTGACACTACCGCTTTTGAAATACTTGACATTTTAGGTTAAAAACGTCAAATAATGAGTCACTTTTTAACAAAAACGTCAAGTATAGTTTTAATTAGGCTCAAATTCCTTCCACAATCCCGTGTTTTTAATTGTTTACAATATTTGATGTTCCAAAAGCGTCAAGCGTGACACAACAGTGCTTGACACTCACCAAATGTCAAATGAATTAAAAAAGAATTTGATTGAAAGGCGGGATTATTGGCGCTCATTCTATTCCTCATTTTTTAAACCAATAAAGCTCTAAATTCATTCTCTTGCCTTTAGTTAGCCTTTTAGTATAAAAAAATAAATTAAAAATAGAAAATTCATAAAATAAAAATAATGATTAAAATAACGTTTCTTTTTTTTAGGTGACTTCTCCTTTCCGACAAACCCTTACTCTTTCAATTTCTACCATTTACGTTGAACAACCCCTTTGCTGAAAAATCTTCACCCACATCACGTTCAACGCCCAACTCCGTCGCACGCTGAACGCTAAGCTCCGTCGCACGCTGAACGCCCATCTTCGCCGCACTGCTTAGGTTTTCTTCTTCGCCGAAAAAGACTTAGCTTTGCTTCATCTGCCGTCGAGGTCTATACACGTAGCTCCTCTGTCAAGGTTTGTGTTTTTTTATTGTTCTTCTTAGGGTTTAGGGTTTTTATAATGAAAACCCTTTTTTTCTCAAACTCTCTAGTGCCATATACTTTATTCTTGTTTTTCATGATTCTGATTTCTCTAAGATATTGAGGATGACTAATGAAGGTAATTTGGGCTATTATGGTTGAGGGTCGTGATGGTGCATTGGGTAGATATGCAGATTTATGGGTTCCATGATTTGGGTTTAAAATAGGGATGTTGCAGAAGAAGATTTAGTGCCCAAAAGATGGAGGATGAGGAAAATTAAAGAGAATTTGAATGAAGATGATGATTTTTCGGATTCAAGCTTTTATGGAGACACTGAAGCTGGTAGTGATTTGGAGAATGTAGTGATTTGAAGGTTTAATGGCATTAGAATCTCTGTATTTTCAAAAGGGAAAAATGATGATGATGAACACAAAGATGATTGGATTGAAGAGGATGTATATTTCTGATATGATCATACATTTCATTATATATTGAAGAATTTTACCAAAGCTCATTCATGGATGAAATTCATTTCCTATTTATTATCCAACATCACAAATCTTCCAATTTCAATTGTGGCTACTTTAGGGGCTTTCCACATTTGAAGATTCAAAATTGAGATTTGGGTTTGTTGGTTGATTTTTTTTAGGATTGGGTTTATTTGTTGATGAATAAAGTAAATGGCATTATAACAAGCTTGAGAAAAAAAGGGAAAATTTTCATTCATTTCCTGAGACAATTTTACCATTTGAGAATCTCTCTAATTTCTGTCAAATTCAACTCATGGGGTTCATTGCAAGACTTTTTAAATTTTAGAGGTGGTAATTGATCAAATTTAAACTTTAGGAGGTTAATTGTTACACACACACCGTACTTTAGGGATTGTTTGCAAATTAAAACTTTAGGAGGTTAATTGTTATAAACACCATACTTTAGGGTTGTTTGTGCAATTTTCCCAAAAAGTTATCATAGAAGAGAAAGTAAGAATGCTTTGTAGGTTCATATTTAGAATTCTGATGCATCCATTGAATTTTTACAATAACAAGTTGTGGTGAAAAATGTTACAGAAGTTTGGAAATCACATGATGCTACTACACATGCTCTTACAAAAATGCTACAAGTCTATAAACATGACATTTTGTTTATCAGTGGTCATCTCACATGCTGGTTAAGTGGTTTTTCTTGCTTAGTTGTCATTTTTATACACGTGAGTCTTCAAACTAGTTTATGCGCACCACGACTAGTCTTAATAGGGCAACCGTCTGATCATACTATTTTGGGTTGTCAAAACAAATTATAAAAAATTAATTCATAAATAGACGATCATCGTAGAACAAACTCATTTCTCTTGGTTCTTTAAAATTCTTTTGATCATTAGGCCAAGCTTCAGTAGCTTGGTTGGTAGGATTGAGGGAACTTTAAAAAAAAAATTCTTTTACTTCAAGTTTTCTCAATGGTGTAGGGGATTTCTAGTTTATTTTTTTTTATGTGACAAATAACTTAGGCAAATTAATCATGGGGTTGATTTTTAGATAAGCTTTTTTATAAGCCTTCATTCGGTTTTGACATCATTGTTTTACTTCTTGTTTAAGGATTTCATAATTTTCACTTAGAATTTAACAACAAAAGCCCAAAAGATCTAACGAAAAGCTAGCCTACAACATCTATGAATATTAAAAAACAAAAAAAATATTTTTTTTTTCGTTTCAATTTTTTATTTATGAGTTGATATGTGGTTCATTTAGTTTTTTACCTTTTGTTGTACACAAGCACTTAGATTCTTCAATCATTTCATTAGTAGACATATAGAACATGTTTTAATTAGAACTTAGTAAGATATTTGCTTTGTTGTAGCTAGAGATTCTTCGATCGTTTGGGTGTCCGGGTTCGTGGGTTTACTGAGGAACATGTGTTCGTGAGCATCATTCGTATCTTTGGTTAGTATTTCTCTACTTCTTTTCTCCTTTTGTACTTATCCTTTTTTTTGTGCTTCATGACTCAGAAGTATATTTTTGTGGATTCATCTTTAATATCTTTTTGGATCGCTGGTTGTTGATGTTGTTGTGTTGACACCACAAAATCAAAATGTTTAAAATGTTAGTTTGCTGGTTGGTTTAAATGGGTTAATAGGGCCAAAAAAGTTGTGACTTTATAACTGGGACCTTGAATTTTGTTGGGCAATATTATTGACTGTTTCGTGGTTGAAGAAACTTTTCGGATAACTTTATTCTATGCATTGAACTTATAGATATCCATATTGTTTTTTTTGAAGGATGGGTATAGATATCCATATTATTTTTTTGGAAGGATGGGTATAGGTTCTATTTTGTATACATGGAACACGATTACTTCATATATTCTGGTTGGTTAGTTATCTCTGGAACACGTGTACATGGAACACGTGTACATGAAACAAAATGTCCATTATATCCTCATATTCTTTTTTGTGTACATGCATGGTGGAACAATTGATTGATAAAATATATATTATTATTATGGTTTATGGAAATCTGTTAAATATTTGAGTTTGAAGAATGCTTTCAGGTTTGCAGGAATACTTTCAGGTTTACAAGGATATTGTGGAATGAATATTTTAAATTAAAAAAAAAAAAAAGAATACATCGCTTGACGTTTCTTAAGTGTCATTAGATTTCACATACTTGACGACTAGAAACTGTCAAACAGAAAAATCACTGTTCAAAACGTATGATTACTTGACGTTTATTAGGTGTCAATCAATACCTACATTTGACAGTTTTTAAATTGTCAACCAATATCTTATACTTGACGGTTCATAACTGTTAAACCACCCACTATACTTGACGTTGTCGCAGTGTCAATGATCAAACTAAGCTTGACGCTTTACAACTGTCAACCTACTTACGCATTTGATAGGCATTGAATGTCAACTATATATATAGTTGACGGTTAATCGACCGTTAAGTAAAGATACATTACTTGACAGCAGTATAGTTGACGTTTAGAAAACCGTCAAGTAACGTTCTAGTTGACATTCACCAAGAGTCAAGAGTCAAGAGTCAAGAAGGCTAAAGCAAGTCATCAAGGATGGGGCACCCCAGAAGATTATTATTTGGCCCTTGCTGGAATATGTTTCGCTAGAGCAAAGGTATTATCTGATTTGATCTCATAAAAAAATTGTTCCAAACCAGGTTAGTCAAGTTTATCTTGTAAATATTTTATTCTTTACTCTTTTTTTATTTATTTAAGTAGTTGTAGTTCGAGCTGTTATTATTTTTTTCGCTAAATCGAGGAAGTCGAGTTCGAAATTTGGCCGTCGGTGAGAATTAATTTCGCAAGAGCGAGGTGAGGTCACGTTGTGACGTCATCAGGAAGCAAATGCGTCATAAACACATGGCATTAATCGTCTGATTCATCTCGACATATGTCAGCAGGAAAGTTAATCAGATGGTTGAGACTTCGCCGCGCGGCGAACGTCGTTTCGCGCCCGAGACCTTTGTTTGCCCTAACCCTTGCAACCTTTAAATTCCACATTTCATTATCATTTTCTCTTTTTCACACTTCCGAACTCTCAAAATTCTCTTGAGCTTTCAAATTTTGCAACTTTCAAACAACCTTAACCTAAAAATTTCAAATGGCCTCCAGAACTCAAGTCACTGTCGCCTCATCCAAGAAGTCTGAGCAATCAGACAAGAAGCTGAGCGTTCAGGCTGCCGCGAAGATTCGCTTACAAGCCTCAAGCGAAGCAGCACTGTAACGACCCAGTTTTCTATTCCGGTTTTCCAGGTGCCTTCGGTTCAAGATTCGGTTGTTCGGTTGGGCCGTTAGAGCTATGTTAACCCTTAGGGGTATTTTGGTCTTTTGCTCCCCGGGCAGGATTTGTGGATTTTTAGGATTCCAAGGTAGCTCCTGCCTTTGTCGAGGCTTGATTGTTGTTGGTTGCAAGACCCAAGATGTTTGGGCTAGTCGTTTGGAAGTTCGGATGTGGTTTAGGTTTTGGCAAAATTATTGTTGTTTGAGTGCTTCCATTGGGATTTGAGCCCTTGCCCTCAATGTTAATTTGGGAGTTTGATTTAAGTGAGTTTTATTTATTGGAAAAGATTTCTTCAGCCCGGTCTCGAAGGAGGAAGCCGTGGAATGATATTTTTGGTCTTTAAGGCTTATTTAAAATTGGATAAGGTTGGAGAAAATAAGAGAAAATCCCATTTTCCCCCTTTTTGTTTCTCTCTCTCTCTCTCTCTCTCTCTCTCTCCCTCTCACCAAACCCGAGCCCCAGCCCCTACTCGCCCAACCTAGCCCCCTGCTCGCCCCGGACCGCCCCGCTGCTCGCCCGACTCCGAGCCGCCCGCTCGCCACCATAGCGTCGCATCGCCCAGAGCGTGCCACGTCGTCGCCTGACCTCGCACCAAGCCGCTCCGCGCCAGATCGCCCACACCCAGAGCTGCCAAGATCTGAGTCACCCAGCCTTGCCCTGTGCCGAGTCGCTCGTCCCCGCACGCGTCCCTGTAGCTCGTCGTGTCGCCCAGCTCGCGCGCGTCCCTATAGCTCGTCGCGTCGCCCCGCGCCGTTTCTTGTGCCGAGCAGCGCCGCACACCTTCGCCCAGTCGAACTCGCGCCAACGTTCGCCCGTTCGCGTCCGCGCCAGCGTGCCCTCGTCTCCCTGCAGCTCGTCGCGGCGGCCAGCGCCAGCGTCGTGCAGCGCCCCGCGCCCGACTAACTGCGCCCATCAGCGCCAGCGCCCGGCCTCGTTATGCGCGCCTGCCCACGTCCACGTGTCGGTGTCTTTGCGTGAGTTGCTCCTGAGTCGAGTCCTGTTTATTTTATTATATTTAGGCCTATGGATTGTGATTATTGTTGTGTTTGCTAGGTTCTCGTTAGCAAGCTTGGGTTCTATCGCAGCTTAGGTTTCTTGTGTGAAGTTGCCTTTCGACCAGGTAAGGATTTCTTACCGCAGTTGTGTGGGCCCTGCGATATATTATGTGATTGCTGATTGTATGCTTGTTGTGTTTATTAACATGTTTAGTGATAGGTGCTCTGTTCTAAATTCCCGACTGGCATGATTTTCTATGTTGTTTCTCATGTTAGTCCATGCTAGGTTGTTCTGTTCTGGCATGCTCGTTATCTGTTCTTGTTTCGTAGTATCATGCTAGGTTCGTTGTATCTTTTGAGCACGTATTGGATTATATTGGATTGTTTGCTGATTGATATTATAGGTTTAGAGTGCAGGTAGGTAGCATCATCCGGGCCGGATGCATAACGTAACTTGCATCCACGACAGGGACGTATGAGACGGTGCTCCGTCCCTGATCCCGTTAAGGTCTAGCTAACCCTAACGGCTGGCCCTGCAATCTTGGGTGAGGGTGGCAGACTGTTTAATGCCCCAACGGTCGGGATGATGTCTTGGCATTGCCTCGTCCCCGGCAGTCGGCACGTCCTCAGCGTGTTCGGCCGTAGCCCTTGATTGCCACCTGTTAGGGCAAGGAAGGCTTCCTGGTGTAAGCCTACCACGGCCCGGTTCCTTAGCCTCAAAGTGCGGTGGTTGGTGACATAGTTCACGTGTCCAGTCTCACACCCTATGTCAGTGACACCGATCCAGAGATTTAGTTAGGCATGGTGACTGGACATGGGCAGCTTGCCACTAGACCCGGCACCCCCCATGGTCTGCAGTAGCATGCGGTGCGCGCTTACGCTCATTACAACATCGACCGGAGAGCTCCTCGGGATCTTGAGCTAGTGCACCTTTCGTATCGACAGTAGATAGGCCGAGGCCGGGACTTATTTCTCGTATAGGGCGTATTGTGTGGTGGATTATTCCGGACTAAGACCCTGAGATGGCATCCGGTGTTGATGTGTGGATTTAAGCTATGTGCTCTATTTTGTGTTTATATTCATAGCTTGCATACCTTTCTGCTAGATGACCATGTATATCGTATTGTACCCCGGTTGGGGATTCTTACTGAGTAATTCATTACTCACCCTTATTTTGTGGTTTTCCACAAGTAACCATGGTGCGAGACAGAATGGCTGGAGGAGGAGCTGTAATCATGGAAACCCGTTGTTCAAACTCTGAGTCTTGTATTTATGTTTTGATGTTTTAAATGTCCTCTGAATGCATGTAGTTGGGCACGGAGCCCTAGGTTGTTTTCTGAATGTATTTCCGGATTCTAGCACGGTTGTAACTATTGGAAAGTTTGAATGTTTTAAATAAATCTCTGATCATAGTAAGTTTTGGAAATGTATTTGTCTTGGAACAGGTGCTTGGAAACAGGGACAAGTTTCAGGAAATTATGTTGACTTTTAAATGGATTTTTTTATGTTTTAGTTTTTACTTAGAATCCGAAACACCATTTTGCATTTTGACTGTAGTTTTGATTGCATGCACTGAGGTAAAGGCCTATTTTAGAACCCCATTCGGTCGGGTCTTTTCTGATTGGTATCGAGCTCGAGTCATAGATTCGTAGGACCGACCTTTTTGTTGTAGGTCGTTTTTCCATGATCATCAAGACTTCGACCGGTCATCAGTGCGCCTAAGTTTACTGTTTTTAAAAAGGGTTAAGAATTTACAATACTTTTCATCTAGTGTATGCCTTGTTTAGTGTTGTGGAGCGGAGACGAAGCGAGTTTCGACTCGTTGTTGGTTTGGGTTTAGAGCGCCATCATGCCAACTTCCCCTTGATGTGAGAGTATGTTGTGGCTTGTTGAGGTATCCAGATAGATTCGGATATCGCTGGGACATTGTTCCAGAGGGAGGCAAAGATTCGACTCCCGTAGGCCACTTGTGGCCCAGTTGTTGGTTTTCCCCTAGTGAGAGGGTGGAGGTGATTTGCCTTGGAGTACCACTCCAAGAGAGGAGTTAGCTATGGCTTTGCTTATGATGATGCTTGTGGAACAGGTCCCAGTGTGGACTAGCCTGGGTAGTTCAAGTGTTGATCTTGAACCTTAGCAGATTGTTTGATTGCCCAGTGAGTAGCTGCAAAGTTGGTAGCCTTCGTGGAGGTTGATGAGACATCTTTGTTCTCTTGTAAAATGTTGTTGTTTTGCAGCCAGTAAGCCGGAACCCTGTGGTTAAGGGTGCAACGAGCAGTGTTCCCATCGGGCTTGATCCGTTGATGGTTTCCTCAGTTGTTTAGTAGAGTTGAGCACTCTTCTTTTGGTGAGCTCCTAGAGTGGAGCTAGCTGCTTCATGTTGAGAGATCCGGCCAGAGTTCAGTAGGGCATCATGTGGAGATGCAAGAGTAGGCCGTGAGCCTTCAGTTTGATGAAATGCCATAGGCATGGTTGTTTGAGTTTGGAGCCCTTGTATGCCTAGCCAGAGTTTTTGTCACTTGAGGTTGTGACCTTGCTGGCCCCATTTGTAGTAAGATGTGGATTTGGTAGTAGTGGCACTTGAGGTGCATTGGTTGGTGTGCCGCTTTGGCACTAAGTCTGGTTCAAGCCTGAGTTTGGCACGGGTATAGCAGATGGTTCTATGACCCGTCCGGAGTTCAGCGCACTCCTTTAGCCTTTGGATCCGTTTATGGCAGTTGCACCTGTTTAGGTCGTGCAAGAGGGCTAGTTCAGTGGTAGTCGAAGGACTACAAGCGAAAGGATGTTCGTGAGGAGCCGGAGCCTCTTCCCAGAGTTGCCGGGGGTTGAGTAAGTCAGCTGATTGACGGTTGGTAAGTGTTAGTGCGCGTGAGTCTCACGCTAGTGTTAAGGCCAAGAGATCTTTGTGGTTGGTAGTGCGGTCAACTACCTTTGAGTGCCTAAATCTGAGGAGAGTTGTGCATTGTGGATGCAAGTTTGGTCCAGCAGAGGGACCATGAGTTGGATGCCTATGAGGTAACTTGGATGCTCATGAGATGAGTTGGACGCCTTATGTGTAAGCACGCTTGGTAGAGACTTGGTATAAGGTAAGTTCTGTTTGGCATTGTTTTGCTTTGGTAGAGCAAGGTTGCCTCAGCTTCGAGTATCGTGTGGAGATGGAACTTTTGGTGTTCTTTTGGGTTGATTATATCTCTGCCAGAAGTTAGTGTTGCTTTTTGGAAAAGCGCCTGTTAGTCTTAGATCTCTAAAGAAAGGTTGGGAGTTGTGCACACAAGTGTGTTTGGTGTGGTTCGTTCTGTGGCGAGAGTTTCAGATCCATGCAGGGTTTGCATCAGAGAACTGGTGCTCAGTTCTTGGAAAAGTTGGACTCCAGGGGGATGTTGTAAGGATACCGTGCTCGTGGTCGGGTTGTTGCTTAGGCAAGTTTTGTTAGGTTGGACCTAAGCTTGGTTAGTGGTGCCTCTTGTTATTCTTGGTTGGAGTTCGGATGGTGCTGAGCAAGAGCGGTGGTAGCAAAGCCGTGCAGTTTCTGATCGTCATGGCTAAGAGAGTTGTTCGGATCCTTACTCTGGGTAGAAGCTTCGATGAGGTTGATGCTTTGAGTAGGAGGATGTCATTCTGAAGCGTTTTTGGTCTTTTTGGTTTCGAGGTTCGGAGTTGGCCAGCATAGTTGAGATGCTAGAGAGAGTTGTGCCCGTGTAGCCAGTTGTCTGTTAGATCGTTTGTCGACAGTGTGTGTCGAGGGTTGCCGAAGAACCCTAGGTTGTGGAGAGCCTCTCTAGAGCTCAGTCAGACCCAAGTAGTGAGTTTCATTTGGCAAGCCGGAGTCGCGTAGTTTGTAGCCTCAGGTGAGTTGCTGGCAGTCTTGGTAGGCTAGCAAGCTAAAGTTTGTTGGAGTAGAGTCCGGATTGGTTCCGGTGTGGTGGCAAGTTGGTGCTTGGTGTTGACCAAGGTGTGGTTTTGAGTTGCTAGAAGTTAGTTTTGCCGTGGGGCGAGTGGTTCGTGCCCTGTCGGTTGTTTTTCCTGTTTCCAGGATGTTGAGAGTTGCCCCGTTTGGCATTTGGAGGTTTAGTCTGTGGTGGACCCCCCTCCCCCTGTTGTTGCCCCGTGAGATTTAGATGTTGTTGCTTTAGCTGAGCAAGGCAGCGAGCGTGTGTGGAGCTCTCTGTCCTTCGGTTGTCTGCTTGTAAGAGCCGTTTCCTCCTGGGAGTTGTCAGGTTACTCCCTTGGTCTTGGAGTTGATGGTAGTGGTGCTAGCAAGAGGGAAAAGTTTGTTGGCTGCTTGGAAGCAGTTGTTTGTCCAGCTAAGCGGACTCTTGAGTGGTGTTCTGAAAGTTGCAGTAAGGGTTGTTCTGCCCCTTGTGAGTGTTTGACCTAGTTGGTTAAGGTTCTTTGTGTTGTCGTTTAGACTTGTGAGATGTGTTTCATATTTGAGGCAAGCTTCGTTCCGTTGCTTGCATGGAGGTAAGTTTGGTGGAGGGAGCCCTCTGGGCCCTGTTGCTAGCAGGTTGACTTTTCCAGACAGTGATCTTATGAGTGTTTGGCCTAGTTGGTTAAGGTTTTTGTGTGTTGGCATGGAAGCTGTTGCACCTTTGTAGTTGAAGAACTCCTTTGTATCAGTTGTGGGTTGAGGTTGCACCATTGTGGTTGGATTAAGGTCTTGACCTTTTGAGGGATCCTTGCTGGTTAGTGTGGCTTGTGCTCTGCAAGCCATTATTGGTAATCTGGTTCTTGGTAGTTGGTGTTAACCGAGTAGTGGAGTTCCGTTTATGAAGTTTCGGTGGGAAGGTGCAATAAGCCTAAGCTAGAGGGTTAAGCCTGTATGTGTTATTGTTTGGACTTGTGAGATGTGTTTCATATTTGGGGCAAAAGCCGTTAGTTGCTTGCATGGAGGTAAGTTTGGTGGGGGAGCCCTCTGGGGCCCGGTTGTGGCAGGCTGACTTATCCAGCCAGTGATTTGAGTCAAGCTAGAGTTGAGTGGATTGGCATAGCTATGCAGTTTGTAGTTGTTTGGGCTTTCGAGTTCGTAGCACTCAAGTTGTTGGGTTGTAAGTTTCGTGTGGGAGCTGTCAGTTAGTCGAGGTTGTTGTGTGAGTTAAGATTTTTGGAGGATTGGTTTGTGAGGCTAGAGCTCGCACCTCGCGTCTCGTGTGAGGCCATTTCTTTGGAGTAGAGGCATGTCGATTTCAGTTGGAGTTGTTGGCACCAGGGTGTGGCAACAAAGGTTTTTCTAGGCAGTGCATTGATGAACCGTGGTTCTGGAGAGCGTTGTTAAGAGGCTTATGAGCTGAGTGCAGTCCTGTAGTGTTTTCACCCTCTAATTGATGGCCTTTTGGGAGGAGTGAGCCGGATCCTTGAGAACTTGTTGTGAGTTGGTGTTTAAAGTGGTTAGCGGCGGGAGACGAGTGTTAGTTTTATGAGTTTGCCTTGGGTAGCGGTTCCGGTTTGTTAGTTCATATAGTTCCGTTGAGGCGTTGTATTGTAAGTGTTGCAGGTTTCTAGTGTTCTGTGAAAAGGTTGGTGGCCGTCAGTTTTGTTTTGGGTCCTGAGTTGTTGTAGCTGACCAGCAGTGCAGTGCAAAAGTGTAGAGCTCGTATGTTGGTAGCCCAGAGCGGCGAAGTGTTCTGGCCGGTGCACGGCGTCGAGTTTTAGAGTTTGAGGCTGGACAGTGCGTGTTTTTAAGTTTGCACCGATGTGAGGTGTGTTGAGGTTTGGTAAGCGTGAGAAGTTGAGTCCCCGTTTTGTTGGTACGTTTGAGATTCTTGAGAGGATTGGCAGAGTTGGGTATCGGTTAGTTCTTTCCCGTCATTGTCAGCCGTATAGTGCTTTCATGTATTGATGTTGGGGCAGCATGTGTCGGACCCATCGCTCATTGTGGACTTTGAGCCTTTGCAGCTGATTGAGGATTTAAGCTTCGAGGGGAAGCTTGTGAGTATTCTGGTCTTTGAGACGAAGACGTTGCGTAATCGTGAGGTCCGTTTGGTAAAAGTTCAGTGGAGGAGTCTGAGTTTAGAGGAGGTCGCTCGTGAGCGGGGAAGACGGGATGAGATTGCAGTATCCTGTGCTGTTTCAGTCTTAAGGACTTTCGAGGACGAAAGTCATAAAAAGGAGGGAATATTGTAACGGCCCGAGTTTTCATCCCGGTCTTCAGTATGCCCTAGGGGTATTTTGGTAATTTGGTCGGGCCGTCGGCCGCGTTTATATCTTTTTCCAGTTGCTAAAATTATTGGATGGGTTTATGTAGGTTTTTGAGGCTTTGTGGATGGGTTTGAGCAAGGATAGATGCAAAAGTAAAAATAAAGGAAAATTGTGTTGCAGCTGGGATTCGAACCCGGGTCTCCGGGAAAACCTGTGGGGATGCGTGTGTAACGACCCGACCCGAAACGGTTCTAACTAGGCCGTTACCTCAATGCATGCATTACAAATCTACAGAAAATTTGCAAGAGGATGTTCGGATTCTAAGTAAAAACTAAAACATAAAACATCCATTTAAAATCAACATCAATTCCAGAACTGTCCTGCTTTTTCCAAGCACCTGTTCCAAGTCAAATACATTTACAAAACTTACTCTGATAAGAGATTCATTTAAAACATACAAACTTTACAACAATGCTAGAATCCGGAAATACATTCAGAAAATACCCTAGGGCTCCGTGCCCAACTACATGCATTCAGAGAACATTTAAATCATAACATAAACATAAGACTCAGAGTTGAACAACGGGTTTCCATGATCACAGCTCCTCCTCCAGCCATCCTGTCTCGCACCATGGCTACCTGTAGAAAAACCACAATAATAAGGGTGAGTAACGAATTACTCAGTAAGAATCCCCAACCGGGGTACAATACGATATAATCAATCATCTAGTACCAAAGCATGCAAGCAAACAGCTACCAACACAGATCATAGCTCAACGAGCTCATAAAACAAGATCTGGAGTAATCGGAAGTCTCTTTCTTCCGGCGTAGGGATTGGATACACTGACCAATCCTGGACATCACCGAGGTATCTGTCACTCGGGGGGAATACACCGATCCCTAGAATGTCCTCAAGGGCCTCCTTGCCCTTGCACTAAACTGGACTTACGGGAGAGTACCCGAAGTCAGGCTCTAACGGAAGGAATGGTGTACTCACGACATTAGCCTGGGGAGCTCTCTCAGGCGGCAAACGCGCGTGTGCGCGCACACCGCATGCTCTCTGCAACCGGCGTAAATGCGGGGGGCCTAAGGACAAACTACGCGGGCCAGGTGCACATGCCTATGACTCGGTAGCTGTGTCACTGATCACAGTAGCGTGAGGCCCTCGGCACTCATCTGTGCAGCCTGATCCACCGACCTGAAGCTAAGAACCGGCCAAGGCAGGCTTACACCGTTGGCAGGGTTCCGCTCTAGCAGGCTACAAACTAGGCATACGCCAATGAGGTAGCTAAGTCTCATGGGTCACGGAGGGGGAGAAAAAGCAAGGTATGTTATGCTTTGCTCAATATCTGACCACTGGGGACAAAGTACGTTATGTCCGCTCTCAACCCCTGAAGCAATGCTTCGCTTTACTCCCGACCGGTGGGGACAAGATACGTTATGTCCGCTCTCAGCCTTTGGATGATGACAAACCCTACAACTCTATCTAAGAGTACAGAGCAAAAAGCAGTGATTCCTGGCTAGCAAACAATGACCAACATCAATAACATTTACCTAGCATGATACTACGAGCTTAAGTAGGAATCATAAGCATGCTAGCAGAACAAACCTAGCATGGCACTAACATGTAAAATCAAGCAAACATGCTAGCAGAAATCAATCAAAGCTGATCTATTACTATCATGCTCATAACAGTCAGCAAACAAGCAAGGCATAATCATGAAAATATCGCAGGGCCCACACAACTCCGGTAAGAAATCCTTACCTAGTCGGAAGGCAACAACACACAATAAAAATAACTGCGATCGAACCCGAGCAACCTATATCGAGCCAAACTGTAACGGCCCAAGTTTTCATCCCGGTCTTCGAGGTATGCCCTAGGGGTATTTTGGTAATTTGGTCCGGCCGTCAGGGCCGTTTATGTCTTTTCCCAGTTGCTAAAATTATTGGATGGGTTTATGTAGGTTTTTTAGGCTTTGTGGATGGGTTTGAGCAAGGATAGATGCAAAAGTAAAAATATAGGAAATTATGTTGCAGCCGAGGTTCGAGCCAAGGTGGCCTTGTGTGCTAGAGGAGAGCCTTGCCAAGTGAGCCACCAGGTGTTATTGTTACTCTTTCCGCGTCATATCTTAGTTACCCTTGGATCTTTGGAGTTTTTGGTGCATTTGGTTAAATGAAAAAGAAATTAGGTTTTGTTCTTCTTCTCCAACACACCCCCTTTGCCGTCCAAGCTTATCTCCATAGCCTTCTCTAGCCGATTTTCATCCTCTTTGCAGCTCCGAGGTTCGTTCGTCATCCCGGGTAAGTCTTCATCCTCTTCCTCTTCGCGATCGGGTGTTTTTGCAGGCCGAAGGTAAGAAGGAGTGCTTGTGTGAGTGTGTTTGTTGCAGGCTGCCCAGATCTGCCGAAGCAGCTCCTGCCGCACACTAGGCCGGTCAGCAGCGAGCCCAGGTCGCCCGAAGTCGCCCAGCCCTCCGTCCGTCGCTCACAACAGCAGCCCAGATAGACCAAGGTCGCCGGCAGCCTCTCCATCGCGCGCTAGATCGCCGGTCGCACGCAGTCGCAGCCATCGTGCGCCAGGTGTAACAGCCCGGATTTTAGTTAAATTAAAATAAGGATTAAAAGATGATTTTGGAGGACTCGAACCCTCGGCCTCAAAGAGAGATGGGAGTTTGGAATTAATTAAGGAAAATAAATGCGTCAACTTGGGTTTGAAGGAGGAAAGCCTTGGGAAGGGAATTTTAGATTTCCAAGCTTATTTAATTTGAGGAAGAAAGAAAAAAAAAAAAGAAAGAAGAAAAGCACTCCTCTCGCAAACCCTCTCCCCACACCCTCGCGCCATAGCTCATCGTTCGTTCTGTCGCACTGCCCGACCTACCGCCCCGCCGTCAACCAACAGCCAGTCGGGTGTCGCTCCACCGCCGCCGCCGTGCGGCGCACCAGCGTCGCCCGTCGCCGCCGCCGTCGCCCAGCGCGCCTGGCCGCTCGTCGCCGCACCCGCGCGCCCAGCGCCGCCGTCGCCCGACCGGCGCGCTCCAATAAGACCGCCCGCATCTTCTGTCGGCCGCGTCCGCGCGACAGCGCGCCTGACCCGCGTCGTTAAATCGTCGATCCGCCCGCATCGCTCTGTCCGGCCGCATCCGCGACGCAGCGCGCACCGCCGCCGCGTCGTTGTCCGTCCGCCGCGTCGCCCGCTCACCGCGCGTCGTCCCAACGTGTCGCTCGTTCCCGCACTGCCCGCAGCCCCAGTCGCCGCGACTGCGCACGCTATCCGAGACGCCTTGACCGTGCGCCGGAAGCGTTGCCAGCGCCAGCGCCGCGCGCCGCGCCAGCGGCGTCGTTCTTGCTCCTTGCTGCCGAGGCGTGTGTCTTCTCGGTTGGTAAATTCGAGGACCGACCATTTGGAATTTATGTTATTTTTTAGGCTTCTTTGTTGGTTAATTAGGTTGATTTTATTACTTGCTTAGGTTGTCGGGTTCGCTTAGAAGCTCGAGAGTCATCCGTGATCGTTGGTTCTATTCACTTCGGTAAGGATTTCTTACAGGGGTTGTGTGGACCTGCGAATACTTGATAGCATGCTATGTGTTGTGTTTGTATGAAACTGCTAGTGGATAGGTTGCTTGTTCTTTCTTGTTTTCAGATGGTTTTGCGCTTGTGATTCCTGATATATCCTGTTAGTTTCATGCTAGGGGTTAAATTGTCTCGGCATAACCGTGACCACGTTATCCTGTTAGTGCCATGCTAGGAATTGGTGGGTGATGTATAGTGTAAGAGATTGTAGGGGTAACTAGTGCGTCCCGCTCGGGTAAGACCCCGATGGACATCCGGAGGTGTAAGACCCGATGGGCATCCTAGGTGTATAAGACCCGATGGGCATCACCGAGTTGGAGGTGTAAGACCCGATGGGCATCCTAGGTGTATAAGACCCGATGGGCATCACTTGAGTTGGAGGTGTAAGACCGATGGGCATCCTAGGTGTATAAGACCCCGATGGGCATCACTGAGTTGGAGGTGTAAGACCCCGATGGGCATCCTAGGTGTATAAGACCCCGATGGGCATCACTGAGTTGGAGGTGTAAGACCCGAAGGGCATCCTAGGTGTATAAGACCGATGGGCATCACCGAGTTGGAGGTGTAAGACCCGATGGGCATCCTAGGTGTATAAGTCCCGATGGGCATCACCGAGTTGGAGGTGTAAGACCACGATGGGCATCCTAGGTGTATAAGTCCCCGATGGGCAACACGAGTCCTAGGTTGTGTAAGGCTCGAAGGACACCTGGTGTGGAACCTAGGGTGGTAGTAGGTATGTAAGCCTCGAATAGGCAAGCCCCAAGAGTGACGTTCTGTTGACCCATCTGTTTGCTCTGAGTCATTGCATGGTTGCATGTCCGTGTGCTAAATGATATGTTTTCGTATTGTACCGGTTGGGGATTCTTCTTGAGTAATTCGTTGCTCACCCTTTTTTTCTCGTGGTTTTCCACGGGTAACTTGGGACATCGGCAGGATGGCTAGGAGGAGGCTGCTGGATGATCATGGATAGCTGACTCTGGGATGCATGTTCTTTTATTGTTTTCTTATGATTTAGCATGTAGTGGGACTTGAGTCCCTAGGAAAAGTACTCAAAAACCTATTTTATGTTTCTCGTACCGTTTCCCTTGATTTGTTTTTAAGAAATCTTGATCGAGTCATCTACTGTTTATTTTAAATGGAATTATATTTTCCTTGTTTTTAATGTACTTACTTCAAGGATTTAAATTTCAACTCTGAATGACGTTTTACATTCCTAAACATGCATGCTAAGTAAGGATCTAGGTTAGAGACCGCTTCTTTTGGGTCGGGTCCTTACACCAGGCGTCGTGTCCCAGTCACGTGTGTGCGCTGCATAGCGCGCCTTGTGTGACAAGCAGCCACACACTGACTGCCGCCAGACACCCGACCCCGTGTCGTCGCGTGCCGTGTGAGTGCCCCCGAGCCGAGCCTTCTTGTTTTATTATATTTTAGGGCTAAGGTTGTGATTGTTGCTATGTTTGTTAGGTTCTCGATAGCTAGCTCGAGAGTGTTCGCAGCTTAGGAGTTTGTGTGTAGAAGCCTCCCAACCAAGGTAAGGATTTCTCACCGAAGTTGTGTGGACCCTGCGATGTTCTATGTGATTGTTGTTTGTATGTTTGTTTGTGATTATCAGCATGTATAGTTTAGGTGCTCTGTTCTGAATTCCTGATGAGCATGACTTCGTATGTCGTTCTCTCATGTTAGTCCATGCTAGGTTGTTCCGTTCTGGCATGCTCATATCTGTTCTTGCTTCATAGTACCATGCTAGGTTCGTTGTATCTGTTGAGCACGTTTTGGATTGTATTGGATTGTATGTTATTGATATGATAGGTTAGAGTGTAGGTAGGTAGCATCATCAGGCCCGATGCATAAAGTATCTTGCATCCATGGCGGGGACGTCACGAGGTAGTACTCCGTCCCTAGACCCGTTTGGGGTTTAGCTAACCCGACCGGTAGGCCCCGCAATCTTGGGTGAGGTGGCGATCGTTAAATGCCCCAACGGTCGGGATGATGACTTGGCATTGCCTCGTCCCGGCGACGGCCGCACGTCCTCGGCGTGTTCGCGAATAGCCCCGATTGCCACTGTTAGGGCAAGGGCGGCTTCACGGTGTAAGCCTACCACGACCGATTCCTTAGCCTCGGTCCGGTGGTTGGTGACATAGTTCACGTGTCGAGTCTCACACACCCCTATGTCGGTGACACCGATCCGAGAGATTTAGTTAGGCGTGGTGGATGGACATGGGCGACTTGCCACTAGACCGGCACCCCCCATAGTCTGCAGTAGCACGCGGTGCGCGCTTACGCTCATTACAGCGCCGACCGGAGAGCTCCTCGGTATCTTGAGCTAGTGCACCTTTCGTATCGACAGTAGACAGGCTAAGGCCGAGACTTGTTTCTCGTATAGGGTGTATTGTGTGGTGTGGATTATTCCGGACTAAGACCCTGAGTTGGCATCCGAAGATTATATGTGGATTTAAGCTATGTGTTCTATTCTGTGTTTATATTCATAGCTTGCATACACTCATCTAGATGACCATGTGCATCGTATTGTACCCCGGTTGGGGATTCTTACTGAGTAATTCGTTACTCACCCTTATTTTGTGGTTTTCCACAGGTAACCAAGGGGAGAGACAGGATGGCTGAAGGAGAAGCTGTGATCATGGGAACCTGCTGTCATCTCTGACTTCTTTTATATTATGACTCTTGTCTTTTTATTTTCCCTGAATGCATGTAGTTGGGCACGGAGCCCTAGGATGTTTTTCTCAATGTTTTGTGGATTCCAGCATTGTTGTATCTGAGAAGGTTTTGAATGATTTTAATAAATCTCTTATCAGAGTAAACTTTGGAAAAGTATTTGTCCTGAAACAGGTGCTTGGAGACAGGAACAGGTTTCAGCAAACTGTAATGATTTTGTTTGAATGTTGAATGTTTTAAGTTTTAATTGGAATCCAAATCATATTTTCATATTGTCCTTTACTTTGAATGCATGCATTGGGGTAAAGGCCCATTTAGAGCCCCTTTTTGGGTCGGGTCCTTACACAAACAAACACATCAATAATCACACAATAGGCCTAAATAATAATAAAATAAACAGGGCTCGGCTCGGGAGCAACTCACGAGGCGCTACCGACACCAACGAGAGCAGCCAGACGGGCGAGGCGACCAAAGAGGTTTGGCCGGGCGCACTGGGCCGCAGGGGGCTCAGCTGGGCGCTACCGGCGCTGGGCGCATGCTGTGACAGGCTGGAGCCTTGCGGGCGTGTGGCGCTGCTCGCCTGGCGCTAAGCCTTGCGCGCGCTTCGGCACAGATGGGCGGCGCAGCACGAGCGAAAGCGACATGATACGACAGGCGAGCTCGGGCGCGGACGCGACCTGGCGACACTGTGCAAGGCTCGGGCGACACGAGGCTGGCGATGCGATCGCGGCATCGCGGCGCGGCTCGGCAAAGATCGCGGTGGCGACACGAACGAGCGAGGCGAGCTCGAGCTCTAAGCTAGCGACGCGACGGCTGGGCGAGGGCGCGCGAGGCTTCAGCGGCCTTTCGGCGAGCGGAGTGGTGGCGATGGCACGACACAGGCAGGCGAGGCGCGCGCGGTAGGTAGCCGGGCGAGCGGGCTTGTTGACGGAGAAATTTCGGTCAATTACAAGTCGCCACGTCATTATCTCAAATTTAATGGCGAAATTAAATTAAATTTTGGGACAATATTTCTCAAAATTAATTTAAATAAAAAAATTGGTTTTGATTAAATTTGAGCCAAAATAAAACCGGACAGTGTAGGCAGAACCATGAAATTCAAGCCCAAAAGGCCAAGCCCATGGGTCAGCCCAAAGGCCCATTAGGGCCCAAGCCCATGATGCATGAGAACTCTATAAATAGAGGAGTTCTCTTCATTTCAAAGGGTGGAAAATTTTGGAACTAGAGAGGAATTCACATTTGTTGAGGTCTCTCCACGATTCTAAAGATCAAACGCCGTTTGAAGGCTAAAATTACTTGAAAGACAAATAGTTCCATAAACGAAGCGGTTGTATACGAAGAACACATATTTTGTTCTTCAAATTGCTCTTCATACCAAGAACATCCATTCAGAGAGAACGAATCAGAGGATCAAGCATAGAGATCGAACCACTTTCGCACAAACTCATCTCAAGTTCAAGTTCAACTCCACGAAACCAAATTTCTCCAGAAATCTCGTGTGAACAAATTGGCACGCCCAGTGGGACCTCTCTACCTCTCATCTCAATCTCTCACATAAATCAAGCCACCATGTCTGGAAAAGCCACATCAAAGACCTCGAAGGTGCTTGCTCCAAGAAACTACACTTGACTTATCACGCGTAGTCGTTCCAAGTCCGTCGAGAGCAATGAACCTCAAGTAACACCGGATGCGATCGCAAAACGAATTGCAGGACTACTAGAGGGGACCTCTGATGAAATCGTCGTCAAAGATAACCCATTATTTGACCAAGCCAGTCCTAGTGTTGATCAACCAAAGGAGACATCTAATCCTGTTGTGATGTCTGTTATGATGGCTGGTGATGGAGGCGATGATCGAATGGCGGAGATTGAAAGAAAGCTCGAGCAGATGATGAAAACAATTGAGGAAAGAGACTTAGAGATCGCTTACCTCAAAAATCAAATGCGAACCGAGAGGCAATTTGAATCAAGCGAGTCTACATGAGAGAGTCAATGATAAAGGAAAGAACCCTCTCCTTGAGGCACAACCACAAGCGCACTCGGCCTCGGTCGCTTCCTTATCTCATCCAGCGGCTACGACACGATCACGAACACTATTAGAGCTCAAGGTGGTGGGCTAGTTCAAAGTTCTGTTTTGTACTCCAAGCCATACACAAAGAGAGTAGACAACTTAAGAATGCCTGCAGGATACCAACTGCCTAAGTTCCAGCAGTTTGATGGAAAAGGCAACCCCAAACAACATGTTGCTCATTTCGTAGAGACTTGTGAAACCGCTGGAACTCGAGGAGACCTTCTCGTCAAGCAGTTTGTCCGAACGTTAAAGGGGAATGCGTTCGACTGGTATACTGATCTTGAAGCTGAAACGATAGATAGCTGGGAAGAGTTGGAGAGAGAGTTCCTCAATCGGTTCTATAGCACGAGACGGACTGTCAGCATGATAGAATTAACAAATGCGAAGCAGCGGAAGGGCGAGCCTGTCGTAGACTATATTAACCGCTGGCGAGCTCTAAGTCTGGACTCCAAAGATCGCCTCACTGAAACGTCCGCGATCGACATCTGTATCCAGGGCATGCATTGGGGACTTCTATACATCCTGAAGGGAATCAAGCCTCGCACCTTTGACGAGCTGGCCACCCGAGCTCATGATATGGAGCTGAGCATTGAAGCAAAGGGAAACAAAGATTCTCTGGTCTTAGAAACCCATAAGGAAAAGAAGGATTTCAAGCCCACAGAAAAAGTTACAAAAAATGTGGCAAAGGAGTCAATGACCATCGGTGCAACCCTATTAAAGTTTTCCTCAAAAGCAAAGGAAACAAAAGTTGAGAAACGACCAGTTGTAGAGCAACGACGTCGCCTAACGCTTCAGGAAAGACAAGAAAAAGTCTATCCATTTCCGGACTCCGATGTTGCTGACATGTTGGAGCAACTGCTGGAAGCAAAACTCATCCAGTTGCCCGAATGCATGCGTTCCGAGGAGTTAGGCAAGGTAAATGATTCTAACTACTGTAAATACCATCGCGTTGTCAGCCATCCCATCGAGAAATGCTTCGTTCTGAAAGAGTTGATTTTGAGATTGGCTAGAGAAAAGAAAATCGAGCTGGACTTAGAGGAAGTAGCTCAAGCAAATCATCTTTCTTTGTGGTTTTTGAGCCTAAAATACAACCACTCAAGGGTGCAACACTGTGTTGGTCTCAATACTTGATTCAATTCGGCTCCCTTGAGCCAGTTTTTGTTCAATGTCAAAGGAGATTCTCGGACCACAACCTTCAGGAGGAAAATCAACAAGCTTCCATCCAAAAAAGATGTATTTTAGAGCCAACCGTAGATGAGAATGAAGGTTGGATTGTTGTAACCCGTCGCCGGAAGCAAAAAACAAACTTATGCTCAGAAAGAATCACGCAGATTTCAAGAGTCGAAGAGGAAGAAATTGCCTAAGAAACGAGGCAGAAGATGTGTAAGGAAATTTAAGCCCATTATAGAGGAGAACGAAGATTTTCTACGAGCACACCATGTTATAACGTTGGCTGATTTCATCCCGAAGGAATTTTTGCGTGAAGGAGAAGATGAAGTGATAGACATTGCTACATGTCATGCAGTTTGCACAAGTGATGACTCAGCGAGCTCTTCAAAAGCTGTCATTGAGCCTAAAGCTACGTCTTCCTTCAACATAGAGGATTTGACATCACTCCCCCAAGCAGACAAAAGCGCTCTTATAGAGGCACTGTTAGACTCAAGTAACGAAGACGTTAAAATACCTGCAACTGGGGCACACGGTTCGACATGCATGTCCATAAGTTTCACGGACGATGATCTGTTGTTGGGATCAAAGCCTCACAACCGCCCTTTGTACGTCTCGGGCTATTTACGAGAGCAAAGAGTTGGACGAATCCTCATTGATAATGGGTCGGCTGTCAACATAATGCCAAAGGTAACCTTGAGGCAACTAGGCATCTCCATGGAAGAGCTTTCTGACAGCAAGTTATTAATCCAAGGCTTCAACCAAGGCGGACAACGGGCGATTGGCATGATACGGCTTGAGGTCATCATTGGCGAGCTGAGTGCAGATGCTTTGTTCCATGTTATAGATTGTAAGACAACATATCGACTAGTATTGGGACGACCCTGAATTCATGAAAACCGAGTTGTTACTTCCTCGTTGCATCAATGCTTTAAGTTTTACCAAGACGGGGTTAAGAAAGTAGAAGCTGACACAAATCCGTTCTTGGAGGCCGAGTCTCATTTCGCCGATGCAAAATTCTATGCAAAGAATGAGACTGTGGAGAAAACAGTGCCACATGAGGTCCCTGCGATAAAAGAGAGTGAAAAAGCTAAGCTAAAACCAGAGGCCGACATAAAAAAGAAATGGGTAGTGAGAGAAGAAAAGTCATGCCCAGTAAAGATAGAGGCTTCAACAAGTCTAGTAGCTCCTAAGGCTCCAAAAGATGAGAAACTTCCAACTTCACCCATCTTACGCTATGTCCCTATATCCCGACGAAAAAAGAGTGAAGCACCTTTCACCGAATGTTCTAAAAAATTGAAAGTATGTGATATTGAAGTATTGAGGGAAAGTTTCACCACTCCTTTGACAAAGATGAAAAAGCAATGGAGTCAGAGGAGCGAATGAGATGAGAAGAATGTGGCTTTGCCTGAGAAGCGGACAAAGGATGGATTTGACCCCAATGCGTACAGACTGCTAGCTAAAGCAGGGTATGATTTCACGACACATACCGAGTTCAAACGCTTAAGTATATTTGATGACCAAGCTGAGCTTTCTTCTACGCAAAAGAAGCTGTAGAAGAAAGGTTACGCTCTACCAACATCAAGAAAAGGACTCGGATATAAGTCACCTGAACCAGTTCGCATAACAAGAAGAGAGAAGGCAAAGGTGGAAGATGCCAACCACATAACCATTGAAGAGGTTGAAGAATCAAAGGAAAATAAGAATGTTGGTCATAGGGTACCCGCCTTTAAACGCATTGGACCATCAACATCTCATGTTTCAGCGTTTGAAAGGTTAGGTACATCAAAAAGAAAAGAGAATAAAATGTCTGCTACCACCAATGAGACACAATTACCTATTTTTGAAAGATTGAATAAAGCCATGGGAGAGGCAAGAACATTCTCGACTTCAGGTGCAGCACGACCATCCGCCTTTCAAAGCTTAAGTTAGACAAAAAGGAAAATAGAAAATACAAGTCCAACTACTGATAAGACCCGACCGTCGGCTTTTCAAAGATTAAGCATAAGCACGACAAATATTGAAAGGAATACCTCAAATGCATTTTTGACCGAATCTCTCATGAAAGCCTTAGAGAAATTGTCAAAAACGAGTCATCGAGTAAGATAAGAAGCGATGAAGACATATGCAGTGTTGTTCCATCCCGTATGAAGAGAAAAATGTTTGTCACAGTTGAAACAGAAGGTTCGCTGAGAGTAAAGCGACATGATGTTATCTTCACCAACCCAAGGGAAGAGAATATAGAGCAAGAGGAAAATGAGTTTTCGTGTCATCACATCACTATTGTAGAGGAGACAAAGGTTGAGATGGGTGAAGAGGATGTTGATGAAGCTCCACTTCCATTAGAAGATTGCATTGAGTCGACATGTGAGCGATCTTAAAGAAATAAATCTTGAGTACGAATGAGAGCCACGCCTAACTTTCATAAGCACGTTACTTACGCCCGAGGAAGAGACCGAGTATCTACATCTACTTACTACATACAGGGACATCTTTGCCTGGTCATACAAGGAAATGCCGGGACTTGATCCAAAAGTTGCAGTCCATCATCTAGCTGTTAAACCTGGATCTCGACCGATCAAGCAAACTCAGCGGCGATTTAGACCAGAACTTATCCCACAAATAGAGGTCGAAATAAATAAGTTGATTGAAGCTGGGTTTATCTGTGAAGTAAAATACCCAACATGGATCGCCAATATTGTTCCAGTAAGAAAGAAGAATGGACAACTTCGTGTTTGTGTTGATTTTCGCGATCTGAACAATGCATGTCCGAAGGATGATTTTCCATTGCCTATTACAGAAATCATGGTTGATGCCACTACTGGACATGAAGCTTTATCTTTCATGGATGGATCATCGGGCTACAATCAGATAAGGATGGCTCTTGAAGATGAAGAAATGACTGCCTTTCGAACTCCAAAGGGAATATACTGTTACAAGGTCATGCCGTTCGGACTGAAGAATGTCGGTGCAACCTATCAGCGAGCAATGCAGAAGATTTTTGATGACATGCTGCATAAAAATGTTGAATGTTATGTTGACAACCTCGTCGTTAAATCTGTAAAGCGACGAGATCACTTAGAAGAGCTTAAGGTAGTCTTCGATCGACTAAGAAAGTATCAGCTGAAGATGCATCCTCTCAAATGTGCATTTGGAGTTACTTCGGGAAAATTTCTAGGGTTCATCGTGAGACATAGAGGAATTGAGATAGATCAGTCCAAGATCGATGCGATACAAAAGATGCAGCCGCCAAAGAATTTACACGAGCTTAGAAGTCTTCAAGGGCGCCTAGCTTACATCAGAAGGTTCATTTCAAACCTAGCTGGTAGATGCCATCCTTTCCAAAGATTGATGAAGAAAGGAGAAATCTTTGAGTGGGATGAGGCATGTCAAAATGCCTTCGAAAGCATAAAGAAATATTTGCTTAACCCTCCTGTCTTGGGCGCCCCTATAGCTGGAAAACCATTGCTTTTGTACATCACTGCGCAAGAACGATCATTGGGGGCATTATTTGCCCAAGAAGGAGAAAGTGGAAAAGAGCGAGCACTATACTACCTAAGCCGAACTCTTACAGGAGCAGAACTAAATTCCTTTCCCATTGAGAAGATGTGTTTGGCTCTTTTCTTCTCCATCGATAAGCTGAAGCATTACATGCAGGCGTTCACCGTACGTTTAGTTGCAAAAGCAGACCCAATCAAATATATTTTGTCCCGACCGATAATTTCAGGACGTCTGGCTAAATGGGCGGTTCTTCTTCAACAATACGACATTGTTTATGTCCCACAAAAAGCTATGAAAGGACAGGCATTGGCAGACTTCTTAGCAGACCACCCCATTCCCTCAGACTGGAAGTTGTGTGAAGACTTCCCTGATGAAGAGGTATTCACTGTTGAAGTCGTAAACCCGTGGACAATGTATTTTGATGGTGCAGCACGAAAAAATGGTGCAGGTGCAAGTGTTGTCTTTATTTCACCCGAAAAACATATGTTGCCTTATAGCTTCACACTCGGAGAACTATGCTCGAATAATGTAGCAGAGTATCAGGCCTTGATAATCGGTCTTCAAATGGCCATCGATATCGGCGTAAAGTATATAGAGATATTCGGCGATTCGAAATTAGTGATAAGTCAAGTCCTACTCCAATATGATACCAAGCATGAAGACTTGAAACCGTACTTTACATATGCTAGAAAATTATTGGAGAAGTTTGATAGCTTCATCATAGAACATGTTCCAAGGTTGGGAAATAATAGGGCTGATGCATTGGCTAACTTGGCTACTGCGCTGACAATCTCTGATGAGGAAAATATGAGCATTACACTCTGTCAGAAATGGGTCATACCACCGACCGATTATGAATATCGTGAGGCTAATGCAATATCTGCTTATGTGATTGAGGAGAAGGACTGGCGTCAACCCATCATTGACTACCTTCAACATGGGAAGCTCCCTACAGAGCCTCGACGCAAGGCAGATGTACGAAGAAGGTCTGCTCGATTTGTCTATTACAAAGAGACTCTTTATCGTCGCTCCTACGAAGGACTCCTTCTTCGATGCTTGGGAAAACATGAGTCAGATATAGCACTAGAGGAAGCACACTCAGGAATTTGTGGTGCTCATCAGTCCGGTCCAAAGCTTCATTTTCAGCTAAAAAGGATGGGTTACTATTGGCCTACTATGGTCCAAGATTCGATGAAGTACGCAAAGAAATGTGAAGCTTGTCAGGTCCATGCGAATTTTATACATCAACCGCCTGAGCCTCTTCATCCAACCATCGCTTCATGGCCATTTGAGCCTTGGGGACTTGATCTTGTAGGCCCTATAACTCCAAAGTCATCAGCAGGTCACTCTTACATTTTGGCTGCGACCGACTACTTTTCAAGGTGGGCTGAAGCGATTCCTTTGCGGGAAGCAAAGAAAGAAAATGTTGCAAATTTCATCCGAACGCATATAATCTACCGTTATGGCATTCCCCATCGCATTGTAACAGATAATGGAAGACAATTCTCCAATAGCTTGATAGATAAGTTATGTAAAAAATTCCATTTCAAACAACACAAGTCATCTATATACAATGTAGCAAACAAATGGGTTTGACGCGCGTTAACAAGACCTTGTGCAACCTATTGAAGAAGATAGTCTCCAAGGCAAAGAGGATTGGCAGGAAAGAATCGGTGAAGCATTGTGGGCCTATCGGACTACGCATCGCACACCTCTTGAGTCACACCATATTCTTTGGTCTATGGAGTAGAAGCCGTACTTCCATTGAGAGAGAAATTCCATCACTTGAATGGCCGTACAAGAAGGGTTGTGATTGAAGAAAATGCAACACTCCGCCTCCAAGAGTTAGAAGCATTGGATGAAAGAAGACTTGAAGCTCAAAGCAAGCATTGCAAGTGTTATCAAGCACGCGAATGAGCAAAGCTTTCGACAAAAATATCAAGCCTCGTTCGTTTCAAGTCGGGGATCTTGTACTCATTGTTAGAAGACCTATCATCACGACACGACATACGGAAATAAGTTCACACCTAAATGGGATGGACCTATGTTGTTCAAGAAGTCTACACTAACAGAGCTTACAAGATTGTGGATAAGACGGACTAAAAATTGGCCCGATCAACGGAAAGTTTCTTAAGAAGTTCTATGCTTAAGAGTGTAACACTCATTGGCGTATGAGTATAAGCGCAATCTATGTAATTGAACTACGTTATGACTTGATCCCTTCATTATAAAAGTGTACGAGGCGACTTAACAAATTTTAAGTTCGGTCACAATTAAAAATTTATTTATCGTCCCAAGTTATGTAATTGAACTACGTTATGACTTGATCCCTTCATTTATAAAAGTGCGTAGGAAACTTAATTAATTTTAAGTTCAGTCCTAATAAAGCAAAGAAAAAGAAAAAAAGGGTCAAAATAAAAACTCTTATTTTATTGATGATAAAAGAGGTAATAATCGCGAGATACAATGAAAGAAAAAAAAATGCTATAGATGAAATAGGGTAAATAAAGTCGCTCCTACGATACAACAAATCTAAAAGAAAAAGGAAAAAAAGAAGCTAAAACGTCAAGTTATAATCCAGCAGTCTGCGTCGCTGACTTGTAAGGGTTTCTTCAAGCCTTGATAGTGTGCGCTATATTGTTCTTTGGACTGAGCTTCTTGATTTGCACTTATCGCTTTCTCAAATTCGAGATACTTTTTGTTGTTTTTGGGTGATAGTCTTTGCCTCTCTGAAATAAGTTGAAAGCGGTTTTACGCTCAGTTTTCAGCTCTTTTATCTTTCGAGACAAGTCTTTGGATTGCTTACGAAGGGAGATTTTCTTCTCGTTTGAGGTTCGCATATCTGACAACACCTTCTCCATATTTTTTCTAAGCTCTGATAGGTCTTCATCATCACTGGTTGAAGCATGTTGGGGAACAGTCGTATGCCTTAAGTCGTTGTATGTGCGTATTTTCTCGAGGTATTCCCTCACCGATGTTCGGATAAGGGTTAAATCAGTCGTAGTAATATCTGAGATGCCTTTAAATATCGTCTCCATAGTTGACTCAAGAGAGCCTGCATTCTCAAATGTTGCATTCTCTAACAAAGTTTTGGCTTGAGCCCACATGCGAATGGCAGATTTTCGATTCGCTCTGGCAACAATTTCGTCTCCGGTAAGATGTAAGGGCGTCGTATACATAGTGTCTGTGTCCCCTTGCTCCTGATAGGGGTCCTCGTTTTCCCTTTGCTCATGGCTCTTAGTGGGTTGATCGACTTCAATAATCGACATATTAGGTTGTTCCTTATGGATAGGAGAAGGAGGACCAATAGCTGAGTGTGATGTCTGCAAGGGAGAACAAAGAGTCAACAGAAAATATATATGTATACACATACATATATGTAATTGAAAAAATGAAACATAAAAAAAAAGAATGATGCTGACCATAGGCAATGCCAACTTTGGGCGCTCTACATCATTTGAGGGGCCTTCAAAGGGGATGTAATCAATTTTTGTAGATTTTTCTACCGCCTCAAGCGGTTCCAGTGACGATCCTCGTTGCTACTACAGCTCTTACCTTCACCTTCACGAATGCGTTTAGAGTGAATCACAACCTCGGCCGTGGGTGCATGATCAGTTTCTTTTACACTCAAATCTTTGTGGGCTTTATGTCTAGCAGAAGAAGAACTAAAACTATCCACAAGAATCTAGATACCATCTTCCATGTATTTGCCATGCTTTTTCGCCCACCATTCTTTGTAAGAGTCAGTAATTTGGGTATGTGGGTTTAGCTCACGTGCTGGAATGTATACTTTGGAGGACGTTGAAAGTTGACTGCAACTTTTCCAATAGTAAAAGACGTTGTTGAGATTGATGCGAGGAAAACTTTCGTTGGATTGGTTGGGCACATCTTGATAAAAGCCAAACTGACGACCAAATCTATACGGGTTATATGCCTCAAGAGTCATCAACTTCCCGTGACGAGAAGATAAGTAGCACGACCAGAGACTCATGAAAAAGGAGGCTGATGGAATGATAATCCCTTGATATCATGGATAGTTTCAGCCTTAACTTTTGAAGGGGTGTTCGCATGCCACATTATTGCTTCACCTCGATGGATTAATTGACGAGCTTCGAAGCCATTTAAGCATCGTGCACCCCCTTCTCCAGAGAATTAAGCCATCACAGGACCTCTGACAGGGTTTATGACCTTATGATGAGTTCCAAAGTAGCGGGCAAGCCAACCATGAACATAATGAATAGGAAAGCAGTTATCCGAGCATCCAATAGAGGAAGACGCGTTTGATATTTGGCCCAAACCATAATAAATATTCGACAAAGTCGGCACGGCAAGGCAAGGTTAAAAGTCTTCCTTCGGCCATGAGGATGCGACCTTAAACACACGGGGACGCGATGAACGACCACTTTGGAGAGGGAATACGAATAGGCATAGCCAACATGAAATAAAGCGACCAAGTATGTCTCATCCCTCATATTCTCTGTTATGCCAAGTAGTTGGAAAATCGTCTGCTCTTTTTCCGTCCAATTGCGAGTCTCTGGAATAGATCCACTAGGATTATGAGTGGAAGAAGGTCGTGATTTGTTCTTTGATCTTCTACTAGCAGGCCCGTTATATTTTTTCTCCCCTTTAAACCAAAACGAGATCCATGAGTCTATTGGAATCGTTTGCCTGTCTTTTTGTTGGGAAGCAAGACGATGGTATGCATCAAAAAGGTATTGGAAACTGGTGGGGAGGGACTCATACCGTTCATTCAGTCTCAACACATCTTTATAGCCAGGAATGACTTCATCATAAAATGCACCCTTGATAGGAAGACCGCCGAGTTGCCACATGTCCCACAGTGAAATGGATACTTCCCCAGATGATGTATGAAGGGTATTGGTAGACGAACACCATGCTTCAAAAAAGGCTTGCATCACGTGACTATTGCAGTCATAAGTATACAGGGAGGCCATCTGCTGAAATGAGTCCAAAGCATTCTTCAATGCTTCTTGATGTTTGGAGACCGTGAACTCTAGCCATTCCCAGTAAAGAGCCACATAAGAAAATTCACCATTAAGCTTAAGTGGGGAGCCCCAACAAATTTTTCCTTCTATGATTTGACACCCTAATGTCGGTTCTGGTTTCATAGATGGACCTGCCGTATGTATAGGGGAGTCCAAGAGCCAGGTTGTAGCAGATGCATGTTTATGTAGAGATCGTTTTGTTGACCAATCTGATAGAAAAATTGAATCTCTAGAGTCAAGCCTCATCTCTTTATATGGTTCGTCGATGGGAAGAATATTCCCTTCACGAAAAGGATGGTCCTTGTGGCTCAAAACAACGAGGCTATGCTCGGTGGAGTTTGAAATCTCTGTGAAATAGGCCAGTGTCCTGCATTAGGAAAAAATGAGGATCATTAGAATCACAGAGTTTCATAAGCGATCTATAAGTACAAGCGGAATTTGGCAATGGTACGCTGAGGGTTAAAAAATATATATATATATATAATAAAGGGGGCCAAAACTCAAAAAAAAAAAAAAAAAAAAAAAAAAAAAAAGCCAAGGTTTTGGTAAAATTTTAAACGCCTCATTTCGGGCACCCCTAAATATTCAAGACACTCATCGTTAATTTCGTGAGAAATGTCTCGTGCCTTGTCCACATAGGGTCATTTATAGTATCTCTGTGAGGTGGAAAGCGACTTAACAACTTTTTTACCTCAAAGTCTCTTTTTTTTTTCAATGAGAATCGTTGTCGATACGTCGCAACGACATCACTTAAAGGGGACATAGTGAGCACCGCCACCAAAACAAAGTCATTAGTGAATCCCCTTGTCGCAAGGTCGTTTATAGCGCATCCCGTCGCAAAGCGCACCCTGCGACAAGGTCGTTTATAGCGCATCCCGCGACAAAGTGTTCATATCGCATCCTGCGGCAATGACGTTTTTAGCGCATTCTGCGACAAAGTCGTTTCCAACCCATCCCATCGCAAGATGCACCCCGCGACAAGGTCGTTTATAGCGCATCCTGCGACAAAGTGTTCATAGTGCATCCTGTCGCAAAGTCGTTAATAGCACATCCCGTCGCAAAGCGCACCCTACGACAAGGTCGTTTATAGAGCACCCTGCGACAATGTCGTTTTTAGTGCATCCCACGACAAGATCATTTCCAGTGCATCCCATCGCAAGGTCGTCTATAGCACATCCCGTCGCAAGGTCGTTTATAGCGCATCCCGTCGCAAAGCGCACCCGGCGACAAGGTCGTTTATAGCGCATCCCGTGACTGGATCGTCCATAGCACCAATCCGATAGGGTCATCCAAAGCAACGATCCGAAAGGGTCATCCAAAGCAGCGATCCGATTGGGTCATTGTAAAGACCCGACCCGAATGGGGTTCTAAATAGGCCATTACCTCAATGCATGCGTACAAATCTACAGAAAATTTGCAAGGTGGTGTTTGGATTCTAAGTAAAAACTAAAACATGAAAACATCCATTTAAAAATCAACATAAATTCCTGAAACCTGTCCCTGTTTCCAAGCACCTGTTCCAAGACAAATACATTTCCAAAACATACTCTGATAAGAGATTTATTTAAAACATACAAACTTTACAACAATGCTAGAATCAGGAAATACATTGAGAAAACACCTAGGGCTCAGTGCCCAACTACATGCATTGAGAGGACACTTAAATCATAAACATAAACATAGGACTCGAGAGTTGAACAACGGGTTCCATGATCACAGCTCCTCCTCCGGCCATCTGTCTCGCACCATGGTTACTGTGGAAAACCACATAATAAGGGTGAGTAACGAATTACTCGATAAGAATCCCCAAGCGGGTACAATCACGATACACATGGTCATCTCGAGAAAGATATGCAAGCTATGAATATAAACACGAGATAGAGCACAAAGCTTAGCCCACACTTGGGCCTCGGATGCCAACTCGGGGTCTTAGTCAGGAAATAACTCACCACACAACACATCACACAAGTCGCCCTATACGAGAAACAAGTCCGGCCTCGGCACTGTCTTCATCGTCGACGAAAGGTACACGGCTCAAGATCCCGAGGAGCTCTCGTGGTATTTGTAATGAGCGTAAGCATGCACCGCGTGCTCACTGCGAGACCATGAAGTGCGGGTCTAGAGGCAAGTTGCCCATGTCCGATCCACCACGCCTAACTAAATCTTTGGATCGGTGTCACCGACATAGGGGTGTGAGACACGGACACGTAAACTATGTCACTGAACCACCGCTTTTTGAGGCTAAGGAAGCGGGTCGTGGTAGGCTTACACCAGAAACCGCCCTTACCTTAACAGGTGGCAATCGGGGCTACGCCGAACACGGCGAGGGCGTGCCGATCTGCCGGGGCGAGGCAATGCCAAGTCATCATCCCGACGGTTGGGGCATTTAACAGTCTGCCACCCTCACCCAAGATTGCAGGGCCTACCGCTTGGGTTAGCTAATCCCTCACGGGGTCCAGGGACGGAATGACTTGCTCGACGTCCCTGCCGTGGATGCAAGGTTCTTTATGCACCCGGCCCGGATGATGCTATCTACCTGCACTTCTAACCTGCCCTAGCAAACAACAAACAATTCCATAAAATCCAATACGTGCTCAAAAAGAATACAACGAGCCTAGCATGATACTACGAAGCAAGAAAAAGATACGAGCATGCCAGAAAGGAACAACCTAGCATGGATTAACATGAGAAATAACCAGGAAAGTCATGCTAATCGGGAATTCAGATTAGAGCACTTATCACCAAACATGTCAATAAACACAAACAAGCATATAATCAGCAATCACATATAATATCGCAGGGTCCACACAACTCCGGTAAGAAATCCTTACCTGGCCGGAAGACCTCTAAACACAAGAAACCTAAGCTGCGATCGAACCCGAGCTAGCTAGCGAGAACCTAACAAAAACAACAATAATTACAATCAAAAGGCCCAAATATAATAAAACAAACAGGGCTCAGCTCGGGAGCAACTCACGAGGCATGGCTGACACGCGAACGGGCCGATTGCACAAACGGGGCAGCAATAGG
The DNA here is from genome assembly GCA_036507275.1 of Sicyos edulis. Taxonomy (NCBI): domain Eukaryota; kingdom Viridiplantae; phylum Streptophyta; class Magnoliopsida; order Cucurbitales; family Cucurbitaceae; genus Sicyos; species Sicyos edulis. The sequence continues at coordinate 27,540,576 of CM071852.1, forward strand.
GCCGGCTGGGAGCGCTGGGGCGCAGGAATGGGCGCGTGGGGCGCTGGCGCGGCTGCTGCGCATGATGCCGCTGGAGGCAGGCCGGGCGCCTGCTTTGAGCTGCGCGCGCGCGGCGTGAACTGGCGATAGCGCTCGCGGCGCGGCGGCAACCTGCGACGGGCGTAGCGCGCGGCTCAGCGAGGATGGCACGGCGCGCTCAGCGAGAGATGGCACAGCGCGGACAGATCTGGGGCGCGCGGAGGGCGGCGATGGCAGCGACGGCGATGAGGGCGAGATCGCGAGGGCGAGCTCGGATCTGGCGTCTGGCGCGCGACGCGAGATCTCGGCTGGCTGGCGTCGGACTTCGGTGACGGCGCGATCTCGCGGGCGCGAGGGGTCGGGCTGGTGCGGCGATCTTTGAGCTGCGGCGCGCGTGGCGTCGCGGATTTGGCCGGCTCTCGCGGTGGCGCGACGCGCGCGGCGGCTTCGGGTGAAGTGCGGCTAGGTCGGGAGAGAGAGAGAGAGAGAAAAGAGAAAAAGAAAAAGAAAAGAAAAAGAAAAAAAAAGAAAAGGGAAATAAAAGGAAAAAAAAAAGGGATTTTATCCTCCTTTCCATCCTAAACCAATTTTCTTTCCAAATTTAAATAAGTCTTAAAATCCTTAAATCTCATTTCAGCTTCCTCCTTGAGACCCATCAAGCAACCTTTCCAAACAACAAAACTCACTGAAATCAACCTCCCAAACCAATATTGAAGGCCCGGCTCGAATCCCGAAGGAAACACCCAAACAACCATCATTTTGCCCAAAACCCAAATGACAACCGAACTCCCAAACGAAAAGCCCAAACATCTCGGGACTCATGACCCACAACAAACAAGCCTCAACAAAGGGAGAGCGCCTCGAAGCCTAAAAATCCACAAATCACGCCCGGGGAGAAAAAAGACCAAAATGCCCCTAAGGGTCCAAACAGCTCTAACGGCCCAACCGAACCACTGAATCTGAACAGGAAGCTCCTCGAGAACCGGGATAGAAAACTGGGCCGTTACAGTCATCCATAGCATCAATCCGACTGGGTTGTTTATGGCATTCGTCCGACAGGGTCGTTTATAGCATTCGTTCGATAGGGTCGTTTATGACATCCATCCGACAGGGTTGTTTATGGTATCAGTCCGATAAGTTCGTTTATGGTATCAGTCCGACAGGGTCGTTTATGGCATCAGTCCGACAGGGTCATTTATGGCATCCGATCCGACAGGGTCATTCGTTCATAGCACCGATCCAACAGGGGCATTCTTTCATAACATCAATTCGAAGAGTCTTTTAATAATATCTCTTTATGGGACAAAAAAAAAAGTGATAAAAAAATGGGTTTGTTTAACATTAAAAAAAAAAAAAAAAAGTTTGAAATTTCAGAAGAAACTAAAAGAATGTGTTAAAAAAAAAAGTGAGAGAAAAGCATATAGTTGGAAAAAAAAGCCTTTTATAAAAAATAATTGAAATTTTGGACAAAAAGAAACTTCATTTTCATTTTCAAGATTTTGACAAAAAAAACAAGACAAAAGCGTTAAAAAGAGAGCTTGATATATATATGTTTGGAAATAACACTCAGATTATTTTAAATTAGAAAAAAAAAAAGAGTTGATGTGGTTTGATGGAGAAGAAACAAAAAAAAATGTTGACAAACAAAGTGTTTTATAAGGAGAAATAGAAAATATTGAGAAAAAAAAAAAAAAGAAGCCTAAACCTTGGTTAGTTTTATTTGGCCGCCACATTTTGAAAAAATAAAAAGGAATGCAACATAGAAAAAGAAAAAAAAAAGTGGGGGCCATTGTCTAGTTTTTTTTTTTTGTTTTTTTTTTAATTAAAGAAGAGAAAAAAAAAACCTTTGTTTTCAAAGTTGGAGCATTGGAAAAGATGAAAAGGTGGGAGCCACTCATTTAATCTTTTAACTCACCTTCTTCACCCACGAAATTGCTAGTTCTTGTTAAAGAAAAGAAAAAGAAAAAAAAGTGGGGGCCATTGTCTAGTTTTTTTTGTTTTTTTAATTAAAGAAGAGAAAAAAAAAACCTTTGTTTTCAAAGTTGCAGCATTGGAAAAGATGAAAAGGTGGGGGCCACTCACCTAATCTTTTAATTCACCTTCTTCACCTTTCTTCCTCTACGAAATTGCTAGTTCTTGTTAAAGAAAAGAAAAAGAAAAAAAAAAAGAAGAGAAAGAAAATCCATGACTCAAACTTACTTGTCTAGTGCGTGATTGAGAACTTGGACGACAGCGTGCAAATTTCGGCGAGTTGTGACGGTGCGCTCTGCACAAAGGCGAGTAGACCTCCGATGAATGAACTCACTTTCTTTGCAGTAAGGGCTCAAGTTTTTGGAATTGAGTTTGATGTTCAATGGTTAAACCCACATTATTTATAGGTAAGTCTTGTAAAATCTTTTCTCTTGTAGATTTTATATTGGTTAATTGTTACCTCCGATATTCGGGGTTTTTCAAATTCTGACCCTCATATGTGAGATCTTTATTTTATTTTATTTTATTTTTATTTATCTTCCCAGTTTAAATTTTGATATTCAATATCTGAGATTTTCATTTTTGATTTTCAAATATATATATATATATATATATATACACAAAAAAAATCGTGATTCTGTTGCAAGAAAACAATAAGAGCATATTATTCCAGAATATATAATATATATTCATACATTTAAAAAAATTTAAAAAAAATTAAAATTAAAAAAAAAAAAAAAAATTCAGTTATATTCATACATATATGTATGTATGTATATTTTTATTTTTATTTTATTTTGAGTTTTTAAGCAAAAGGAACCTTGGAATATTGAACACAACTTATACTTTAAGTTGGATTCAAGATTTAAGTTCGAATTTTGCAAGTAGGGCTCAATCAAAATAATTGAGTGTAATCCAAATTTTGACTCAATTCAAATTTGATAAAATTAATTCTATCGAAATTATAGAATTTTAGTTTATCTCAAATGTTGGCATGATTCCAATTTTTCCGATTCGAATACAAATTGGGTTGAAATTTGGTATCGCCATGTAACGGCCCGGAAAATTTCATCCCGGTCTTCCCGGGTCGCCCAGGGGCGTTTTGGTAATTTTGGTCGGGCCGGTAGGGCCGGTTATGTAATTTTTAATTGCCGGAAAAATTATGAGTCAATTTGAATGGGATCGGGAATTTTGGTGAAGACATTTGGGCTTGGGAAAAAGTAAAAATAAATAGGGAATTAAATAGCGCGTCGAGTGAGATTCGAGCCAAGGACGTGTCGCATGCTAGGCAGAGGGCGCTGCCAGCTGAGACACCAGGCACGTTTGTTAATTTAAACGCGCGTTCTAATGCTTATGCTTGTTTTCGAAGGCGGTTGGTATAAAAGCAGAGCTCACCCGAGCTTTCTTCTCTGTTTTCTTCTTCTCCTTCTTCGCAGATTCTCTCCGACCGACCGAGCTTTCCTCCACGATTTCTCCCCCGCCAGCTTCAATTCGACCGCGTTTCTTCTTCAAATCCGAAGCCAAACCCCGATCAGCTGGTAAGTTTCTCCTTCCCTTCCCCTGTTTTTCGAAATTCATTGTCCGGTCATGTTAAAGCGATTTGTTGGGTGGGTTTTGTTCAGCTGGAGTAGAGGAGTTCGACCATCCATAAATCGCTCGTCGAATCCTCCCCTATCGGCCGAATTCGAGCTTTCTTTCCATCGCGAGTCACGTGCTCACATCGCTGCTTGTGAGCCGCAGAAGCCACCACGCGCATCGTCGCCTCGCGCCCGCGCCCACGCCTCGCCCAACTTAGTGCAATCGGCCCGTTCGTGCGTTCGTCGTGCCTCGTGAGTTGCTCCCGAGCTGAGCCTTGTTTGTTTTATTATATTAAGGCCTATTGTGTGATTTTTGTTGTGATTGATAGGTTCTCGATAGCTAGTTCGGGTTCGTTCGCCACCTAGGTTTTCGTGTCAAATCGTCCCCCGACCAAGGTAAGGATTTCTTACCGAAGTTGTGTGGACCTGCGATATATTATGCGATTGCTGATTGATTGCTTGTTTGTGTTTATTGACATGTGTAGCTAGGTTCTCTATTCTGAATTCCCGATTAGCATGATTTTCCTGATTTAATTCTCATGTTAATCCATGCTAGGTTATTCTTTTCTAGCATGCTCGTATCATTCCTTGCTTCGTAGTATCATGCTAGGCTCGTTGTATTCTTATTGAGCACGTCTTGGATTTTATGGAATTGTTTTGCATTTTGCTAGGCGAGTTAGAATTGCGGTAGATAGCATCATCCGGGCCCGATGCATAAAGTACCTTGCATCCATGGCGGGGGACGTCGAGCAAGTCATTGCGGCCCCTAGACCCCGTGAGGATTAGCTAACCCAAGCGGTAGACCCCGCAATCTTGGGTGAGGGTGGCGATCGTTAAATGCCCCAACCGTCGGGATGATGACTTGGCATTGCCTCGCGTCCGGCGGCGATCGGCACGTCCTCAGCGTGTTCGGCCGTAGCCCCGATTGCCACTGTTAAGGCAAGGGCGGCTCACGGTGTAAGCCTACCACGACCCGTTTCCTTAGCCTCGGTGCGGTGGTTCGAGTTGACATAGTTTACGTGTCCGGTCTCACACCCTATGTCGGTGACACCGATCCAAAGAATTAGTTAGGCGTGGTATTTGGACATGGGCGGCTTGCCTCTAGACCCGGCACCCCATGGTCTGCAGAGCACGCGCGTGCATGTTTACGCTCATTACAGCTCCGACCGAGAGCTCCTCGGGATCTTGAGCAGTGTACCTTTCATCGACGGTAGAGACAGCCGAGGCCGGGACTTGTTTCTCATATAGGGCGACTTATGTATTGGACGTGTGGTGATATTATTCCGGACTAAGACCTTAAATTGGCATCCGAGGCCCAAGTGTGGGCTAAGCTATGTGCTCTATTCTGTTTTTATATTCATAGCTTGCATACGCTCATCGAGATGACCATGTATATCGTATTGTACCCCGGTTGGGGATTCTTACTTGAGTAATTCGTTACTCACCTCATCGTGGTTTTTCCACAGTAACCAAGTTGCGAGACAGGATGGTGAAGGAGGAGAGCGTGATCATGGGGACCAGTCTTCCAACTCGATTTTTGTATTATGACTCTTTATGTTTTGTTTCCCTGAATGCATGTGGCGGCACTGAGCCCTAGGATGTTTTGTAAATGTTTTGTGGATTCCCGGCATTTTGTATCCGAACAGTTTTGAATGGTTTTTAGTAAATCTCGATCGAGTAAACTTTGGAAATGTATTTATCTTGGAACAGTGCTTGGAAACAGGGCAGTTCCAGGAAATTGTCTAGTTTTTAAAGGGGTTATTTTGAATGTTTTTGTTTTAATTGGAATCCGAAATCATGTTTGATTAATGTCCTTTACTTTGAATGCATGCATTGGGGTAAGGGCCCATTTAGTGCCCCATTCGGGTCGGTTCCTTACACGCCATAAAGTCAATTCGAAATTAAGTAGAGCCATAATTCTACTAAATTTCAAACATTTTATCAAATTCTCCCCTGAGTTTACGAGTCAAAGAAATTATTCACTCTATCAATCCCGTGAAACTAGATTGAAAATTGCTCTTCGAATTTTACTTCCAATTTAAGTAGAATTTGTCCAAAATAATTGGGTGTAACTCAAATCTTACCCCGATTTCATACTTGATAAAATTAATTCTATCAAAATTATAGAATTTAAATTTTATCCAAATATAGGCGTCGTTTAAATTTTTCCCATTCAAATGCAAAATTGGGTTAAGGTTTTCACATTGCCAAAAAAAAAAAAGAAAAAAAAGAAAAAAAAGAAAAAAAATCAATTTGGAATTGAGTGGAGCATAAATTCTACTAAATCCAAAATTTTCACGCCAAATATAGAAAATCGTGATTCTCACCAAATTTCGGAATGTGATTGATTGGCATGAAAGAAAAAAATGTCGAAACAATCGAAATTATGACCTAAACTCATACACTTCGGTTAAACTGACAATTCATAGAATTGAAGTCTGAAGAAAGAATAAACAAGTTTGTGCTTCGACTCGATACCATAGTTTTCGAGATTCATCCACACATATTTGTGCATAAACCTCGAAAAGGGGGCATTTGTTGACGGAGAAATTTCGGTCAATTACAAGCTGCCACGTCATTATCTCAAATTTAATGGCGAAATTAAATTAAATTTTGGGAAAATATTTCTCAAAATTAATTTAAATAAAAAAAATTGGTTTCAGTTAAATTTGAGCCAAAATAAAACCAGACCAGGTGAACCGAACCATGAAATTCAAGCCCAAAAGGCCAAGCCCATGGGTCAGGCCCAAAGGCCCATTAGGGCCCAAGCCCATGATGCATGAGAACTCTATAAATAGAGGAGTTCTCTTCATTTCAAAGGGTGGAAAATTTTGGAACTAGAGGGAATTCACATTTGTTGAGGTCTCTCCACGGTTCTAAAGATCAAACGCCGTTTCGAAGGCTAAAATTACTTCGAAAGACAAATAGTTCCATAAACGAGCAGTTGTATACGAAGAACACATATTTTGTTCTTCAAATTGCTCTTCATACCAAGAACATCCATTCAGAGAGAACGAATCAGAGGATCAAGCATAGAGATCGAACCACTTTCGCACAAACTCATCTCAAGTTCAAGTTCAACTCCACGAAACCAAATTTCTCCAGAAATCTCGTGTGAACAGGGCTTGCTCGGGCTGGCTGGGTTGGGCGACCAAAAGGGGGCTCGGGCTAGGGGGCTAGGGAGAGAGAGAGAGAGAGAGAGAGAGAGAGAGAGAGAGAGAGAGAAAAGAGATTTGGGAAAAAATATAAATAAAAGAAAAATGGGAAAAAGGGAATAAATGGGATTTTTATCCAAAAATCGAACCTTATCCACTTTTAAAACCTTAAAATCCCATTTCCCGACTTCCTCCTTCGAGACCCGACCGAAGCAATCTTTTCCAATAAATAAAACTCACTTAAATCCAACTCCCAAACCAACAATAAGGGCCCGGGCTCGAATCCCAAAGGAAACACCCAACAACCAATACTTTGCCAAAGCCCAAACCACAACCGAGCCTCCAACCGACTAGCCCAAACACCACGGGACTCGCAGCCAACAACAAACAAGCCTCGACAAAGGCAGGAGCTTCCTCGAAGCCCTGAAAACCACAAATCCTGCCCGGGGAGCCAAAAGACCAAAATACCCCCAAGGGTCCAAACGGCTCTAAAACCCAACCAAACAACCGAATCTTGACCCGAAGGCACCTCGAAAACTGGAATAGGAAACTGGGCTGTTACAACGTGCCAGTTGAGCTATGAAGAGCTCTTGTTACTCTTTCTGCGTCACATCTTGGTTAAGCCATGGTTCCTTGGAGTTTTGGTGCATTTGGTTAAATGAAAAAGAAATTAGGTTTTTGTTCCTTCTTCTCCAAAACTCATCTTGCCAAAATTTGGTCCCCAAGCTCCTCTAGCCAATTCTCTTCTCCCTAGCAGCCCCGAGATCCGATCGTCGTGCCGGGTAAGTTTCGTCTTCTTCTTCTCCCCCTCCGATTGATGTGTTGTTTGGTGGAGTGAATAGAGTGTGGGTGTGTGTGTGTGTTTGATTGCAGCCAGCAGAGCCAGACCTCTCCCAAAGACGCCCAGATCGCCCAAAGTGTTGCACCTGCACCGCCTGAGCGGCCCACTGCCGACGCCCGAACAACTCTCCGCCGCCTGAGACGCCCAGCGCATAGCAAAGACGTCGCACAGCCCGTTCCAGCGCGCCCGTCGCCGTCCCAGCGCATTCGCGTCGCCAGCGCCCGCGCGCCTGTCGCCATCCCAGCGCGCCCGTGCCGTGCCGCTCGCCCGCCCGTGTCCAGATCGTCCCCGCCGTGCGCCTACGCCAACCAGCCCGTCCGCGCGCGCGCGCAGCCTATCAGCGCCCACCAGCGCGCCCAGCGTGCGGCCCCTGCCGCCCAGCAGCAGCTACAACTTGCAGCCTGTCCGTCCGCGCGTCAGCCATGCCGCGTGAGTTTCTCCAGAGCCGAGTTCTATTTATTTTATTATATTTAGGCCTTTGGGTTGTGATTATTATTATGTTTGTTAGGTTCTCGTTAGCTAGCTCGGGATCGATCGCAGCTTAGGATTTTGTGTGTAGTTGCCTCCCGGCCAGGTAAGGATTTCTTACCGGAGTTGTGTGGGCCCTGCGATATATTATGTGATGCTGTTTGTATGCTTGTTTGTGTTTATCAAGCATGTTTAGTGATAGGTGCTCACATTCGAATTTTATTGGCATGATTCCTTATGTTGTTTCTCATGTTAGTCCATGCTAGGTTGTTCCGCTCGGCATGCTCAGATTCATTCTTGTTTCGTAGTATCATGCTAGGTTCGTTGTATTTGTTGAGCACGTATTGGATTGTATGTTATTGATATGATAGGTTAGAGTGTAGGTAGGTAGCATCATCCGGGCCCGAATGCATAAAGTATCTTGCATCCATGGCAGGGACGCACGAGGTAGTACTCCATCCTGGACCCGTTAGGGTTTAGCTAACCCGACCAGTAGGCCCCGCAATCTTGGGTGAGGGTGGTAGGATCGTTAAATGCCCCAACGGTCGGGATGATGACTTGGCATTGCCTTGTCCCCGGCAGCCGCGGCACGTCCTCGGCGTGTTCGGCAAGAGCCCACGATTGCCACTGTTAGGGCAAGGGCGGTTTCTCGGTGTAAGCCTACCACGACCGATTCCTTAGCCTCGGTGCGGTGGTTTAGGCCGACATAGTTCACGTGTCAGTCTCACACACCCTATGTCGGTGACACCGATCCGAGATTTAGTTAGGCATGGTGATCGGACTGGGTAGCTTGCCACTAGACCGGCACCCTCTAGAGTCTGCGATGAGCATGCGGTGCGCTTACGCTCATTACAAGCGCCGACCGGAGAGCTCCTCGGGATCTTGAGCTAGTGCACCTTTCGTGATCGACGATGAGCAGCCGAGGCCGAGACTTGTTTCTCGTATAGGGCGTATTGTGTGGTGGATTTTCTGGACTAAGACCCTGAGTTGGCATCCGAGGTTTGTAAGTGGATTTAAGCTATGTGCTCTATTCTGTGTTTATATTCATAGCTTGCATATCTTTCGGCTAGATGACCATGTATATCGTATTGTACCCCAGTTGGGGATTCTTACTGAGTAATTCGTTACTCACCCTTATTTTGTGGTTTTTCCACAGGTAACCAAGGTGCGAGACAGGATGGCTGAAGGAGGAGCTGTGATCATGGGAACCGCTTTGTTGTCTCACGATTTTTATATTATGACTCTTTGCCTTTTTTATTTCCCCTGAATGCATTTAGTCGGGCACGGAGCCCTAGGATGTTTTCTCATTGTTTTTTTGGATTCCAGCATTGTTGTATCTGAGAAGGTTTTGAATGATTTTAGTAAACTGTATTGATTTCTAATTGAATGCTGAATGTTTTAATTTTAATTGGAATCTAAAAACATATTTGTATAATGTCCTTACTTTGAATGCATGCATTGGGGTAAAGGCCCATTTAGAGCCCCTTTTGGGTCGGGTCTTTACAGTTGTGCACACAGGTGCACGTTTGTGTAGTTCGTTCTGGTGGCGAGAGTTTCTAAAACCATGTAGGGTTTGCATTGGAGAGCTGGTGCTCAGTTCTTGGAGAAGTTGGACTTCAGGTGGATGAGTCCTTAATTGAGGTTGTAAGGATGTCGTGCTCGTAGTCGGGTTGTTGCTTAGGGAAGTTTTGTTGAGTTGGACCTAAGCCTGGTTGGAGAAACCTCTTGCTGTTCTTGGTTGGAGTTCAGGTGGTGCTGAACAAATGGTGGTTGTAGCGAAGCCACGTAGTCTCTGACCGTAGTTGCTAAGGGTGTTGCTCGAAATCCTTACCCTGGGTGGAAGCTACAATGTGGCTGATGCTTTGAGTAGAAGGATGACACATTCTGTAGCGTTTCTGGTCTTTTGGTTTTGAGGTTCGGAGCTGGCCAGCATGGTTGTAATGCTGGAAAAGGAGTTGTTTGTTCAGGCAGTTGACTGTTAGACTGTTTGACGACAGTGTATGTTTGAGGGTTGCCGAAGAAACTCTAAGTGTGGAGAGCCTCACCAGAGCTCAGTTAGGCCCAGGCAGTGAGTTCAGTTGTCAGGTCGGAGTTGTGTAGGTTGTAGACCTCGGGTGAGTTGCTGGCAGTTTTGGTAGGCTAGCAAGCTAAAGTTTGTTTGAAGTTGAGTCCGGATTGGTTTCGGTGTGGTGTAAAGTTGGTGCTTGATGTTGACCAAGGTGTGGTTTTCAAGTAGCTAGAAGTTAGCCTTGCTCGTGGGGCAAGTGGTTCTTGCCCTGTCAGATGTTTTTCCTGTTTCCGGAGTTTCAAGAGTTGCCTCCTTTGGCGTTGGGGGTGAGTCTTTGCTAGTTTGTGGTTGGCGGTTCAGTCTGTGGTGGAACCATCCTCTTGTTGCCTCCGTGAGATTTAGATGTTGTTGCTTTAGCCGAGCAAGACAGCGAGAGTGTGTGGAGCTCTCTGTCCTTCGGATGTCTGCTTGTAAGGAACTGTTTCCTCTTAGGAGTTGTCAGATTATTCCTTGGTCTTGGAGTTGGTGGTAGTGGTGCTAGCAAGAGGGAAAGTCGGTTGGCTGCTTGAAGGCAGTTGTTTGTCCAGTTAAGCGGACTCTTGAGTGGTGTTCTGGAAGTTGCTATAAGGGTTGTTCTGCCTCCTATGAGTGTTTGGCCTAGTCGGTTAAGGTACTTTGCGTGTTTGGCCTGGGAGCTGTTGCATCTTTGTAGTTGAGTAACCCTTTGTATCAGTTTTGGGATGAGATTGCGCCATTGTGGCTGGACTAGTGTCTTGACTTTTGAGGAATCCTTGCTGGTTAGTGTAGCTTGTGCTCTGCCAACCATTGTTGGTGTTCTTGTTCTTGGTAGCCAGTGTTAACCGGGTAGCGGCGTTCCATATAAGAAGTTTCGGTGGGAAGGTGCAATAAGCCTAAGCTAGAGGTTAAAAGCCTGTTTGTGTTACCGTTTGGTCTTGTGAGTTGTGTTTCGCTTTTGAGGCGAGCTTCGTTCCGTTGCTTGCATGGAGGTAAGTTTTGTGGAGGGAGCCCTCTGGGGCCCTGTTGCTAGCGGGTTGACTTTTCCAGTCAGTGATCTAGGTCGAGCTAGAGTTGAGCAGATTGGCGTAGCTATGCAGCTTGCGGTTGGTTATGTAAGAACTCGACCCAAAATAAAGTCCTAAACCTAGGTTCTCACTCAGCATGCAAGTTACATATTTCGACAAGCGGTTTAGTGCTCATATTTAAAACTTTTCAAAACATTTGAGAACGGGGAACTCTTAAAACATAACCACAATTTTCATTAAGCAAATCCAACAAAGGAAAAACAAGCGTGGCCAGTATTTAATAAAGAACATTCAAAACAGTTTAAACAACTTTTAACAACATTCCCCTAGGACTCCTGTCCATCTACATGCTGAACAAATAATGCAAACAATAAACGACAGAGTGCCGGCAGCCCCCATGATCAAACAGCTCCCTCCGCTAGCCGTCCCGGTGCTGTCCCAAGTTACCTGGTGGAAAAACCACAGAAATAAGGGTGAGTAGAAACATACTCAGTAAGAATCCGCAACCGGGGTACAATACGATACATCAGTCATCTAGCACCCTAGTATACATGCAAACAATACGATCTCAGAAGCAACAAGTTGCCTCAGGCTATCCGCCGATCTAGGAATTGCCTATTCAAGGACTTGCAACCACAACCTACACTAGGTTCTACACCTTGATGCCCATCGGGGTCTTACACAACCTAGGACGCGATGATGCCCATCGGGGTCTTACACATAAGGATGCCCATCGGGGTCTTACACCTGCTAGACTCAGTGATGCCCATCGGGGACTTACACACAAGTATGCCCATCGGGGTCTTACTCCATAATTCAATGATGACCATCGGGGTCTTACTCCTCAATCAATGATGCCCATCGGGGTCTTACACCTCTAGCTTTCAATGCTGCCCAACGGGGTCTTACATATCTAGGATGCCCATCGGGGTCTTAATCCAGCTAACAATAATGCCCATCGGGGTCTTACACATACGTATGCCCATCGGGGTCTTACACCTCAAATCAATGATGCCCATCGGGGTCTTACACATACAGATGCCCATCGGGGTCTTACACCTCTAGCTATCAATGCTACCCAACGGGGTCTTACACATCTAGGATGCCCATCGGGGTCTTACTCCAGCTAGGATCATAGAGATGCCCATCGGGGTCTTACACTCCCTAGCAACCTTATGACGCCCATCGGGGACTTACACATAAAGCCAGCAGTGTAGTGCCCATCGGAGACTTACATACACTAGCAACGCATTGGTGCCCATCGAGGACTTACCCAAGCGGAACCTAAACTAACAACCCTAACGGTCTCCTAAGTACAGGGGTACAAACTAGCCTAACAATCAGACAATCAACATTACCTGTCTAACCCTAGCAAGAAACTAACAGAATACGAACAGGAAACATGGATATGCCAGGGTAAGGAAAGCCCCTAGCATGATACTACGAACTCAAGAAGGAATCAAAAGCATGCTGGAAGAACAAACCTAGCATGGCACTAACATGAACAACAAGCAAACATGATAGCAAGATTTCAAACACAAGTTGTCCTATAGCTAACATGCTCATAACAGTAACCAAGCATACAAAGCACAATCCTGAAAGCATCGCAAAGTCCACACAACCACGGTAAGAAATCCTTACCTTATTCTTAATATAGAAGTGAACACTTCCTCAAGCCTCAACGAGGAACACTCCTAAGTGCGATTACCTAAATTACACATACCGATTAGTCCAACTAATTACTTCGTTTGCAAAGACATAATCCTTAATTAAAATTAGATTATGACTCCTAATTCTTCCCAATCAAATGAACCCACCCAACATATTAATTGATATCATATTAATTGATTATGCTAACTATCAATATAACTCTCTGTTTGCCTTATTATTACAGTATTACGGTCAACTTGGCCAGCACATAAATTTAACCCATCTGGTCATTGCATGGCATCCATCCAAGGTATTGTTTAAGTTTCTTAATTAACATAAATTGTCATAACTTGCAACCTAGCAATTAGGTTGCTCAGACCCACCATTCTTATAAATCCAATATGACCTTTAACTAGCCAATAACTCAATTTATCCATGATCTCAAGCTACAGTATTTATATCCCATGATATTGATATTTATTTAATCATTCCATGTACCTCTATTTGAGCATGCCATTATTTAAAATTAACTATCCTTGTTCTGTTTGTTCTTTTTTTTTTTTTTTGCAACTAATTATTAATTCCCACGTTTCCACCCAATTGCAGAATTTATAAAATCCTCCAACACGGGTCCTATCCCAATAGATCACAACTAGCAGCTTAAAAATAAAATGGGTGGAATTGGATGAGAACAAATTGAAATCAAGGAGGCTTCTAAAAAAAAATATACAATTTTATTTTTATTTAATAACTACCCACCAACTAGCATTAAGATTATCAAGTCCTGCCCAAAGCTTACCGGCGACGATGGTTTGAAATAAATGGGTTGGAGCAACTTGAACAATCTTGGCTGGAACTTCGATCGCAACTCGCGAATGCCCTTTGATGTTCGCACACTCAAATACGGCTTGGTCTCTAAGTGGATGGATTGGTGCTTTTTTGCCAAAAGAGAAACGATTGCTAGATGTGGAAGGAGGGAGAGCTTGAAGGATCGGCAAGAAGGAGAAGGAGGGATTGGGGAATCGTGCGGCTAAGGGAAGTTTATAAAAAAACAAATACGATTTTTTTCTATAGTTTTTAGTCGATTGAAATCCTGGGCTTTCCCCCTTCGAGTCCCAGCTTAAGCAAGTATTTCTTTTGATTAAAACTCATTTAATCCAATCCTCCAAACCACTTGCAGGTCAAGGGTTCGAATCCCACAAGCAATACTTTTTTTTCTTATTTATTCTCTACAAAGCAAGCCTCCCAAAGCCTGGCTGGTCACAGGTTCGAATCCCAGCAGCAACATTAATTAATTCCCAATGAATTAGCAACAAAGTTCAACTCCAAGCCACCTGGGTTCGAGTCCTGGCTCGAGCACTTTACTCTTAAATTTTCCTTAATTTTTACATTCAACTGGGATACCTCCAAAACTCTAACAAACATCATAACTCCCGGGAACCGGCAACCAACAAAAAGTCAGGTCTCAACGATAGATAGAAACAACCCTGGAACCCTAAATATCCACCAGGTCATCCCTAAGAGCAAAATGACCAAAATGCCCTTCGGGGTTAAAAAGCCCTAACGACCCAACCGATTGTCCCAATACTGAACCGAAAGTACCTGGGAAACCAGAACAGAAATTTGGGCCGTTACAGGTTAGGCTTCCGAGTTAGTAGCACTCAAGTTGTTGGTTCGTAGGATTCTGTGTGGGAGCTGGCAGTTGGTTGAGGTTGTTGTGTGAGTTCGGATTTTTGGCAGATTAGTTTCGGTAGCTGGAACTCGCACCTCGCCCCAGGTGGAGATGTCATTACTGTGGAGTAGTGGCATGGCAGTTTCAGGCTAGAGTTGTTGGCACCAGGGTGTGGCAACAATGGTTTATTCTAGGCAGTGCGTTGAAGAACCGTGGTTCTGGAGAGCGTTCTTAGAGGCTTGTGAGCCGAGTGCAGTTCCAGTAGTGTTTTCACCCTCGTATCGATGGACTTTTGAGAGGGGTGTGCCAAATCCTTCAGAACTTGTTGCGAGTTGGTGTTTCCGTGATTAGGCAGCGGGGGACCAGTGTTGGATTTTATGAGGTTGCCTTGGGTAGCAGTTCCCAACTGTCAGTTCACGTGGTTCCGTTGAGGCGTTGCATGGTAGTTGTTGCAGGTTTCCAGTGTCCTGGGAAAAGGTTAGTGGTCGTTAGTCTATGGGTCCTGAGTTGCTACAGTTGGCCAGCGGTGTAAGGACCCGACCCAAAGAAACGGTCTCTATCCTAAAGTCCTTACTTAGCATGCATGATTAGGAATGTAAAACGTCGTTCAGAGTTTGAAATTTAAATCTTTGAAGTAAGCACGTTCAAAACAAAGAAAATATAATTCCATTTAAAATAAGCAGTAGATAAATCGATCAAGATACTTTCTTAAAAACAAATCAAGGGAAACGGTACGAGAAACATAAAATAGATTTTTGAGTGTTTTTCCTAGGGACCCAAGTCCCACTACATGCTAAATCATAAACACAATGAAAGAACGTGCAACTCAGAGTCAGCTATCCATGATCATCCAGCAGCCTCCTCCTAGCCATCCAGTCTCTGTCCCAAGTTACCTTGTGGAAAACCACAGAAATAAGGGTGAGCAACGAGTTACTCAGTAAGAATCCCCAACCGGGGTACAATACGAAAACATCTCATTTAGCACACGGACATGCAACCATACAATGACTTAGAGAGGGCACGGTTGGTGTAGGCTATGAGCTACTTCAAAGGCGAGCCTACTCAAGGGCCTCCGTCTATAGCCTCTCCTAGGTCCTACATTTGGATGCCCTTCGGGCCTTACACAACCTAGGACACAGTGATGCCCAGTGGGGCCTTACACACTTAGGATGCCCATCGGGCCTTACACCTTCAGTATTAGTGATGCCCAGTGGGCCTTACACCTCCAGAATCAGTGATGCCCAGTGGGCCTTACACACCTAGGATGCCCATAGGGCCTTACACCTCCAGAATCAGTGATGCCCAGTGGGCCTTACACACCTAGGATGCCCATTGGGCCTTACACCTCCAGAATCAGTGATGCCCAGTGAGCCTTACACACCTAGGATGCCCATAGGGCCTTACACCTCCAGATGTCCATCGGGTCTTGCCCGAGCGGGACCCCAAACTAGTTGCCTCTACGGTCCTCTATACTATACATCACACATCTAACCGTAACTTGGATCTAGCAGCATACAAATGGCAGCATGGTTCTATCAAGATAGGAAAGCCTAACATGGAACTAACGGGATGTAAACATGTCACGAACATGAATCAAAAGAAAACATGTAACCTATCACTAGAAACTCATATAAATACAGTAATCAGCGTGCTATCAACTATTCGTAGGGTCCACACAACCCCGGGTAAGAATCCTTACCTGGAAATAAGTGGAGGTTAACTATCCCGAACCAAATAACGACCCTCGAGCTTTTAAGCGAACCCGAGCAACCTAAGCAGGTAATAAAATATCCTAATTAATAAACAACATCTAAAATCTGGAAGTCCAAAGGGTGGAGGCTGGGAATTTACCAACCGAGAAGGCACACGTCTCGGCGGCAGCAGCGCGCAAGGACGGTATTTCGCTGGGCTGGCGGGGCGCGGCGCTCGAGGCGCGCGGCAAAGCGGACGACGTCGGGTCTGCGAGGGCAGCATGGCGACGCATCTGGGGCGGCGCAGCGTGTGGCGGCGCGTCGACGCGGCGGCGGCGAAGCAAGCGGGAGCGCGCGCGCGCGTCTGGGCGGCTCAGGCGGAACGGCCCCGACGCGTCTGGGCTGGGCGAGGCAAGGCGATCGGGCGAGCTGGCATGGGCGATCTGGGCGTCGGGCGCGCTGGGCATGGGCCATCTGCTTGCGGCAGTGCGGCGTGGTGGTCAAGGGGTGGTGCGATCCGGGCGGCGTGGTGGGCGGCCGGTGGCGCGGTGTGGGGATGGGGTGAGCGGCTAGGGTTTGGTTTCTTGGTGAGGGCTCTGCAAGAGAGAGAGAGAGAGAGAGAGAGAGAGAGAGAGAGAGAGAGAGAGAGAGAGAGATTTTTCCAAAACAAGGGAATAGGATTTCTTTTCCTTTTCCTAATTTAAATGGGTTTAAAATCCCTTCCCAAGGCTTTCTCTTGCGGGTCCCGGCTAAAGAAATTCTTTTCTTTTTAACTAAATCTTCTTTTTCTAAAAACTCCAATTTCACCATTAGGGCAAGGGTTCAAATCTCAATGGGACCAATTAAATTCCAATTAATTTTGCTATCAACCGGAATGTCTCCGAACTTCTAATCAACTAACCCAAACTCCTTGGGTCTTGCAACCAACATTAATCAAGTCTCAACGAAGGCCGAAATGACCCTGAAGCCCTGAAAATCCTCAACCTCTGACCGGGGAGCAAAATACCAAAATACCCTTAAAGGTTAAAAAGCTCTAACGGCCCATCCGAACATCCGCATAATGTCCCGAAAACTCCTGGGAAACCGAAATAGAAAACTGGGCCGTTACAAGCGGTGTAGTAAAAAAGATTAGAGCTCGTATGTTGGTAGCCTAGAGTAGGCAGAAGTGTTACGACGATGTACGGCGTCGAGATTTAGAGTTTGAGGTTGGATAGTACGTGTTTTTAAGGTTGCACCGATGCGAGGTATGTTGAGGTTTGGTAAGCGAGGGAAGTTGAGTCCCCGTTTGTTGGTCCGCTTGGGATTCTCGAGAGGATTGGCAGAGTTGCATGTTGGTTAGCCTTTCCTCCGTTGTTGTCAGTTGTGCATAGTGTGTTTCATGTATCGATGTTGAGGCAGTATGTGCCGGACCCGTCGCACGTTGTGGACTTTGAGCCTTTTGCAGCTGAATGAGGATTTGAGCTTCGAGGTGAAGCCTGAGAGGATTTTTGCCTTTGAGACGAAGACGTTGCGTAGTCGTGAGATCCGTTTAGTAGAGGTTCAGTGGAAAAGTCAGAGTTCAGAGGAAGCCACTTGGGAGCTGGAGGACGAGATGAGATTGCATTATCCTGAGCTGTTTCAGTTTTAAGGTATTTTAGTAATTTTGGTCAAGCCGTCAGGGCCGTTTCTGTCTTTTTCAGCTGTTAAAATTATTGGATAGTCTTATGTAGGGTTTTGATGTGTAGTTGTTGGGATTCGAACCTGGGTTGCCAAAGAGTTAGGGGTGTGGTGTGGCCGGTTGTGCCACAAGAGGTTATTGATGCTCATTCCGCGGTATGTCTTGGTTAGCTATGAGTTTTTGGGATTTTTGTGTGTTTGATTAAAAAGAAAGGAAAATAGGTTTGTTGCTCTTTTGTGTTCTTCCAAACTCCCTAGCCGCCCCAAGCTCCCTAGCTTCTTGTCATGTCCCCTTGCCAAGCTCCGTCGATTGTTCGTCGCCCCGGGAAAGTGTCCTCGATCCCTTCTTCTTTTGTTTGGTGTATTCTTGCTGGCCGAGAGAAGAAGAGGTGAGCCTTGGTGTTGTGCAGCCCACTCGAGTAGCAGCAGCCCCTGCCCATCGCACTCTAGTGCCCGTCGCACCAGCAGCAGCCCCTGCCCATCGCACCAACAGCCGAGCAGCCCAGACGCCCATCGCCAGCCCCTGCATCGCGCCCAGACGCCCATCGCGTCGCCTGCATTGTCAGCAGCCCCAGCCGCAGCGCCCGGCCTGTCGCGTCTCAGCCCGAGCGCCCAGTCTGCGCGCCCGCGCCCCAGCACTCATCCGCGTCTGCACACCCGACCCAAAACACAGGTCCTAAACCTGGGTTCTCACTCAGGATGCAAGTTAAATATGATAACAAGCGGTTTAGTGCTCATATTTAAAAACCTTTCAAAACATATGAGAAGGGGGAACCCTTAAAACATAACCAACAATTTACATTTAAACAAACCAACGAAGTAAAACAACCTGGCCACTGTTTATAAAAACATACAATACAATTTAAACAACGTTTTAAACAATGTTCCCCTAGGACTCCTGTCCATCTACATGCTGAATAAACAATGCAATAATAAATGACAGAGTGCCGGCAGCTCCCATGATCAATCAGCTCCCTCCGCTAGCCCTCCTAGTGTTGTCCCATGTTACTTGAAAGATAAATAAGGGTGAGTATAAACATACTCAGTAAGAATCCCCAACCGGGGTACAATACGATACATCAGTCATCTAGCACCTCAACATGCAAGCAAACAGCTATCAACACAGATCATAGCTCAACGATCTCATAATGCAAGATTTGGAGCCATCGGAAGTCTCCTACTTCCGGCCTAATGATTGGTTATCCTGACCAATCCTGGTACATCACCGAGGTATCTTTCACTCGGGGGATTGTTCACCTTAAAAACTGATCCCAAGGATGTCTTCAAGGGCCTCCTTGCCCTTGCTACTAATCTGGATTTACGGGAGAGTACCCGAAGTCTGGCTCTAAACTGGAAGGAATGGTGTACTCACGACATTAGCCTGGGGGAGATCTCCGAACCGGCAACTAACGCGTGTGCGCGCACACCGCATGCCTTTGCCGCAACCGCGTAGAAATGCGGGGCCTAAGGGCAAACTACGTGGGCCAGGTATGCATGCCTATGACTCGGAAGCGGTGTCACTGATCACAGTAGCGCGAGGCCCTCGGCGCTCATCTGTGCAGCTTGAACCACCGACATGAGCTAAGAACCGACCAAGGTAGGCTTACACCTTTGGCAGGGTTCCGCTCTAGCAGGCTACAAACTAGGCTTATGCCGATGTGGGTAGCTAAATCCACATCGGCTGGCCTGGGGAAGCAAGATACGTTATGCTGCGCACACTTTAGTCCCGACCAGAGCTAAATCCACATTGGCGATTGGGGGGGGGGGGAAGCAAGATACGTTATGCTGCGCACACTTTACTCCCGATCAGTGGGGACAAAGTAAGTTATGTCCGCTCTCAGCCTCTGGATGATGACAAACCCTACAACTCTATCTAAGAGTACAGAGCAAATAAATGATTCCTGGCTAGCAAGCAATGACCGACATCAATCACATTTACCTAGCATGTTACTACGAACTTAAGCAGGAATCATAAGCATGCTGGAAGAACAAACCTAGCATGACACTAACATGTAAAATCAAGCAAACATGCTAGCAAGAGATCAAACATAGTTGCCCTATCAATAACATGCTCATAACAATCAGCAAGCATACAAGGCACAATCATGATATATCGCAGGGTCCACACAACCACGGTAAGAAATCCTTACCTGGAACAAGCAGAAAATAATAACAAATCAACAAACCAATCAAGCGACCCTCGAGCCTCTAATCGAACCCGAACAGCTTATACATTCAAATAAAACACCCCAAATAAATCAATAACCAGCAGCCAACAAATCAGGGTCCAACGAAGAAAAGACTCGAGAAATACCATCCGAGAAGCCACAAGGCTCGGGCCAACCAACACACACAGCAGTATGTGGAGCACAGTGGGCCGAGGTGGTCTGGTGTACGCAAAGCAGCGCGACGAGTGGGGCGAGGCAAGGGCGCGCGGACGCGACCTCGGCAAGCTACAGAGATTAGCGCGGGCGACGCGACGCGACAGGGGCGACGCGACAGGGTGCTCGAGATGGCACGTCGAGCTACAGGGGCGACGCGGGGCCTGGGCGAGGCTGAGCGACGCGGGGCCTGGGCGACACTGTGCGCGGCTGGGCTCGGGCTGGCTCGGGCGTGGGTGAGCTAGGCGGCCAGGGTTGGGCGAGCTAGGGCTGAGAGGTCGGGGCCTCGGGCTGGAGGAGAGAGAAAAGGAAAAAAAATGGAAACAACGGGAAAATGGGGATTTTAGAAAATAAAAGGGAAAATGGGAAATAAAAAGGAAAAATGGGATTTTATTATTTTATTTTTCCTTATCCAAATTATCCAAACTTATCCATTTTTCCAACCTTAAAAATCCTTAAAATCCCATTTCTCAGCTTCCTCCTTCGAGACCCGACTGAAGCAACCATCTCCAAAGAATAAATCTCACTTAGATCAACCTCCCAAATCAACACTAAGGGCTCGGGCTCAAATACCAAAGGAAACACCCAAACAACCATAACTTTGCCCAAAACCCAAATCACAACCGAACTCCCAAACGAATAACCCAAACCTCTCGGGACTCGCAGCCACCAACAAACAAGCCTCAACAAAGGCAGGAGCTGCCTCAAAGCTCTGAAAATCCACAAATCTTGCCCGGGGAGCAAAAAGACCAAAATACCCCTAAGGGTCAAAACAGCTCTAACGGCCCAACCGAACCACTGAATCTGAACCAGAAGCTCCTCGACAACCGGGATAGAAAACTGGGCCTTTACACCAACTCGCGCCCAGCCGTGCCCGCCTCCCGCAGCCTGCCCCCGCGCCAGCGGCTCCTGGGCCACTGCGGGCACTGTCCGTCGCGCTTTCACCAGTGTCGTGTGAGTTGCTCCCTAGCTGAGCCCTGTTTGTTTTATTATTTTAGGCCTATTTATTGTAAAATGTGTTGTTGTTTGTTAGGTACCCGATAGCTACCCGATAGCTAGCTCGGGGTTCGTTTGCAGCTTAGGGCCTTAGTGTGTCATTGCCTTCCGACCAAGGTAAGGATTTCTTACCGGAGTTGTGTGGTTCCTGCGATATATTCTGTGATTGTTGTTTGTGTGTTTGTTTATGTTTATCAGCATGTTTAGTGGATAGGTGCTCTGTTATGAATTCCGACTGGCATGATTCTCGTGTTGTTTCTCATGTTAGTTCCATGCTAGGTTGTTCTGTTCTGGCATGCTCGTTATCTATTCTTGCTTCGTAGTATCATGCTAGGTTCATTGTCTCTGCTGAGCACGTATTGGATTGGTTGATGTATCTGTTTATAGTTTAGAATTATGATAGGTCGCATCATCTGGGCTAGGATGCATAACGTAACTTGCATCCGTGGCAGGGACGTACGAGGCAGTACTCCGTCCCTGATCCGTCGTTAGGGTTTAGCCAACCCTAACGGTAGCCCTTTGCAATCTTGGGTGAGGGTGGCAGACTGTTAAATGCCCCAACGGTCGGGAGGATGACTAGGCATTGCCTTGTCCCCGGCAGTCGGCACATCTTCAGCGTGTCGGCCGTAGCCTTTGATTGCCACCTGATAGGGCAAGGACCGTTTCCTGGTGTAAGCCTACCACGACTGGTTCCTTAGCCATAGGTGCGGTGGTACAGGCTGACATAGTTTACGTGTTCTGGTCTCACACCCCTATGTTCAGTGACACTGATCCAGAGATTTGTTAGGCATGAGTAATCTTGGACCGGCGGCTTGCTCTAGACCCAAGAACCCCGGTTTGCAAAGGCATGCGGTGCGTGCTTACACTGATCATTACAGCGTACGATCGAGAGCTCCTCGGGATCTTGAGTTCAGTGCACCTTTCGTATCGACAATAAGAAGGCTGAGGCCGGGACTAGTTTCTCGTATAGTATCGTATCGCGTGGTAGATTTTCTGGAGTAAGACCCTGAGAAGGCATCCGAGGTTTATGTGTGGATTAAAGTAAAGTGCTCTCTTCGTGTTTATATTCATGGCTTGCATACTTTCGTTACTCACCCTTATTTTGTGGTTTTCCACAGGTAACCATGGTGCGAGACAGGATGGCTGAAGGAGGAGCTGTGATCATGGAAACCCGTTGTTTTGAACTCTGAGTTTTATGTTAATGTTTTTATGTCTTAAAGTCCTCTGAATGCATGTAGTTGGGCACGGAGCCCTTAGGTTGTTTTCTGGTTATTTTCTGGATTCTGATACTGTCGTAAACCGTTTGATGTTTTGAATGTTTAAGTTAAATCTCTTATCAGAGTACTTTTTAAATTGTATTTAGCTTGGAACAGGTACTTGGAAACAGGGACAGGTTCCAGGACAGTTGTGTTTGTTTTGAATGGATGTTTATCGTATTTGGTTTTATTCAGAATCTGGAAAATGATCTTGCATAATATTTTCTGAGTTTTTAAGCATGCATTGAGGTAAAGGCCTATTTTAGGACCCCATTCGGGTCGGGTCTTTACAAAAGGCCATTCTTCATTGACAGCAATAGCTAGCAATACCCTAATAGAGTTAATTTTGGCAACTGGGGCAAATGTCTCTTGATAATCGATTCCATAGGTTTGGGTGAATCCCTTAGCAACCAATCTTGCTTTGTACCTTTCAACACTCCCATCTGCATGACATTTTATAGTGAACACCCATTTGCACCCTACTGTCTACTTGTCTTTTGGCAGCTCAACTATGTCCCACGTGTGATTCTGTTTGAGAGCATTCATTTCCTCCATGACTGCTAAATTCCAATTCGGATCATCTAGGGCCTCCTGTGGGCCTCCTGTATATTCCTTGGGACAAACAGGTTAGTTATCCTAGAGGTAAAAGCCCTATGAGTGTCAGACAGTTTTTTGTAGGATAAGTAATTCTCAATGGGATATTTGGTACAATTTCGGGTTCCTTTCCTATAAGCTATGGGAACATCAAGGTCAGAGTCATTGGTTATATTATTTTCAGGAGGAGAAGAAGTGGAAAGAAGAGTTACAGATAAAGTACCTGGATTATCAGGATCAGTTGTCGAAGTATCAGATTGGTCATGCGTCGGATTAGCCATCTTGCCTATGTTCTTTTGACTTAGCTTTCTCCTAGTATAAACTTGAAGTTCAGGTTGATTATTCGGTAGTGTTTCTCCCCCTGAGGAGGAACCTTCCATATTGGGCATTGTAACAACCTCAGAGTGTATGATATTTGGAAGAGGTGAGGTATCCCAAAAATTTCCTTCAAATGTAGATGTCTCCTCCTGAAGGGAATGAGGTTTAAAAAAGGATTGGTGTTCTACAAATGACACATCCATACTTTAAAAAAATCTCTTTGTTACAGGATCATAACATCTATAGGCCTTTTTATGGGAGGTATAGCCTAAGAATATGCATTTGGTAGCCCGAGGATCTAGTTTGGACTGTGAAGGGTTGGACACATAAACAAAGGAAATACATCCAAAAACCTTGATTGGTAGATATGAGAAAATTTGAATTGTAGGAAATGTGGTTCTTAGGTATTCTAGAGGAGTTTGAAAACCTAAAACCTTAGTAGGCATTCGATTTATGAGGTAAGTAGCGGTAAGAATTGCGTCATCCCATAAATACTGAGGGACATTCATAGAGAACATAATGGCCCTAGAAACCTTCAATAAATGTCTATTCTTTCGTTCTGCAATGCCATTTTGTTGAGGAGTATTTCTACAGGTTGATTGGTGATAGACTCCTTTGGTGTGTAAGAACTCAGTTAGATAGGTATTGAAATATTCAATGCCATTGTCGGAATGTAAGATACTGATTTTGGTTTTAATTTGGGTTTCAATAATGTTATAGAAACGGATAAATACCTCCTTAACATCAGACTTGTGAGTTAAAAGATACACCCAAGTTACACGGGTGTGATCATCGATAAAGGTAACAAACCACCGTTTCCCACTTTGAGTTACTACCTTAGATGGACTCCAGACATCGCTATGAATTAAATAAAAAGGTGCAGAAGCCTTATAACTTTGAGGTAAATAAGAAGTGCGATGAGTTTTTGCGAAGGCACAATGTTCGCAATGAAAGGTAGAACAATCAATTCCTTTAAAGAGTTCTGGAAACAAATACTTTAAATAGAAAAAACTAGGATGTCCTAATCTATAATGCCAAAGCATCAAAGTTTCCCTAACAGACGGAGAACTAACACTACTTAAACCCTGAATCTTTTTATGACTAGTTGAAGCTTCCTCAAAATAGTAAAGGCCATCAAGCATCCTAGCACATCCAATCGTCTTCCCCGACTCCTGTTCCTAAAAGACACAATGTGTCATAGAAAATAACACGACAGTTAGAATCTCTAGAAATCTTGCTAACTGAAAGCAAATTGCAAGCTAATTTGGGAACATGAAGGACGGATTGTAAGGTAAGGTGTGGAGATAACTTAATAGTTCCTTTTCCAGAAATAGAATTGAAACTACCATCTTCTATTCTAATTTGTTCATTACAATATAATAAAGAGTATGACTCGAAGAGTTTTGAGGAACTAGTCATATGGTCAGAAGCTCCATAATCTATAATCCACGAAGCTGAAGTAAGACAGGAGAAGGCATGAGGACAATTACATGTTTGTGCCAAGGAAACACTAGGATTACCATAAGTCGTAGTGGTCTTGAGCAGCTTCAGGATTTGATCAATTTGCTCTTTATTGAATGGAGTTGATTCAACACTATTGGCACTAGAAGCTGGTGGACGAATACTCTTTTCACCTTGTCTATTACTTTTATGATTGGCAGGTTTTCCATGGATCTTCCAACATGTCTCCCGAGTATGTCTCAGTTTGTTGCAGTGATCACACCACACACGAGGCTTATTTGTCTGATCAGATGCCTTCTTTGCAGTGGCTTCAACAACTAACGCAGAGCTTTCTTCTGTATCAACTGGTCTTCTACCCATCATCACATGTTGCCGACTTTCTTCCTTGCGTACTTCAGAAAACACTTCGTTTATATTAGGAATGTTAGCTTTACCTATTATTCTGCCTCGAACTTCATCAAACTCAACATTAAGTCCAGCCAAGAATTTGTAAATTCGAACATTCTCAACAATTTTCTTATAGTGCTTTTGATCTTCAGTGGACTTCCATTAATATTTATCAAACAAATCAAGGTCCTGCCAAATTTGCTTGATGAAGTGAAAATCTTGAGTAACGGAATTACTCCTTGTTTTATGTCACTTAGTTTGAGATTTAGTTCAAACACTTGTGACTGATCTTCTAAGTCGCAATACATCTCTGTGACACTAGCCCATAATTCCTTAGCTGTAGAGTAACACATATAGTTGCTACTAATGTCTTCCACCATGGAATTTACTAGCCAGGTCATCACCATGGAGTTTTTGGCATCCCATGTAGCAAAAGATGAATCATCTTTGGAAGGTGCTACCTTGTCTCCAGTATGGTTCCCAATCTTTCCTTGTCCACGAATATACATTCGAACACTTTGTGACCACCGAAGAAAATTGTCACCATTAAGTCGAATGGTTGTGATTTGGTAGTAGGTCTATGGGTTGGAATTCTAGCAACTGATATCTTGTCTTCATACATTATTCTTCAGCCAAAAACAAGATTTTAAGGCTAGATAACTAAAAAAACAGTAGTTTAAATATAGTAAACTACAGCAGAAAAAAAAAACAGCAGTTGAAAAACCCAATCAGTTGGCCAAAAAACTTGAAAAAATAACCCAAACTTGAGAAACAAGCGGCAACAAGGTTTCACGAGAGTGCGACGAGTTGAATGGACAGCAAAGCGCGCGAAGTTCCCCCAAAAAAAAACGATCCACCGATGAATGTAAATCGAGACATCGATGGACAATCGGGCGCGCGAGTTAAAAAAATGCTTAGGAATGGGTTTTTTTTTTCGGACTGACACAAGAATGGAAACAACTGGGTTCTCGCCGCCGGCGAGTTACATCACACAGATAAGAGCGGACCGTTGTTCGTCTGGCAGTGATGGGAGGTAGGCAAAGTGCGTGGCGGTGAATTGACAACAGTGTTATAGGGTTTTGAAAAATATTTTTATTTCTCTTTTTCTTTGTTTGGCTCTGATACCATGTACAAAATATAATGAGAGGAATATTTTTCTATATTATTCTTTGACAATAGGTGTTTCTTAAATAGAGAAACCCTTACTTTACAAATAAGGAAACAAATAATACATTAGGATAATATCCTCTACAAATCAATAATATTATAAATACAAGATACTAATCCAATAAATATGGAAACAAATAATTTGAGAATAATCATCAAATAACCAACATGACAGTTATCAGTCGACGATTCATATGGCTCCATTCGAGGCTTTGTATGGTAAGCGTTGTCGGTCTCCTGTGTTCTGGGAAGAGGTTGGTGATAGACAGGTTTTGGGTCCTGAGTTGCTACAGTTGACCAACGGTGCAGTGCAGAAGATTAGAGTTCGTATGTTGACAGCTTAGAGCAGGAAGAAGAGTTACGCCGATGTACGACGTCAGGACTTAGAGTTTGAGGTTGGACAGCACGTGTAAGGACCCAAGCAGAAAACGGTACTAAACCTAGGTCTTTACTGAGCATGCAAGAGAAAAGCATAAAAGGACCCGAGCTAGGGTCGGATTGCAAAACTTTTCAAACATAAGTGCGGGAAAACATTAAAAACAAAGTAAACATACATTAGGAAAAACCATTCAAATTAAAAACAGTGACTGATCAGTACTTTCATTAAAAACAATAAGATAGTTCAAACCATAAGTTTTTCCCTACGGACCAAAGTCCAACTACATGCTGAATTCAAAAAAACAGTAAAATAAGACACGACAGAGTGTCAGCAGCATCCATGATCCCCCAGCTCCCTCCGCTAGCCGCCTAGGTGCTGTCCCAAGTTACCTGTGGAAGAAACCACAATGAGGATGAGTATAAACATACTCAGTAAGAACCCCCGACAGGGGTACGATACGATGCAATCAATCATCTAGCAGCCTAGTACACATGCAAACAGTTATCAACACGGATCTTAGCTCAACGAGCTCACAATGCAAATCCGGAGTCCTCGGAAGTCTCCTACCTCCGACCTAATGATTGGTTCTCATAACCAATCCCGGGACATCTCCGAGGGTCTTTCTCCCTCGGCCAATTGATCAGCTCAAAAACCTATCCCAAAGATGTCCGATACCCTCGAGGGTCTTTCTCCCTCGACCAATTGATTAGCTCAAGAGCCAATCCCAATGGGTGTCCTCAAGGGCCTCTTACCCTTGCTATAAATCTGGACTATCGGGAGAGTACCCAAGTCCGGCTCTAAACCTGGAAGGCACCGTGTACTCACGAACATTAGCGTGGGAGCTCTCCGAACCGGCGACTAACGCGTGGCAGTGCGCGCGCACACCGCATGCCATCGCAACCGGCGTAAATGTGGGGGCCTAAGTACAAAAACTACGGGCGTGCACGCATGCCTAAGACTCGGAAGCGGTGTCACCGAACGTGAGTGCGAGGCCCTCGGCACTCATCATGTGCAACCTGTACCACCGATTGTAGCTAAGAACCGCCAAGGCAGCTTGCACCGCTTAGTGTGGTTCCACTCTAGCGAGCTACAAACTAGGCTTATGCCGATGTGGTAGCTAAATCCACATCGGCCGCCGGGGAAGCAATGTACGTTATGCTTCGCTCTACTCCCGACCGGTGGGGACAAAGTACGTTATGTCCGCTCTCAGCCTCTGGATGATGACAAACTCTACTATACTAGCTAAAAGTACAAAATAACTGATTCCTGGCTAGACATACATATCAACATCAATCACACATAACCTAGCATGATACTACGAACTTAAAGCAGGAATCTCAAGCATGCTGGAAGAACAATCCTAGCATGGCACTAACATGTACAAACAAGCAAACATGCTAGCAAGAATGCAATCACAAGCTGTCCTATCCACTAATCATGTTACAAGAAGTAAACATGCATATAAGGTACAATCAAGAGAGCATCGCAGGGTCCACACAACCACGGTAAGAAATCCTTACCTGGAAATAAGTGGAAATTAGCTATCACGAATCAAATAAGACCCTCGAGCTTTATAACGAACCCGAGCAACCTAGGCATAATAAAAACATCCTAAATAAATATACAAAGAACAACAGACTTAAAAATCTAAAAGGGAAAAGGCTCGAGAATTACCAACCGAGAGGACACGGGCTCGGCAAAGAAAGGCGCAGTTTGGGCGCGCTGCTTTGGTGCAGCGAGGGGACGCTGGCGCTGAGCTGCTCGGGCGCACGGCAAAGGCAAGCGGACTTTGGAGCGGGCGCGCGGCAAGGCGTAGCCGACGCGAGGCGAGCGGCGCGCGCAGCGCAAGGCCAAGACGGCGGCGCTGCGGCGCGGCGACGGGCCGCTGGAGACAACGCGCGAGCGAAGCGGGCTCGGCTGGGACGGTCTGCGCAGCGAGCATCCGGTCGTTGGGTGTGGTTTCGGTGCGGCGTGTGCGCTGGCCGCAGAGCAGCGGCGCTTAGCGATGTGGCGAGCGAAGCGGCGCTCGGCAGCGCGGCGGCGCGCGCCGAGCGAGGCAAGGTTGAGCGGCAGTGCGGGCGGCGGGTGCGGTGTGTGGCGCAGTTGCGCGGTGGGTGGTGCGGGCTGGTGTGGCTCGGTTCCAGGAGAGAGAGAGAGAGAGAGAGAGAGAGAGAGAGAGATTGCGGCTACCAAGGGAAGCAAAGAGGGTTTTCCCTATTTTCCTTCTTTTTCCTATTTTAAATAGGTTAGGAGACCTAAATTCCCTTCCCAAGGCTTCCTCCTGCGGGTCCCGGCTGAAGCAACCCTTTTTCTCTTTAATTGAAACTCCTTTTTTAAAAACTCCAAATTCATCATTAGGGCAAGGGTTCAAATCTCAATGGGACCAATTAATTTTTAATTAATTTTGCCATTAACCGGAATGCCTCCGAACTCCTAAACAACTAACCCAAACTCCTTGGGTCTTGCAACTAACATCAATCAAGTCTCAATGAAGGCCGAGATGACCCTGAAGTCCTGGAAATCCTCAACCTCTGAACGGGGAGCAAAAAGACCAAAATGCCCCTAAGGGTTAAAAAGCTCTAACGGCCCAACCAATTGCCCCAATACTGAACCGAGAGTACCTGGGAAACCGGAATGGAAAACTGGGTCGTTACAGCACGTGTTTTTAAAGGTTGCACCGATGCGAGGTGTGTTGAGGTTTGGTAAGCGAGGGAAGTTGAGTCCCCGTTTTGTTGGATCGTTTGAGATTCTTGAGAGGATTGGCAGAGTTGCATATCGGTTAGCATTACCTCCGTCGTTGTCAGCTGTGCACAGTGTTTTTCATGTATCAATGTTGAGGCAGTATGTGCCGGACCCGTCGCACATTGTGGACTTTGAGCCTTTGCAGCTGAATGAGGATTTGAGCTTCGAGGAGAAGTCAGTGAGAATTCTTGCCTTTGAGACGAAGACGTTTCTTAATCGTGAGATCCGTTTGGTAAAGGTTCAGTGGAGGAGTCAGAGTTTAGAGGAAGCCACTTGGGAGAGGGAGGATGAGATGAGATTGCATTATCCTGAGCTGTTTCAGTCTTAAGGACTTTCGGGGAAGAAAGTCATAAAAAGGAGGGAATATTGTTACGGCCCAGGTTTTCATTCCGGTCTTCCAGGTATGTCCTAAGGGTATTTTGGTAATTTGGTCGGGCCGTTAGGGCCGTTTCTGTCTTCCTCAGTTGCTAATATTCTTGGAAGGTCAAATGTAGGGTTTTGGATGTGTTTGGGAATGGAGAGATGCTAAAGTAAAATTGTGGTTTAATTGTGTAGTTGTTGGGTTTCAAGCCCGAGTTGCCAGAGAGTCAGAGGAGTGGTGTTGCCGGTTGTGCCACAAGTCATCTTTTATGCTCATTCCGCAGTTCTTCTTGGTTTGCTTTCGTTTTTGGGATTTAGGTGAGTTTGGTTAAAAGAAGAGAAAAATAGGTTTTTATTCTTTTGTTTCTCCAAATCCCCTAGCCGCCCAACCCATTCTCTGAAGCTTCTTGCCGTGTGTTTTCTCCCAAGCTTCGCTGTCTCTTTCTTCCCGGGTAGGTATTCCCGATCTATTTTTCTCTCTTTCGTTTTTTGTGTTGATCTTGCTGGCCGAGAGAAGAGATATGAGTTTTGGTTTTGTTGCAGCTAGCCAAGAAGACCAGCAGCCCCATCGCTCAGCCCGTCGCAGCCGAGTAGCCCCTGTAACGCCCTTGTACCCCCATCGCCCAGCAGCAGATCTCGTCGCACGCCCATCGCCCGCAGCAGCAGATCGCGTCGCATTCCCAGCCCCCCAGCAGTTCGAGCGCCATCGCAACCCAGCCGCGTCGCTTTACCCGTCACGTCGCAGCCTCGCGCTCCGTCGTCGCGCAGCACTGCCACGCACCAAAGACACCCAAGCAGCCCCGGTGTTGTGGTACTGCCCGTCGCAGCGTGCAGCTTTACCACACCAAAGACGCCAAACAGAGCCTAGCGCGCCCGACACAGCCCGTCTCGTCACACCCCGCCCGACCGTGCCTTGTGAGTTTCTCCCGAGCCGAGCCCTGTTTATATTGTTATTTAAGTGCTCTAGGTTGTGATAATTGTTGTTGTGTGTTAGGTCCCCGATAGCTAGCGCGAGTTCGTTTGCAGCATAGGACCTTTGTGTGTTATTGCCTTCCGACCAAGGTAAGGATTTCTTACCGGAGTTGTGTGGGCCCTGCGATATATTCTGTGATTGCTGTTTGTATGTTTGCTTGTGTTTATCAGCATGTTAGTGGATAGGAGCTCTATTATGAATTCTGACTGGCATGATTCTCGTATTGCTTCTCATGTTAATTCCATGCTAGGTTGTTCTGTTCTGGCATGCTCGTTATCTGTTCTTACTTCGTAGTATCATGCTAGGTTCATTGTTTTTGCTGAGCACGTATTGAACTGTTAGCTGTTATCTGTTTATAGTTTAGAATTCTGATAGGTAGCATCATCCAGGCGAGGATGCATAACGTAACTTGCATCCGTGGCAGGGACGTGCGAGGCAGTACTCCGTCCCTGATCCATCGTTAGGGTTTAGCTAACCCTAACGACAACCCAGTGCAATCTTGGTTGAGGGTGGCAGACTATTAAATGCCCCAACAGTCGGGGGAATGACGAGGCATTGCCTTGTCCCCGACAGTCGACACGTCCTCAGCGTGTCGGCAGTATCCCTTGATTTCCACCTGATAGGGCAAGGACCGGTTCCTGGTGTAAGCCTACCACGACCGGTTTCTTAGCCTCAGGTGCGGTGGTACAAGCTAACATAGTCATAGTGTCCTGGTCTCACACCACTATGTTCAGTGACACCGATCCAGAGATTTGTTAGGCATGCGTACTGGACCAGGGCACCATGCCCTAGACCCAGCACCTCCCTGGTTTGCAGCAGCATGCGGTGCTCGCACACGCTCATTACAACGCCGACTAGAGAGCTCCTCGGGATCTTGTGTTCAGTGCACCTTTGGTATCGACAGTAGGAAGGTTGAGGCCGAGACTAGTTTCTCGTATAGTATCGTATCGCGTTGTAGTTTTCCGGAGTAAGACCTTATGATGGCAACCGAGGTTATCTATGGAGTAAAGTGATGTGCTCTCTTCTGTGTTTATATTCATAGCTTGCATACATTCTGCTAGATGACCAGTTATATCGTATTGTACCCCGGTTGGGGATTCTTACTGAGTAATTCGTTACTCGCCCTTATTATGTGGTTTTCTAGAGGTAACCATGGTGCGAGACAAGATGGCTGAAGGAGGGGCTGCTGATCATGGAAACCAACTGTTAAAACTCTGAGTCTTATGTTTATGTTTCTTTATGTTTTAATGTCCTCTGAATGCATGTAGTTGGGCACGGAACCCTAAGGTTGTTTTCTGGTTGTTTTTAGGATTCTGGCACTCATGTAAACTTGTAACGGCCCGGGTTTCCGTTAATTGTAAAATAAGATTTAAAAAAGTGATTCCGGGAGGATTCGATCCCCTAACCTTAAAGGGGGGGGGGTTTGAAAGCTCAGATTTAAATTAGGAAATAAGTCGCGTCAGCTGGGACTCGAAGGAGGAAAGCCCTGAGAAGGGATTTTAGGTCACCAAATCTTACTTAAATTAGGAAAAAGGAAAAGAAATCAAGAAACCCTATCTCACCCTTGCTCTTGCCGAATTCACCATCACTCACCCTTACTCATGCCGAATTTACTCCATCTTTCCTGCCGTCTCTCCAAGAATCAAGAATCGAGAGCCCGTCGCCGCCAGAAGCCCATGCATCGCCCAGCCGAGCAGCCCTGCATCGCCTAGCCCGTCGCCGCCAATAGCCCTTGCATCGGCAAGCTTGTCGCACGCCAGCAGCAGATCCGTCGCCTGTATCGCGACATCGCCAGCAGCCCAGCCGCTTCTCCCGCTCGCCGTCCTAGCGCAAGCTCGCCGCATCCCTCGTTTGCTTCTACACGCACGCGCCTCGCGCCGTCGCCATGAAGCTCCGCGCCTCAACGCCCACACGCGGCGTGCGGCTCGGTGCCCAGCTCCACGAGCAGTCGTCAGCAGACGCATCCTCTGCCGCGCCCAGCATGTTCGCCCCAGACGCACATCCTACCAGCCCACTTGCCTCCGAGAGCCTATTTTTCCGAGAGAGTTGGATAGGAGTCATGTTTTCTCTTGATGGCATGTTTGTTTTCCATTCGTATTCAGTTAGTTCCATGCTAGGGTTTTCTTATCCT
This sequence comes from Sicyos edulis, assembly GCA_036507275.1. Taxonomy (NCBI): domain Eukaryota; kingdom Viridiplantae; phylum Streptophyta; class Magnoliopsida; order Cucurbitales; family Cucurbitaceae; genus Sicyos; species Sicyos edulis. Next base: position 27,573,471 of record CM071852.1, read on the forward strand.
GGCATATCCATGTTTCCTGTTCGTATTCTGTTAGTTTCATGCTAGGATAGCAAGTAGTGTATGTTGTCTGATTATTAGGCTAGTTTGTGTTCTGTACTTAGGAGACTGTTAGGGATTATTAGTTAGGTTCCGCTTGGGTAAGTCCCCGTTGGGCGCCAATGCGTTGCTAGTGTATGTAAGTCCCCGATGGGCACTACACTGCTGGCTTTATGTGTAAGTCCCCGATTGGCATCATAAGGTTGCTAGGGAGTGTAAGACCCTGATGGGCATCTCAGTGTTCCTAGCTGGAGTAAGACCCTGATGGGCATCCTAGATGTGTAAGACCCCGTTGGGCATCATTTATTTGTGGAGTAAGACCCCGATGGGCATCTGTATGTGTAAGACCCCGATGGGCATCATTGATTTGTGGAGTAAGACCCCGATGGGCATCCGTGTGTGTAAGACCCTGATGGGCATCATTGATTTGTGGAGTAAGACCCCGATGGGCATCCGTATGTGTAAGACCCCGATGGGCATCATTGATTTGTGGAGTAAGACCCCGATGGACATCCATATGTGTAAGACCCCGATGGGAATCATTGGTTTGTGGAGTAAGACCCCGATGGGCATCATTGTGTGTAAGTCCCCGATGGGCATCACTGTGTCTAGCAGGAGTAAGACCTCGATGGGCATCCTTGATGAATAAGACCCAGATGGGCATCATCGCGTCCTAGGTTGTGTAAGACCCCGATGGGCATCATGGTGTAGAACCTAGGGTAGGTTGTAGCTGTAAGCCCTTGAATAGGCAAGCTTTAGGAGTGGCATATAGCCTAAACCAACTGTTTTGTTCTAAGTCATTGTATGGTTGCATGTCGGTGTGCTAAATGAGATGTTTTCGTATTGCACCCCGGTTGGGGATTCTTACTGAGTGACTCGTTGCTCACCCTTATTTTCTGTGGTTTTTCCATCAGGTAACTTGGGACAGAGGCTGGATGACTAGGAGGAGGCTGCTAGATGATCATGGATGGCTGAACTCTGAGACAAACTTTTATCTTTTCTTTTATTTTGGTTTAGCATGTAGTTGGACTTGAGTCCTTAGGAAATCATTCATTCAAAAACTTGTTTAAGAATTCTCGAACCGTTTTCTTTGATTTTAAGCAAGTACTGATCAGTCACTTTACTTGTTGGTTTTACTTAATGGATTTATGGATTTGTCTTAATTTTGTTGATTGAAAAGTCTTAAATTGGTACTCTAAATGGTGATTTTATATTCTCAATCATGCATGCTAAGTAAGGATTTAGGTTAGAGACCGTTTTTCGGGTCGGGTCCTTACAGTTGGTATCAGAGCTCAGAGTCATAGGTTCTGTAGACTGACCTGCAGTTGTAGGTTGTTTTCCATGATCATCAGCGCTCCAACAGCCATCAGGTATGTCCGTAAGTTTAGGGTTAAGGGTTAAGAATTACAATACCGTTTGCACTTCGCATGTACATGAGTTGTTGTTGTAGAGTAGGGACAAGCAGGTTCTGACTCGTTGTTGGTTTGGGTGTAGATTGTCAGCATGCCGATTACCCGTAGAGGGCAGGGAGGCCCGAGGCCGACCACCCAAGGCATTCATATTGATTCTGACACTGGAGGGACGTCGTCCCACACCGAGGCTGATGTTAGGCCACCTGCAGGCCCTTCTGCTGTGTTGCCTAGAGAGGGCGTGGAGGCAACTGAGCCTCGAGAGGCTGCACCGGAAGCAGCTTTTGTGGAGTCCATGAGGGCTCTTATGGTTGGACTGCTAGCTGACCAGAGGGCTGACCAGAGAGCTGAGACGCGGGCTTTGTTAGCCGCGCAGAGGAAGAGTCCCGAATTCAGATAGATTAGTTGACCGAGATGGTTCAGCAGAGGACTGTAGTGCCACTAGCACCGCCAGCTCCGCATGAGCCGATCGTGAATGAGGCCGTTGTGGCGGAAGGTGCTGAGGATTTGGGCAAGTGGCTGAAGGATTTTGTCAAGTGGAAGCCCGAGAAATTTAGTGCCCCTGGAGATCCGTTAGTAGCTGCCAGATGGATTGCTGAGTTAGAGTACACATTCATGGTGATGGCTTGTCCTAAGGTGCAGCGAGTCCGTTGTGCAGCTCACGTGCTAGTTGGTACAACTAAGTGGTGGTGGGATTCCACTTTGAGTGAGAGACCAGCTGGGTCTCTACCTGCCACCTGGGATTTCTTCAAGGCTGAGTTCATGGCAAAGTTTATCAGTGAAGAAGCCCAAGAGAAGATGATTGAGCTGTTTTCAAACTTAAAACAGGGGTCTGATTCGATCGAGGTCTATGAGAAGAAGTTTTTGAGTATGGGTACTTTGCTGCTGCAGATTGATTGCTACCCCGAGTCAAGATCCAGAACGGCCCGATTTTCTATTTCGGTTACCCGGTGATTTTGGGTCATTATTCGGATGTTCGGATGGGCCGTTAGATTTGCTTTTTAACCCTTAGGGGTATTTTGGTCTTTGGGCCCCTGGTCGTGGTTTTGAGGATTTTCAAGATTTGGGGCCATTCCTGCCTTCATCGAAGTTTGGTGGTTGTTGGTTGCAAGACCCAAGCAGTTTGGGCAAGTTGTTTGGGAGTTTGGAGGTATTTTAGTTATTGGAAAAATTAATGGGTTTTTTAGTGCTTCCATTGGGATTTGAACCCTTGCCCTAAATGGTTTTGGGAGTTTGTAAGAAAAAGAGTTTTTTTTAAAAAAGAAAAGTTTGCTTGGGCCGGGTTTTGAAAGAGGAAGCTTTGGGAAGGGATTTTAGACCCATTTAAATTAGGAAAAGGGAAGAAAATCAAGAAAATCCCTTTCCCCTTGTTTTGCAATCTCTCTCTCTCTCTCTCTCTCTCTCTCTCTCTCTCTCTCTCTCTCTCTCCTTGCCGACCTCAGCAAGAAAACCCAACCCTAGCCACTCCGCCCAGACGCGCCGCGCCGCCTCGCATTAGCCCTGCACAGCCCATGCCCAACCGTCTGCACCAGGCCGCGCCGCACAGCCCTGCCACTCGCCCGATCGCGGCAGACCGCCCCGGCACCGAGCGCCCAGAGCGCGCGCGCCGCCCGCACCAGTCGCCAGACGCGCCGCCCCGCCACGCACCAGGCCGCCCTGCACCGCGACGCCCAGCGCCGCCCACGCGCCATCCTCGCAGACCCGATGCCTCGCGCCGTCCGCCGTCGCCGCGCACGCGTGCCGTTCAGCGTTCGCTCCAACAAGATCGCGCCGCGCCAGCAAGAACGCCTCAGCACGCGCCCTCGCTTCGCTTGCGCATCAGCACCGCCTTGCCGTGCGGGTTGGGCCGAAACCTTGGATATTCTCGATCGGTATTTCTCGAGTCTTTTCTCCTTTGGGCATTAAGTTGCTGGCTGCTGTTGATCTATTTAGGATGTTTTTATTGTATGCCTAGGTTGCTCGGGTTCGCTTTAAAGCTCGAGGGTCGTTATTTGATTGTGAAAGTTATTTCTGCTTCTTCCAGGTAAGGATTTCTTACCGTGGTTGTGTGGACCCTGCGATATTATCATGATGTGCTTTGTATGCTTGTTGATTGTTATGAGCATGATAGTGATAGGGTATCTATGTTTGATCTCTTGCTAGCATGTTTGCTTGATGTACATGTTAGTGCCATGCTAGGTTCGTTCTTCCAGCATGCTATGGTTCCTGCTTTAAGTTCGTAGTATCATGCTAGGTTATGTGTGATTGATGTTGATATGTATGTTTAGCCAGGAATCACTTACTATGTACTCTTAGCTAGTGTAGTAGGGTTTGTCATCATCCAGAGGCTGAGAGCGGACATAACGTACTTTGTCCTCACCGGTCGGGAGTAGAGCGAAGCATAACGTACATTGCTTCCCCCCGGCAGCCGATGTGGATTTAGCTACCACATCGGCATAAGCCTAGTTTGTAGCCTGCTAGAGCGGAACCCCGCCAGCGGTGCAAGCCCGCCTTGGCGGTTCTTAGCTTCGTGTCGGTGGTACAGCCGCACAGATGAGTGTCGAGGGCCTCGCACCATCGTGTTCAAAGTGACACCGCTTCCGAGTCTTTAGGCATGCGTGCACTGGCCCGCGTAGTTTGTACCTAGGCCCCACATTTACGCGGTTGCGGCGGCATGCGGTGTGCGCGCACACGCGTTAGTCGGCCAGTTCGGAGAGCTCCCGAGCTAATGTTCGTGAGTACACCAGTTCCTTCCGATTTAGAGCGGACTTGGGTACTCTCCGGTAGTCCGCATTTATTAGCGAGGGTAAGAGGCCCTTGAGGACACCCATTGGGATTGGTTTTTGAGCTAATCATATGGTCGAGGAAGAAAGACCCTCGAGGGTGTCGGACATCTTTGGGATCGGTTTTGAGGTGATCAATTGGCCGAGGAGAAAGACCCTCGGAGATGTCCGGGATTGGTTATGAGAACCAATCATTAGGGCCGAAGTAGGAGACTTCCGAGGATGCGGATTCTCGCCTTGTAAGCTCGTTGAGCTATGATCCGTGTTGGTGCTTTGTTTGCATGTATACTAGGGTGCCGATGATTGATGTATCGTATTGTACCGGTTGGAGATTCTTACCGAGTATGTTTATACTCACCCTTATTTCTCGTGGTTTTTCCACCGTGTAACTTGGGACAAAGACCGGACGGCTAGCGGAGGGAGTTGATTGATCATGGGAGCGCCCGACACTCTGTCTTTTATTGTTTGCATAATTTGTTCAAAGATGTAGACGAACAGAGTCCTAGGGGATGTTTTTAAAAGTTGTTTAAATTGTATTGTATGATTTCATAAACACACGCCTGTGCTTGTTTTACTTTGTTGGTTTGCTTAAATGAAGGTTGTTGTTTATGTTTTAAGTGTCCCCGCTTTTAAATGTTTTGAAAGGTTTTAAATATGAGCACTAAACCGCTTGATCAAGTATTTAACTTGCATGCTGAGTGAGAACCTAGGTTTAGGACCGTATTTTGGGTCGGGTTCTTACAGTTGGTATCAGAGCACAGAGTCATAGATTCTGTAGACTAACCTGCTTTGTAGGTTGTTGCCCCCATGATCATCAGCACTCCGCGGCCGTCAAGTTTGTCTGAGTTCATTAAGCTAAGGGTTTTATTTTACAATACTGCATCTAGTTTACATGTGTTCCCTTGTTTGGCAGTGAGAGCCCCAGCGTGGGCTAGCTTCTATGCTTTGTGTAGATTGCCAGTATGTTGATTTCACATAGAGTAGCAGGGACGTTTGGTATTTCCAACCGAGGAGTTGGACTGTTCATGTTGATGATGAGACCGCGTCCAGGGTTGTCTAGACCCGTAGGCCACCTTTGGCCCTGGCAGATGAGTTTCCAAGAGTAGGGGGGTCGAGGCTAGCACGCCTCAGAGTGTGACTCCTTGAGCAGAGTGTGCTCCAGCCATGAGGGAGTTGATGGCAGGTCTTATAGCTAACAGAGAGCAGAGACCCAGGCACAATTTGTAGCGCGTAGTGAGGAGTCTTGGCCACACAAAGCCCAGCTGGAAGAGTTTATTTAGGAGACACCCCTCCTACTAGCTCCAGTAACCCGGGAGGTTCTCGGGAGGGCTTGATCAGCAGGTTTATGCTGATAAGATAGTTGGCGTTGATCGAGCCGCCAAGTTTGGCAAGTGGGAGCCTGTAGAGCTGGATGTTTTTTAGACCTACTACTGGCAGCGAGGTGGTTGGCCAGGATCGAGTTTATCATCCAAGTGTTGGGATGACCTGGTGTTCAGAGGCCGATGACCTGATGTTCAGAGGTCGAGGCGTGCCGTTCTGGTATTGTTTGATGCAGCAGTGTGGTGGTGGAAGTCCCTGTGAGAGGCGGACCAACAGAGTCTCCACCAGCCACCCGGTCGATTGGCAAGCTGCCAGGTTAGTAGCTTTTGAGGAAGATGTAGAGACATCTTGTCCTCCTGCAAGCCTGCAGTCGTTTTGCAGCCAGTTCTTTAGTACCCTCGTAGCCAGGGTGTAGTGTGGAGGTTGCTTGTCAGGACTTAACCCATCCGTGGATTCTAGTTGGCTAGTAGAGAGAAGCACCTTGTGTTGGCATGTTCCAGATGTGGAGCTAGGTGCTGCCACCCGAGGAGTTGGCCTGAGCTTTTGTTGAGCATCGAGTGGGATGCAGGAGTTGGCCTAAGCTATTGTTGAGCATCGAGTGGGATGCAGGAGTAGGCCGTGGCATGTCTGTTAGGCGAGATGCCAGAGATTAGGCTGCTCGAGTGTTTGGACTCTTGTGTTGAGTGCCTTTGCCCCGTCACTTGAAGTGTGACCTTCCCTATCCTCAGAGGGGCATAAAGCTTGTTTTGGGCTGATTTGTGTTGTAAAGGATGTTGTGCCTGTTGGCACCAAGCTTTGAGAGGAGGCCTAGATTCGGGCCAGTTGGCACTTTTGGTGCAGATGGTTCCATGCCCGCCCTGAGTATAGCATCCCCACCAACCTTGTACCCATTTTTCTGAAGTTGCATCTGTTTGGATTGCTTAAGAGATCTAGCTCGGTGGTAGTCAGAGAACTACAAGTGTGAGGTCGTTCGAGGGAAAAGTAGGAGCTTTTCAGTGTCACCGAGAGTTGGGTGCAAAGGATGCTGTAGGTTGGTGAGGGCTAGCGCGTCCGAGTTCTCGCGCTTGTGTGTGGGCTTGTGAGCCAGCTTGATGGTAGTGTGTTTTGACTACCCTTGGAGTTACCCTAATATGGGTAGAGTTGGCATCGAGGATGCGTGGTTGATCCAGTGTTAGAGCCATGAGTTGGATGGTTGAGTGGAGCATTTAGTGGGCACATTGGTATGAGGTATGTCAGCTTGGTGTAGTTATGCTCTTGTAAGAGTGAGTTGACCAATGTAGCTTTTCGTGGTGAGTTGACCTCGAGTGGTTTGAACTTTTGTTGCTCATTTGCTAGTTGTGGCTCTATTGGGAGGCAAAAGTTGCCTTGTGTGAGAGTACTTGTTGAGTTTGGATCTTAAGGAACCAAGTTGAAGCTGTACACGCCGGTGTACTTTTGTGTAGCTCGTTTCGTGGTTATGTTTCAGGAACCACGAGAGGTTCGTGTTGAGGAGCCAATGCTCAGTCTTTGAGTTGTCAAGGCTTTAGTCCTTGGCAACTGCCCTAGCTTTGGTTGTAAGGATGCCGTGCTCGTAGCCGGGTTGTTGTTTAAGAAAGTTTTGCTAGTTGGTCCTTGCCCTGGTTAGAGTTCAGTTGGAACTGAACAAGAGCGGTGGTAGCAAAGCCGCGCAGTTTCTGATCTTCATGGCCAAGAGAGCTGTTCGGATCCTTACCATGGGCATAAGGTATGTTGTGGCTGATGCTTGAGTAGGAGAATGACGCATTCTGTAGCGTTTCCGGTTCTCCAGGTTTTCAAGAAGTTGGTGTTGGCCAGCGTAGTTGAGATGCTGGAGAGGGTTGTGCCCGTGTACCTGGTTGTCTGTTTAGATCGTTTGATGACCGTGTGTGTCGGAGGGTGATCGGAGGATCCCTAGGTTGTGGAGAGCCTCTCCAGAGCTCAGTCAGACCCAGGCAGTGTCCTTGGGTGAGTTGCTGGCAGATTTGGTAGTCTAGCAAGCTAGTGCTTGTTTGGAGTAGAGTCCGGATTGGTTCCGGTGAGGTGGCTAGTTGGTGCTTGGTGTTGACCAAGATTTGGTTCCCTTTTTGTTTCAAGAGCTAGCTCGGTTCGAGCAGAGGGCGTTGCCCTGAGGACTTGTTTCTAGTCAGGAGGTTTCAGGAGTTGACCCCTCCCTCGGTGGTTGAGTAAGTTCTGCTAGTTCTGGATTGGTGGTCCAATCAGTTGGGTTTTCCCTTGGGTGTTGCTTCCAAGATAGTTGGTTGTTGTTGCCCTTGGGTTTGAGCTAGTAGTCGAGCGCGTGTGTGAAGTTTCGCCGCCTTCAGAGTTCGCTTGCCGGGAAATCGTTCCCGTTTAGAAAGGAGTCGGCGTAGCTCCCTGAGTTGTGTAGTTGATCGAGTAGCGCAGATGGTTAGCCCAATGAGGGGTCCCTGCATTGTGTTGTTAGCAAGCGAAAGTTGTTTGTCCCCGCAAGGGCGGAGGCCAGCCAGTTTAAGAGTTGAATTTTTGCTGGAAAGTTGTTGGTTCTTTGGGGTTTGAGGAACCCCTAGTTTCCATGGTGGTTGAGTTGCACCATGGATGCCAGCCGCAAGTATTATCTTTGGAGATAGCCTCGTCAGTTCGTATTCCTTGCGATGTTCCGAGTGTGGAGTTTCTAGTCGCAAGATGAGTTAGGCCTAGGCTAAAGGAAGAAGTTCTTTGAGTAGCCAGTTGGACTTAAAAGTTGAGTGGTAGCTTGGAGGCGAGCTTTGCTCGTTATGAGCATGGTTTGAGTTTCTGCTGAGCAAGCCTTTCTCGGGCTTTACTTTTAGTTGTTGTGCATTCGCAGTTGGCATTTTACCTGAGCCACAGTTGAGTGAGTTGGCACAGAGGTGCCGTGGCATTGGTTGGTAAAACCCTTGAGTTGCTATCCTCAAGCTATTGTGTTGCTAGTAGCCGTGTGTTGTTGTAAAGACCCGACCCAAAAGGGGCTCTAAATGGGCCTTTACCCCAATGCATGTATTGAAAATAAAAGACATTATGAAAAATATATTTCGGATCCCAAGTAAAAGCAGAAACATTCAACAACCAAAACATACATTTCTAAAAGCATACTCACGATCGGAGAGATTTATTTAAACCATTTAAACAATCCACAAGTACAAATATTTGGAATCCATAAAACGTAAGAAAACATCCTAAGGGCCGTGCCCGTCTACATGCATTCAGGGAAATAACAAAAGTCAAGAGTCATGATATAATAAAATGGTCGGAGATGACAGCAGGATTCCATGATCACAGCTCCTCCTTGACCATCCTGTCTCCCGCCTTGATTACTGTGGAAACCCACGAGAATAAGGTTGAGTAACGAATTACCCCAGTAAGAATCCCCAACCGGGGGTACAATACGGTATACATGATCATCTAGAAGAATGTATGCAAGCTATGAGTACAAACACAGAGCGGAGCACATAGCTAAGTCCACACTTGGACCTCGAAAGCCAACTCGTGGTCTTAGTCCGGAAAATACCACACAACACACTATACGCGCTACACGGGAACAAGTCCCGGCCTCGGCGACTCATCGTCGTCACGAAAGGTGCACTCGCTCAAGATCCCGAGGAGCTCTCGATCGGCGTTTGTAATGAGCGTAAGCGCGCACCGCATGCTACCGCAAACTGGGGAAGTGCCGGGTCTAGTGGCAAGCGCCCGTGTTGATCACCATGCCTAACTAAATCTCCGGATCGGTGTCAGCGACATAGGGTGTGAGACACGGACACGTGAACTATGTCACTGTACCACCGCACCTCGTGCTAAGGAACCCGGTCGTGGTAGGCTTACACCGAAGCGGTCCTTGCCCTAACAGTGGCAATCAAGGGCTACGGCCGAACACGCCGAGGACGCGTGTCGATCGCCGGGGCGAGGCAATGCCAAGTCATCATCCCGACCGTTGGGGCATTTAACGATCGCCACCCTCACCCAAGATTGCGAGGGCACCGTTAGGGTTAGCTAAACCCTAACGGGATCGTGGACGAGTACCATCTCGCACGTCCCCTCGTCGGGGATGCAAGTTACGTTATGCATCCGGCCCGGATGATGCTACCTACTTGAACTCTAAACCATAACAATAATAACAATTCAATCAATGCGGTCAATACGTGCTCAACAGATACAAGGAACCTAGCATGATACTACGAAGCAAGAGCAGATATCGAACATGCGAGAAAGGAACAACCTAGCATGGGCTAACATGAGAAACAATACAAGAGTTCATGCGATCAGAATTTGAACAGAGCACCTAGGGCTAAACATGCTAATAATCATACACAGCATACAAAACAACAATCACACATATACCTGCGAGGCCCACACAACTCCGGTAAGAAATCCTTACCTTGGTCGGGAGGCTTCTACACACAAATCCTAAGTCATGCGGAACAATCCCGAGCTAGCGGCGGGAACCTAGCAAACCAATAATAATCAGCATCTAAAACGTCTAAACAACAAAAAAAGCAAGCAAGCTCGGCTCGGGAACTCACGCGCACGCGGCGACACGAGCTTGGAGGCTGGCGGCGAGCGGGCACGGCGCAGGGCGGGCGCTGGCCGCCGTGGCTGCACGGCAGGCGGGGCGCCGCGCACGACACGCACGGATGATGCATGAGGGACGCGCGCGCGCCGCGCTGGCGTCTGGCGCGGCAGCGACGATGCGGCGCGCGGGTGAGGCGCGCGGCGCGCTGGCGCTGGCGTCTGCTGCTGCGCGCGCGATTTGGCACGATCTGGCGGCGATGGCGCGGCGGCAGGGGCGCTTCAGCAGATCTCGGGAGACACGTGAGCGATGGCGTCGCGGCAGGCCGCTTCAAGCGATCCGGGCGACCTAGTGAGCGATGGCGTCGCGGCAGGGTCGCTCAACGGATCTGGGCGATCCGTGCGATCGCAGGGCGAATCAGGCCGCTTCTGCTCTTTGGCGCGATCCGGCGTGGCGATCCGGCCGGTGACGCGTCGCGACGATGGCTGCTTGGCCGGGCTTCTCTACCGGGTTGCAATCAACACAACACACACACACACACCTCTTTTCACTTGGCCAAAAGCACACCAAACGGATGAGAAGAAGAAGAGGAAGATCAATACCTACTCGGAATGATGATGAACGATCCAAGGGAGGCTGCAAGGATGAAGAATCGGCAAGGGCTATGGGAGAGGAGAGCTTGTGCGGCCAAGAGGAGATTTGGAGAAGAAGATGGAATAAACCTAATTCTATTTCATTTAACCAAATGCACCAAAACTCCAAAATCCAAGGTTAACTAAGATGTGATGCGAGAGAAAGAGCAACAAGAGCACCTAATGGCTCAATTGGCACACAACTCTACAAGCTTCCGGGAGACCGGGTTCAAACCCTACTGCAAAGACAAATTCCTTTATTTTTACTTTTGCATCAAACCTTGCTCAAACCAAACCACAAACCCCTCCAAAACCTACATAAAACCATCCAATAATTTTAGTAGCTGGAAAAGACACAAACGACACGACGGCCCGACCAAATTTCCAAATTACCCCTAGGGCATACGGAACCGGGAAGAAAAACACGGGTCGTTACAATATTCCCTCCTTTTTATGACTTTCGTCCTCGAAAGTTCTTAAGACAGAAATAGCTCAGAGGTAATGCAATCTCATCTCGTCTTCCCGCTCCCAAGTGGCTTCCTCGGAACCCGATTCTTCCACTTTGAACCTTTACCAAACGAATCTCGCGATTACGCAACGTCTTGGTCTCAAAGGCAAGGATCCTCTTTGGCTTCTCCTCGAAGTTCAAATCCTCATTCATTTGCAAAGGCTCAAAGTCCACAATGTGCGACGTGGTCGGCACATATCTTGCCTCAACATCGATACATGAAAAACACTATGCACCGATAGTGACGGAGGTAGGGCTAACCGGTAAGCAACTCTGCCAATCCTCTCTAGGATCTCAAATGGACCAACAAAGCGGGGACTCAACTTCCCACGCTTACCAAACCTCGAACACCTCGCATCGGAGCAACCTTAAGGAACACATCATGCCGACCAACCTCAAACTCCAAATCTCGACGCCGAACATCGGCGTAACTCTTCTGCCTGCTCACGAGTTTGTCAACATACGAGCTCTAATCTTCTCGCAATGCACCATTGGTCAAGCTGCGAGAACTCGGGACCCAAAACACATCTATCACCAACCTCTTCCTGAACACGGGGGACCGAAATAACGCTTACCATACAATGCCTCGAATGGAGCCATCAGAATCGTCGATCGTAATCGTTGTTATAGGCAAACTCCATCAGGATGAATCTGGTCCCAAGCGCTCGGGAAATCCAACACACAAGCCCTCAACATATCCTCGAGAATCGATTCACTCTCTCGGTCGACCATCCGTCGAGGGTGAAAAGTCTGTCTTTGGCGCACTCTGTGCCCAAACCCTTACCGAGCGCTCTCGAAACGAGAAGTGAACCGCGAGTCACGATCGGACACAATCCTCACCAGGCACACCATGATAAAGGATGATCTGCTCCAAAAACAAGCTGCATCGCTTTGTTCCACGGTATAAGTGTCTCTACCGGGAATGAAGTGTGCGCTCTTGGTCAAACGGTCGACTATCACCCAAATCGAGAGAACTTCCTGAGTCCTTGGCAAACCAGAGATAAAGTCAATGGAGATCTCTTCCCATTTCCACCGGGTACACTCGGTGTTTGCAACAAACCACAGTGGCCTCTGCACAGGTGCCTTCACTTGGCGACAAGTGAGACACCGGGTGACAAACTCGCCATATCTCTCTTCATTCCCATCCACCGGAAAGGTCCGCTAAGGTCTCGATACATCTTGGTACCCCGGGGTGCCAAGCAAAAGGGAAGGCTGTGGGCCTCCGAGAGCAACTCGCTCGCAAACCCGCAATGTCCGGAACACACAACTGGCCTCTATAAGTCAACCCACCATCATGCCGTGAATATACAAAGTCAAAGTCACCGTCGGCACTAACTCTATCAACCAATCTCTTAAGTGCGGGTCACCCAGCTGGTTGTCTATAATCCATTTGCCTAATCGACGGCCGAATAGTCAATCGAGCTACCTGGCGGTAACCTCACCCAACAACACTGCAACCTCGGCCCGCTCGAACTCTCTCAGTAAACTGGTGGGAACTCAACAACGCCGCGCGAGTGCGGCGTCTTCCTACTCAAAGCATCGGCCACTACATTGGCTTTACCGGATGGTACAAAATCTCATGATCATAATCCTTTACCAACTCTAACCATCTCCTCTGCCTCATATTCAACTCCTTTCGAGTAAAGCAGATACTTGAGGCTCGGTGATCGGTAAACATCGAATCCGCTCACCATACGGTAATGCCTCCAAATCTTGATTGCAAACACCATCACGCCAACTCCATATCATGAGTCGGGTAGTTCTCGCTCATACGGCTTGGTGACGGGAAGCATAGGCAATGACCTTCCCGTCTTTGCATCAACACACAACCTAATCCAAACTTGGAAGCATCTTTGTAGACCACGAAACCACTGTCCTCTCCGGATCGCCAACACAGTCTTTGAAGTCAAACTACGCTTGAGCACAGCAAAGCTCTCATCACACCTCATCGCCCCAAACAAACTCGACACCCTTCCTCGTCGGACGAGTGAGGGGCGAGGCTATAGCGAGAAAAGTCCTTGACGAACCGACGGTAGTAACCTCGCCAAACCAGAAAGCTGCGAATCTCGGCAGAATGAAGTCGGCTTGGCCCATAAACTCACGGCCTCAATCTTCGCGGGGTCCACGGCTATACCATCTCTCGAAACCACGTGGCCTAGGAAGGCCACCGCTCCAACCAGAAATCACATTTGGAAAACTTCGCATAAAGTGGTTTTCCTCAAAGCCGCCAATACTCGCCTCAAATGCTCTGCATGGTCTTCTTTAGACCTCGAATAAATCGAGAATATCGTCAATGAACACGATGTGAAAATTTGTCCAAAAATGATTTGAACACCCTATCCATCATGTCCATGAACGCAGTGGGGCATTGGTCAATCCAAACGACATGACCACAAACTCATAGTGACCATATCTAGACACGAAAAGTCGTCTTAGGAATGTCGGCATCCACGATCCATGAATCGATGGTAACCGGATCTCGAGATCTATCTTGGAGAACACGGAAGCTCACGAAGGTGATTGAACAAATCATCGATCACGGGGCAACGGATACTTATTCTTCATTGTCACCTTATTAAGCTCGCGGTAATCAATACATAAGCGCATAGAACCATCCTTCTTTTTCACAAACAGAATCGGTGCTCCCACGGGACACACTCGGACGGATGAACCCTCGATCTAACATCTCCGCAATCGAATCTTGGTTCCTTTAACTCACTGGCGCCATACGATCACGGAGCCTTCGAGATAGGGAGGGTCCCTAGCTCGAGCTCAATTGTGAAGTCAACCTCTCTCTTGGGGAAACCCGTAACTCCTCGGAAACACGTCCGCAAACTCCCGCACGGCCGGTACACGATCAACGACATACGAGCGAGGGCGGCTCTTCCCGGACAACTTGGCTAGATAGCCCCAAGCTCCATGAGCTAGCAAACGACGAGTTTTCACGGTGACGACACCATCGGCGGGCAAACTCCACCCGGACTCCACGAAACTTAAAAGTGGGCCGACTGGCGGCCGAACACTACTTCTTTCCGGTGGCGGTCAATCAACGCGTGGTTAGTGACTAACCACTCCATACCAAGAATCACATCAAAACCGCTCATAGGCGTAACTATGAGCGTAGCCCTAAGCAACTCTCCGGATATCTCGATCCGGCCATCCCTAATCTTATCTCTAGCCAACATATTAACTCCAGAAGGAGTTGCAGCAGAATAACTCAAACCTAGAGGCTCTAGTCTTAACTTAGCATGCTCGGCCAAACAACACAGATACAAATGAATGCGTGGAACCAGAATCAAACAAGACAAATGCGCAGTGATCTAAAACAAGAAGCGTGCACCGCCACAACGGCATCCGTGCGCTCGGCCTCTGACGGTCGTAGCAAACACTCGACCTCGCTGCTATTGGCCGAATTGCCATAGTTGGTGATCACAAAACGGGCCATGTGCCCTCTCTACCACAACGGAAGCACAATCTAGGTCCAGCCGACAAGCTCGGCGTGGACTTTCCCACAAGTAGCACAAGCGGGAACTGCTGGGTCTCCTCGCTGCTGTCGGGGCTGAAACGGATTGGAGCTCTCATGATTCTCTGTTAAAGCGCCCTTGGCGGCTGGCGCCTCCCGAAAATCAAACTTCCTCTTCTCGCCCACAGTGCTGGGACGGGACGACCCGAGCAGAGCGGCAACAACCCGCTCGGCAGGATACTTCCCATTATAGATCGTGGCTAAGCTGGGATGGCCCTAGCATAAGTGTCGGGGGCACGAGCCACGACATCACGGGAAACACCCGCCTCAATCCAGATATGAACTTCCGAATCTTGACTCAGGGGTGGCAATCAAGCGAGGAGCAAAATATCCATACTCACGAGAACTTGCGCTCATATTCCTCAATGGAATCAGAACCCCTGCTTCGAGGTTCTGGAAGAGCTCCACCATCTTCTCTTGAGCCTCATCACCGATGAACTTTACCTTGAACTCGGCCTTGAAGAACTCCCAAGTAGCGGGTGGAGACCCGGTGGTCTCTCGCTCAAGGTGGACTCCTACCACCATCTCATTGTGCCTCCTAGCACATGAGCCGCACACCTCGGCCTCTAAATATCGGGGCACACCATGATCGGGAAGGTGTACTCCAAATGGGCAATCCACTGGCTGCCGCTAACGCATCACCGGTGGCATCAAACTTCAAAGCTTCCCTTCACAAAATCCTTGACCACCTACCCAATTCCTCGGCACCCTCGCCATATACGCGCCTCTGGGGCTACTTGCTCTGAGGAGCTGGAGGTGCTCTCGAGCTCTCTTTGAACCAATCGAGTCATTTTGCTCGATCTGGGCTCGGGACTCTTCCGGCTGCTACGCCAACAAGGCACAGGTCTCGCCCTCTGGTCACTCAACATGCGACCATAAAAGCCCTCATAGACTCAAGCAAACTCTGCTCCAAGAGCGATCTCACGGCCTTTCGATCGCCTCAACGCCCGCTCTAGGCGTAACGGGAGGAGCTGGCTTTGGTGGAATGCCATCGATCTCGGCTTGGGACGATGTCCTGCAGATGTCGAGATCCGATCCACGATACCTCGACCGCTCTCGAACCTCCTCTCCGATGCAGGTGATCGGCATCTTTGGCGATCTACATCCAAACCAACAACGAATCAAAACACACTGTCACCATTCCACAACACCAAACAAGGCATACACTAGATGATAGGTATTGTAAATTCTTAACCCTTTTCCTTTCTAAAACAATAAATCTAGGCGCACTGATGGTGCCAGTCTTTGGTGATCATGGAAGGATGACCTACAACAAAGGTCGATCTCTGAGAATCTATGACTCGAGCTCGATACCAACAGTAAAGACCCGACCCAAAAGGGGCTCTAAATGGGCCTTTACCCCAATGCATGTATTGAAAATAAAAGACATCATGAAAAATATATTTCGGATCCCAAGTAAAAGCAGAAACATTCAACAACCAAAACATACATTTCTAAAAGCATACTACGATCGAGATTTATTTAAACCATTTAAACAATCCACAAGTACAAATATATGTTGGAATCCATAAAACGTAAGAAAACATCCTAGGGCTCCGTGCCCGTCTACATGCATTCAGTGGGAAATAACAAAAGTCAAGAGTCATGATATAATAAAATGGTCGAGATGACAAAGAGGATTCCATGATCACGGCTCCACCTTCACCATCCTATCTCCGCCTTGATTACAGCGTGGAAAACCACGAGAATAAGGGTGAGTAACGAATTACCCAGTAAGAATCCCCAACCGGGGTACAATACGGTATACATGATCATCTAGAAGAATGTATGCAAGCTATGAGTACAAACACAGAGCGGAGCACATAGCTAAGTCCACACTTGGACCTCGGAAGCCAACTCGTGGTCTTAGTCAGGAAAATACCACAACACACTATACGCGCTATACGGGAA
The DNA here is from genome assembly GCA_036507275.1 of Sicyos edulis. Lineage (NCBI taxonomy): Eukaryota > Viridiplantae > Streptophyta > Magnoliopsida > Cucurbitales > Cucurbitaceae > Sicyos > Sicyos edulis. The sequence continues at coordinate 27,590,070 of CM071852.1, forward strand.
CAAGTCCCGGCCTCGGCTGACATCATCGATCACGAAAGGTGTGCGCTCAAGATCCCGAGGAGCTCTCGGCCGGCGTATTTGTAATGAGCGTAAGCGCGCACCGCATGCTACCGCAAACTCGGGAAGTGCCGGGTCTAGTGGCAAGCCGCCGTGTTCGATCCACCATGCCTAACTAAATCTACGGATCGGTGTCACCGACATAGGGTGTGAGACACGGACACGTAAACTATGTCGGCTGTACCACCGCACCGAGGCTAAGGAACCGGCCGTGGTAGGCTTACACCAGAAGCGGTCCTTGCCCTAACAGTGGCAATCAAGGGCTACTGGCCGAACACGCGAGGGCGTCGCGATCGCTGCGGGGACGAGGCAATGCCAAGTCATCATCCCGACCGTTGGGGCATTTAACGATCCGCCACCTCACCCAAGATTGCGGAGGCCACCGTTAGGGTTAGCTAAACCCTAACGGGATCGTGGACGAGTACCATCTCAAACGTCCCTATCGGGGATGCAAGTTACGTTATGCATCCGGCCGGATGATGCTACCTACTTGAACTCTAAACCATAACAATAATAACAATTCAATCAATGCATCCAATACGTGCTCAACAGATACAAGGAACCTAGCATGATACTACGAAGCAAGAACAGATATCGAACATGCGAGAATGGAACAACCTAGCATGGGCTAACATGAGAAACAATACAAGAGTTCATGCCGATTAGGAATTGTAGCGAGCACCTAGGGCTAAACATGCTAATAATCATACAGGCATACAAAACAACAATCACACATATACCGCAGGCCCACACAACTCCGATAAGAAATCCTTACCTTGGTGGGAGGCTTCTACACACAAATCCTAAGTGCGGAACAATCCCGAGCTAGCGAGCGGGAACCTAGCAAACCAATAATAATCAGCATCTAAAACGTCTAAACAACAAAAGAAACGAGCAAGCTCGGCTCGGGAACTCACGCGACACGGCGACACGAGCTTGGAGCTGGCTTGGCGAAGCTGGCACGGCAGGCGGGCGCAGCGCGCTACCTGGCACGCAGTGGTGGGGGCTGGCCGCGCTTACTGCACAAAGACGGCACGGATGCAGCGGCAGGACGCTGCGCGCTGCTGGCGTGGCGGCGACAGCGACGCGGACGCGGGTGGGCGCGCTGCGGCGCTGGCGTCTGCGCTGCTGCGTGCGCGACCGCACGATCGGCGAGCGATGGCGCGGCGGCAGGGCGCTTCAACAGATCTGGGCGACTGGTGAGCGATGGCGTCGGCGGCGGTCGCTTCACAGATCTGGCGCGACTGGTGAGCGATGGCGTCGCGGCAGGGCGCTCAACAGATCTGGGCGTCGTGCGAGTGCATCGGCAGGGGCGAATCGTGCGGCGGCGAGGGCGTCTGTCTTCTTGCTTCTTTGGCGCGATCCGCGTCGCGATCCGACCGGTGGACGTCGCGCGACGATGGTCGCTGTTTGGGCTTTCTCTCGGCTGGCTGCAATCAACACAAACACACACAACACACCTCTTTTCACTTGGCCAAAAGCACACCAAACGGATGAGAAGAAGAAGAGGAAGATCAATACCTACCCGGAATGATGATGAACGATCCAAGGGAGCTGCAAGGATGAAGAATCGGCAAGGGCTATGGAGAGGGAGAGCTTGTGCGGCCAAGAGGAGATTTGGAGAAGAAGATGGAATAAACCTAATTCTATTTCATTTAACCAAATGCACCAAAACTCCAAAATCCAAGGTTAACTAAGATGTGATGCAGAAAGAGCAACAAGAGCACCTAATGGCTCAATTGGCACACATCTCTACAAGCTTCCCAGAGACCAGGTTCAAACCCCGACTGCAAAGACAAATTCCTTTATTTTTACTTTTGCATCAAACCTTGCTCAAACCAAACCACAAACCCCTCCAAAAACCTACATAAAACCATCCAATAATTTTAGTAACTGGAAAAGACACAAACGACCCTGACGGCCCGACCAAATTTCCAAATTACCCCTAGGGCATACCTGGAAGACCGGGAAGAAAAACCTGGGTCGTTACAGTTGTTTTATTCCTTGCTGCTCGAGGTTTCCGTGAGAGGAATGTTGTTTGTTTTCCAGTCTGGCGATGTTCACCTAGGCCAGTGGCTGATCGGATTGCATTGGAAAGTTTGTTGTCGGCCGATGAGGGGCTCCAGTTTATTAGTTTGGCTGAGTGGAGCCTGTTCCTGGACCTTGTCGTTCAGGGGTGGCCGAAGCTGAAGTTTCAGCTACTGTGAGTGGTGGTAGCCATTTGGTGAACCAGAAAAGTGCCCCTTGGCTTTGGTGCTTCGATTTCTCGTAAGATGGTTGCTTAAGTGTTGTGGACGCGTGCTAATTGGAGAAGTTTGCCTTCAGGACCAGACGCCAGTTGGAGGTTCAATTGGATTTCGTTAAGGATTGTAGGCAAGCATTGGGGTTCGCAGGTCTCTTGTGAAGTAGGAGTAGGCTGAATAGTTTCGGGAACCCGAGAGGTTCAGTTGTTTGGTTAGCGTGGTGTAGAGTTGAGGCTGTTTGTTAACAGCTATGAGCCAGAGAAGTTACGCCGGTGCGCGGCGGAGAGTTTAGAGCTTGTGACCAGTCCTCGAGTTTGTTGAGAGTAGCGCCGTAGAAAGGCGTTCCGAGTTGGGTTAGCAGGGATAAGTGAGCCCTAGAGTCGTAAGACCGTTGAGAGTTGGTGCGAGTCAGAGGATGTGGCTCACCGACTACTTATCGCATGCTTGCTTCGAAGCTCAGTGTTAGTTCAGTTTTGGTTGAGATAGTTCGTGGCAGACTCGGTGTCTGTTGGTCTTGGAACCTTTGGGAACCCAAGAGGGTTCGGTTTCGAAGAAGGATTTGTGTTGTCTTAACCGGGAGCTTGGTTGGTTAAGAATCAGTGGAGTTTTCCTAGAGTTGTTTTCGTCTTAGGACTTTCGAGGACGAAAGTCTTAAAAGGAGGGAGTATTGTAACGGCCCAGTTTTCTATTTCGGTTACCCAGGTGAATTCGGGTCATTATTCGGATGTTCGAATGGGCTGTTAGAGCTGTTTTAACCCTTAGGGGTATTTTGGTCTTTTTGCCCCCGGTCAAGGTTTTGAGGATTTTCAAGATTTCAGGGCCATTCCTACCTTCATCGAAGTTTGGTGGTTGTTGGTTGCAAGACCCAAGCAGTTTGGGCAAGTTGTTCGGGAGTTTGGAGGTATTTTAGTTATTGGCAAAATTAATGGGTTTTTTAGTGCTTCCATTGGGATTTGAACCCTTGCCCTAAATGGTTTTGGGAGTTTGTAAGAAAAAGAGTTTTTTTTAAAAAAGAAAAGTTTGCTTAGGCTGGGTTTTGAAAGAGGAAGCTTTGGGAAGGTGTAACAACCCAGTTGACTATTCCAGTTTTCGAGGTGCCTTCGGGTCAAGATTCTGTTGTTTGGTTGGGTTTTAGAGCCGTTTGGACCCTTGGGGGTATTTTGGTCTTTTGGCTCCCCGGGCAAGATTTGTGGTTTTCAGGGTTTCGATGTAGCTCCTGCCTTTGTCGAGGCTTGTTTGTTGGTGGCTGCGAGTCCCGTGGTGTTTGGGCTAGTCGGTTGGATGCTCGGTTGTGGTATGGGCTTTGGCTAAGTGTTGGTTGGTTGTGTGCTTCCTTTGGGATTCGAGCCCGGGCCCTTAGTGTTGCTTTGGGAGTTGAATTTAAGTGAGTTTGATTTATTGGAAAAGATTGCTTCGGTCGGGTCTCGAAGGAGGAAGCCGGGAAATGGGATTTTAAGGTTTTTAAATGGATAAGGATGGATTTTGGATAAAAATCCCATTTATTCCCTTTTTCCCATTTTTCTTTTATTTTTCCTTATATTTTCTAAATTCCCATTTTTCTTTTATTTTTTTTCCCAAATCTCTTTTCTCTATCTCTCTCTCCCTCTCTCTCTCTCTCCCCGAGCCCCCCAGCCAACCGGAGCAGCCCCTTTAGTCGCCCAACCCAGCCAGCCCGAGCAGCCCCAGCCCTGCCCTACCCAAGTCGTGCCATCGCCAGCCACAGCTCGCCCGAGCGTCGCCCAACGCCTGGCCGCCCAGCTCGTGTCGCCCTGCACTGTGCCGTGTCGCCCGAGCTGCCCTCGCCGAGGCTCGCGTCGCCCAGCCACGAGCCGCGTCACAGAGTGCCAGGTCGCCCGCGCCCGTGTCGGCCAGATCGCGCGTCCTGTAGCCCGTCGCGTCGTGTCGCTCGCGCCCGCGTGCCGTCCCCTGTGTCGAGCCGCGCCGTGCTCCGTCGCCCAGCCGAGCAAGCGTTCGCGCCTGTCCGCGCGCAGCCCAGCGCTCGTGTTAGCGCGCCACAGCGAGCCCCCTGCTGCCCCAGCGCGCCCAGCCAGCCCCTTTGGTTGCCTAGCCCGTGCAGTCGGCTAGTTCGCGTGTCGGCCGCGCCTCGTGAGTTACTCCCGAGCTGAGCCCGATTTATTTTATTATTATTTAGGCCTATTGTGTGATTATTGATGTGTTTGTTTGGCTCGATATAGGTTGCTCGGGTTCGATCGCAGTTATTTTTATTGTGTGTTGTTGCCTTCAGACCAGGTAAGGATTTCTTACCGGAGTTGTGTGGGCCTGCGATACTTTCATGATTATACCTTGCTTGTTTTGTCGATTGTTATGAGCATGATAGTAATAGATCAGCTTCGATTGATTTCTGCTAGCATGTTTGCTTGATTTTACATGTTAGTGCCATGCTAGGTTTGTTCTGCCAGCATGCTTATGATTCCTGCTTAAGCTCGTAGTATCATGCTAGGTAAATGTGTTTGATGTCGGTCATTGTTTGCTAGCCAGGAATCATTGCTTTTTACTCTGTACTCTTAGATAGAGTTGTAGGGTTTGTCATCATCATCAGGTGAGAGCGGACATAACGTATCTTGTCCCCACCGGTCGGGAGTAAAGCGAAGCATTGCTTCAGGGGTTGAGAACGGACATAACGTACTTTGTCCCCAGTGGTCGGATATTGAGCAAAGCATAACATACCTTGCTTTTTCTCCCCCCTCCCGGCAGCCAATGAGACTTAGCTTCCTCATTGGCGTATGCCTAGTTTGTAGCCTGCTAGAGCGGAACCCTGCCAACGGTGTAAGCCTGCCTTGGCCGGTTCTTAGCTTCCAGTCGGTGGATCAGCCGCATGATGAGCGCCGAGGGCCTCGCGCTACTGTGATCAGTGACACCGCTTCCGAGTCATAGGCATGTGCACCTGGCCAGCGTAGTTTGCCCTTAAGCCCCCACATTTACGCCGATTGCAGAGAGCATGCGGTGTGCGCGCACACTCGTTACTTGCCGGTTCGGAGAGCTCCAGCTAGTCCGAGCGTCGCCCAGCTCCTGGCCTCCCAGCTTGTGTCACCCTGCACTGTGCCGTGTCGCCCGAGCAGCCCTCACCCAGGCCCGCGTCGCCCAGTCTCGAGACGCGTCGCACAGTGCCAAGTCGCCCGCGACCTTGTCGGTCAGATCGCGCGTCCTGTAGCTCGTCGCATCGTGTCTCTCGCCGTCCCCTGTGCCGAGCCGCGCCGCGCGCCGTCGCCCAGCCGAGCAAGCGCCCGCGCCTGTGCCAGCGCGCCCCAACGAGCCCCCTGCGGCCCAGTAGCGCCCCCCCGGCCCCTTTGGTCGCCTAGCCGTCTGGGCCGGCTCGTTCTCGTGTCAGCCGCGCCTCGTGAGTTGCTCCTGAGCCGTGCCCTGTTTATTTTATTATTATTTAGGCCTATTGTGTGATTATTGATGTGTTTGTTTGGCTCGATATAGGTTGCTCGGGTTCGATCGCAGTTATTTTTATTGTGTGTTGTTGCCTTCTGACCAGGTAAGGATTTCTTACCGGAGTTGTGTGGGCCCTGCGATATTTTCATGATTATGCCTTGCTTGTTTGCTGACTGTTATGAGCATGATAGTAATAGATCAGCTTTGATTGATTTCTGCTAGCATGTTTGCTTGATTTTACATGTTAGTGCCATGCTAGGTTTGTTCTGCCAGCATGCTTATGATTACAGCTTAAGCTCGTAGTATCATGCTAGGTAAATGTGTTTGATGTCGGTCATTGTTTGCTAGCCAGGAATCATTGCTTTTTACTCTGTACTCTTAGATAGAGTTGTAGGGTTTGTCATCATCCAGAGGCTGAGAGCGAACATAACGTATCTTGTCCCCACCGGTCGGGAGTAAAGCGAAGCATTGCTTCAGGGGTAGAGAACGGACATAACGTACTTTGTCCCCAGTGGTCGGATATTGAGCAAAGCATAACATACCTTGCTTTTTCTCCCCCCTCCCGGCAGCCAATGAGACTTAGCTACCTCATTGGCGTATGCCTAGTTTGTAGCCTGCTAGAACAGAACCTTGCCAACGGTGTAAGCCTGCCTTGGCCGGTTCTTAGCTTCAGGTCGGTGGATCAAGCTGCACAGATGAGCACCGAGGGCCTCGCGCTACTGTGATCAGTGACACCGCTTCCGAGTCATAGGCATGTGCACCTTGCCCGCGTAGTTTGCCCTTAGGCCCCCGCATTTACGCCGGTTGCAGAGAGCATGCAGTGTGCGCGCACACGCGTTAGTTGCCGGTTCAGAGAGCTCCCCCGGGCTAATGTCGTGAGTACACCATTCTTTCCGTTAGAGCCTGACTTCGGGTACTCTCCCGTAAGTTCAGATTAGTGGCAAGGGCAAGGAGGCCCTTGAGGACATTCTAGGGATCAGTGTATTCCCCCCGAGTGACAGATACCTCGGTGATGTCCTAGATTGGTCAGTGTATCCAATCCATATTAGCCGGAAGAAAGAGACTTCTGATGACTCCAGATCTTGTTTTATGAGCTCGTTGAGCCATGATCTGTGTTGGTAGCTGTTTGCTTGCATGCTTTGGTACTAGATGACTGATTATATCGTATTGTACCCCGGTTGGGGATTCTTACTAAGTAATTCGTTACTCACCCTTATTATGTGGTTTTTCCACAGGTAGCCATGGTGCGAGACAGGATGGCTGGAGGAGGAGCTGTGATCATGGAAACCCGTTGTTCACCTCTGAGTCTTATGTTTTATGTTTATGATTTAAATGTTCTTTGAATGCATGTAGTTGGGCACGGAGCCCTAGGGTGTTTTCTGAATGTATTTCCGGATTCTAGCATTGTTGTAAAGTTTGTATGTTTTAAATGAATCTCTGATCAGAGTAAGTTTTGTAAATGTATTTGTCTTTAACAGGTGCTTGGAAACAGGGACAGGTTTCAGGAAATTATGTTGATTTTAAATGGATGTTTTATGTTTTAGTTTTTACTTAGAATCCGAACACCATCTTGCAAATTTTATGTAGATTTGTAATGCATGCATTGAGGTAACGACCTAGTTAGAACCCTTTCGGGTCGGGTCGTTACAGGTTGGTATCAGATCTCAGAGTCATAGATTCTGTAGACTGACCTTTGTTGTAGGTCATTTTTCCATGATCATCAGCACTCCGACAGTCATCAGGTACGCCTAAGTTTACTGTTTTAAAGAAAGGGGTAAGAATTTACAATACTTTTCATCTAGTGTATGCCTTGTGTAGAGTTGTGGAGCGGAGACGAGCAGGTTCTGACTCGTTCTTGGTTTGGGCTTAGAGAGCCATCATGCCAACTTTCCCGCAGTGCGAGCATGATTTAGCAGCTTGTTGAGGTATCCAGATAGAGAGCCATCATGCCAACTTTCCCGGATGCCCTGGGACGTCGTCCCCGAGGGAGGCAGAGCTTAGACTCCCATTGGCCATTTGTGGCCCAGTTGTTGCTTTTCCCCTAGTCAGAGGGTGGAGGTGCTTTATGCAGATCGCCAGTATGTTGATCGCACCCAGAGGAGCAGGACGCTTGGCATGTCCGACCGAGGAGTTGGACTGATCGTGTTGATGTTGAGGCCGCGTCCAGGGTCGTTTAGACCCGTTGGCCAGAGTTGGCCCTGGCAGTTGAGTTGCCAAGTGGAGGGGTGTAAAGACCCGACCCAAAAGGGGCTCTAAATGGGCCTTTACCCCAATGCATGTATTGAAAATAAAAGCCATTATGAAAAATATATTTCGGATCCCAAGTAAAAACAGAAACATTCAACAACCAAAACATACATTTCTAAAAGCATACTCTGATCAGAGATTTATTTAAACCGTTTAAACAATCCACAAGTACAAATATGCTGGAATCCATAAAACGTAAGAAAACATCCTAGGGCTCCGTGCCCGTCTACATGCATTCAGGGGAAATAACAAAAGTCAAGAGTCATGATATAATAAAATGGTCGAGATGACAAAGAGGATTCCATGATCACGGCTCCTCCTTCACCATCCTGTCTCCGCCTTGATTACCGTGGAAAACCACAGAATAAGGGTGAGTAACGAATTACCAGTAAGAATCCCCAACCGGGGTACAATACGATATACATGATCATCTAGAAGAATGTATGCAAGCTATGAGTACAAACATAGAGCGGAGCACATAGCTAAGTCCACACTTGGACCTCGGAAGCCAACTCAGGGTCTTAGTCCGGAAAATACCACAACACACTATACGAGCTATACGAGAACAAGTCCCGGCCTCACCGACTACTCGCATCGATATGAAAGGTGCATCGCTCAAGATCCCGAGGAGCTCTCCGGTCGTGGCGCTGTAATGAGTGTAAGCGCGCACCGCATGCTACTCGCAAACTCGGGGGTGCGGGTCTAGTGGCAAGCTGCCCATGTTCGATCACCATGCCTAACTAAATCTCGGATCGGTGTCACCGACATAGGGTGTGAGACACGGACACGTGAACTATGTCACTGCACTCACCGCACTCCGAGGCTAAAGGAACCGGGTCGTGGTAGGCTTACACCAGGAAGTGGTCCTTGCCTAACAGTGGCAATCAAGGGCTACGGCCGAACACGCCGGGCGTGTGCCGATCGCCGGGACGAGGCAATGCCAAGTTATCATCCCGACCGTTGGGGCATTTAACGATCCGCCACCCTCACCCAAGATTGCGAGGCCACCGTTAGGGTTAGCTAAACCCTAACGGGTCGGGACGAGTACCATCTCGCACGTCCCTGTCGGGGATGCAAGTTACGTTATGCATCCGACCGGATGATGCTACCTACACGAACTCTAAACCATAGCAATAATAACAATTCAATCAATGCGGTCCAATACGTGCTCAGCAGATGCAAGGAACCTAGCATGATACTACTAAGCAAGAACAGATATCGAACATGCGAGAATGGAACAACCTAGCATGGGCTAACATGAGAAGCAGACAAGAGTTCATGCCGATCGGGAATTGAGCAGAGCACCTAGGGCTAAACATGCTAATAATCATACGGGCATACAAAACAACAATCACAAATATACCGCAGAGGCCCACACAACTCCGGTAAGAAATCTTTACCTTGGTGGGAGGCTTCTACACACAAATCCTAAGTGCTGGAACAATCCCGAGCTAGAGCGGGAACCTAGCAAACCAATAATAATCAGCATCTAAAACGTCTAAACAACAAAAAAGAACGAGCAAGCTCGGCTCAAAGGGAACTCACGCGGCACGGCGACACGAGCTTGGAGCTGGCTTTGGCAAGCCGGCACGGCAGGGCTGGGCGCAGTGCCGCGCGCGGCACGCGGCAGGCTGGGCATCTGCTGCGTGGCCGCACGACACACGGCACGGATGCGGGAGGACGCAGCGCGGGCGAGCGCGTCTGGCGTGTGGGCGGCGGCTTCGGCGAAGGCGCGGGCGCTGGCGTGAGGCAGCGCGGACGCGCGGGCTGGCGCGCGGGCCAGCGCGAACTTCGGCGGCGCGCGCGGCGCTGGCGTTTGCGTTGCGCGATCGCACGACGACGAGTGATGGCGTCGCGGAGGGCTGCGACGGTGGATCTGGCGCGACTGGCGGCGATGGCGTCGCGGCAGGCTGCTTCAACAGATCTGGGCGACTGGTGAGCGATGGCGGCGGCGTGGGCCGCTCAACGGATTCGGGCGATCCGTGCGACGGCAGGGGCGATCTGGTGCGACGGCAGGGGCGATCTGGCGTGCGATCTGGCCGGCTGGACGTGCGACGATGGCTGCTGGCTGGGCTTCTCTCGGCTGGCTGCAATCAACACAAACACACACAACACACCTCTTTTCACTCGGCCAAAAGCACACCAAACGGATGAGAAGAAGAAGAGGAAGATCGATACCTACCCGGAATGATGATGAACGATCCAAGGGAGCCGCAAGGATGAAGAATCGGCAAGGGCTATGGAGAGGAGAGCTTTGTGCGGCCAAGAGGAGATTTGGAGAAGAAGATGGAATAAACCTAATTCTATTTCATTTAACCAAATGCACCAAAACTCCAAAATCCAAGGTTAACTAAGATGTGATGCAGAAAGAGCAACAAGAGCACCTAATGGCTCAATTGGCACACATCTCTACAAGCTTCCCAGGAGACCCGGGTTCAAACCCCGGCTGTAGCACAAACTTCTTTTATTTTTACTTTTGCAACAAACCTTGCTTAAACCAAACCACAAACCCCTCCAAAAACCTACAAAAACCATCCAATAATTTTAGTAATCTGGAAAAGACACAAACGACCACTGACGGCCCGACCAAATTACCAAATTACCCCTAGGGCATACGGAAGACCGGGAAGAAAAACACAGGTCGTTACAATATTCCCTCCTTTTTATGACTTTCGTCCTCGAAAGTCCTTAAAACATGAAATAGCTCGGGGTAATGCAACCTCATCTCGTCTTCCCGCTCCCAAGTGGCTTCCTCGTAACCCCGACTCTTCCATCGAACCTTTACCAAACGAATCTCGCGATTACGCAACGTCTTGGTCTCAAAGGCAAGGATCCTCACCGGCTTCTCCTCGAAGTTCAAATCCTCATTCGGTGCAAAGGCTCAAAGTCCACAATGTGCGACGGGTCCGCACATACTTGCCTCAACATCGATACATGAAAAACACTATGCACCGATAGTGACGGAGGTAGGGCTAACCGGTAAGCAACTCGCCAATCCTCTCTAGGATCTCAAATGGACCAACAAAACAGTGGACTCAACTTCCCACGCTTACCAAACCTCAAAACACCTCGCATCGGAGCAACCTTAAGGAACACATGCCGACCAACCTCAAACTCCAAATCTCGACGCCGAACATCGGCGTAACTCTTCTTCTGCTCTCTCCGAGCATGTCAACATACGAGCTCTAATCTTACAGACTGCACCATTGGTCAAGCTGCGCAGAACTCGGGACCCAAAAACTCGTCTATCACCAACCTCTTCCCGAACACGGGGGACCGATAACGCTTACCATACAATGCCTCGAATGGAGCCATCCAGATAAATCGATCGTAGTAATCGTTGTTATAGGCAAACTCCATCAAGTACTGAATCTGGTCCCAATCGCACGGGAAATCCAACACACAAGCCCTCAACATATCCTCGAGAATCGATTCACTCTCTCGATCGACCATCCGTCCGAGGGTGAAAAGTGTCTTTGAAATCGCACTCTGTGCCCAAACCCTTCTCAGGCGCTCTCCGAAGCGAGAAGTGAACCGCGAGTCACGATCGGACACAATCCTCACCGGCACACCATGATAACGGATGATCTGCTCCAAAAACAAGCTGCGCCTTTGTTCCACGGTATAAGTGTCTCTACAGGGAATGAAGTGTGCGCTCTTTAATCAAACGGTCGACTATCACCCAAATCGAGAGAACTTCCTCGAGTCCTTGGCAAACCAGAGATAAAGTCCATGGAGATCTCTTCCCATTTCCACTGGGGTACACTCGATGGTGCAACAAACCAGTGGCCTCTGCTCAGGTGCCTTCACTTGGCGACAAGTGAGACACCGGTGACAAACTCTGCCACATCTCTCTTCATTCCCATCCACCGGAAGGTCCGCTTAAGGTTACGATACATCTTGGTACCCCGGGGTGCCAAGCAAAGGGGCTGTGGGCCTCAGAGAGCAACTCTACTCGCAAACCCGCAATGTCCGGAACACACAACCGGCCTCTATAAGTCAACCCACCGATGGTGAATATACAAAGTCAAAGTCACCGTCAAGCACTAACTCTGTCAACCAATCTCTTAAGTGCGGGGTCACCCAACTGGTTGTCTATGATCCATTGCCTAATCGACATTTGAGCAGTCCAATCGAGCTACCACGGCGGTAACCTCACCCAACAACATCTGCAACCTCGCCCGCTCGAACTCTCTCCGTAAACTGGTGGGAACTCAACAACGCCCGCAGAGTGCGACGTCTTTCTACTCAAAGCATCGGCCACTACATTGGCTTTACAGGTGGTACAAAATCTCGCAGTCATAATCCTTTACCAACTCTAACCATCTCCTCTCGCCTCATATTCAACTCCTTACGAGTAAACAGATACTTGAGGCTCGGTGATCGGTAAACATCCGAATCCGCTCACCATACAGTGTAATGCCTCCAAATCTTGGTGCAAACACCACTCACGCCAACTCCATATCATGAGTCGGGTAGTTACTGCTCATACGGCTTGGTGACGGGAAGCATAGGCAATGACCTTCCGTCTTTGCATCAACACACAACCTAATCCAAACTTGGAAGCATCACTTTGTAGACCACGAAACCACTGTCCCCTCGGATGCCAACACAGTCTTTGAAGTCAAACTACGCTTGAGCCTGGCAAAGCTCTCATCACCTCATGTCCCAAACAAACTCGACACCCTTCCTCGTCGACGAGTGAGGGGCGAGGCTAAAGCGGAAAAGTCCTTGACGAACCGACGGTAGTAACTCGCCAAACCCAAAAGCTGCGAATCTCGGCAATCGAAGTCGGCTTGGCCCATGAACTCACGGCCTCAATCTTGGCGGGGTCCACGGCTATACCATCTCTCGAAACCACGTGGCCTAGGAAGGCCACCGCTCCAACCAGAAATCACATTTGGAAAACTTCGCATAAAGTGGTTTTCGCTCAAAGCTTCCAATACTCGCCTCAAATGCTCTGCATGGTCTTCTTTAGACCTCGAATAAATCAGAATATCGTCAATGAACACGATGATGAATTTGTCCAAAAATGATTTGAACACCCTATCCATCATGTCCATGAACGCAGTGGGGCATTGGTCAATCCAAACGACATGACCACAAACTCATAGTGACCATATCTAGACTGAAAAGTTGTCTTAGGAATGTCGGCATCCCACGATCCGCAGAATCGATGGTAACCGGATCTCGGATCTATCTTGGAGAACACGAAGCTCCCTGAAGCCGATCGAACAAATCATCGATCACGGGCAACGGATACTTATTCTTCATGTCACCTTATTAAGCTCGCGGTAATCAATACATAAGCGCATAGAACCATCCTTCTTTTTCACAAACAATCGGTGCTCCCCACGGGGACACACTCGGACGGATGAACCCTCGATCTAACATCTCCGCTGAATGAATCTTGGGGCCTTTAACTCTCTTTGGCGCCATACGATCACGGAGCCTTCGAGATAGGGAGGGTCCACGGCTTGAGCTCAATTGTGAAGTCAACCTCTCTCTTCGGGGCAACCCCGGTAACTCCTCGGGAAATACGTCCGCAAACTCCCGCACGACTGCACTGATCAGCAGACGACGAGGCGGCTCTTCCACGACAACTTGGCTAGATAGCCCCAAGCTCCATGAGCTAGCAAACGACGAGCTTTCACGGTGACACCATCGGCGGGCAAACTCCACCTGGACTCCACGAAACTTAAAAGTTGGGCCGACCAGGCGGCTGAACACTACTTCTTTCCGGTGGCGGTCAATCAACGCGTGGTTAGCATCTAACCACTCCATACCAAGAATCACATCAAAACCGCTCATAGGCGGAACTATGAGCGTAGCCTAAGCAACTCTCCGGATATCTCGATCCGGCCATCCCTAATCTTATCTCTAGCCAACATATTAACTCCCGAAGGAGTTGCAACAGATAACTCGAAACCTAGAGGCTCTAGTCTTAACTTAGCATGCTCGGCCAAACAACACAGATACAAATGAATGCGTGGAACCGAGAATCAAACAAGACAAATGCGCAGTGATCTAAAACAAGAAGCGTACCGCCACGGCGGCATCCGTGACGCTCGGCCTCTGACGGGTCGTAGCAAACACTCGACCTGCTGCTGCTGAGTCATTTGGCCGAGTGCCATAGCCTGGCTGATCACAAAAACGGGCCATGTGCCCTCTCTACCACAACGGAAGCACAATCTAGGTCGGTGACAAGCTCCGGCGTGGACTTTCCCACAAGTAACACAAGCGGGAACTCGCACAGGTCCTCCACTTTGCCTGGCTGAAGCGGGTGGAGCTCTCCGCAGATTCTCTCTGAATCGCCCTTGGCGGCTGGCCGCCCCGAAAATCAAACTTCCTATTACGCCCCACATTGCTGGGACGGAATGGCTGAACAGAGCGGCAACAACCCGCTCGGCAGGATACTTCCCATTATAGATCTTGGCTAAGCTGGATGGCCCTAGCATAAGTGTCGGGGCACGAGCCACGACATCACGGGAAACACCCGCCTCAATCCGGATATGAACTTCCGAATCTTCACTCGGGGTGGCAATCAAGCGAGGAGCAAAATATCCATACTCGAGAACTTGCGCTCATATTCCTCAATGGAATCAGAACCCGCTTGAGGTTCGGAAGAGCTCCACCATCTTCTCTTGAGCCTCATCACCGATAAACTTTACTTTGAACTCGGCCTTGAAGAACTCCCAAGTAGCGGGTGGAGACCCGGTGGTCTCTCGCTCAAGGTGGACTCCCACCACCATCTCATTTGTGCCTCCTAGCACATGAGCCGCACACCTCGGCCTCTGAATATCGGGGCACACCATGATCGGGAAGGTGTACTCCGGATGGGCAATCCACTGGCTGCCGCTAACGCATCACCGGTGGCATCAAACTTCTCGAGCTTCCACTTCACAAAATCCTTCACCACCTACCCAATTCCTCGGCACCCTCTACCATATCGCCTCGAGGCTACTTGCTCTGTGGAGTGGAGGTGCTCATCGAGCTCTTTGAACCAATCGAGTCATTTTGCTCGATCTGGGCTCGGGACTCTTCCCGCATACGCCAACAAGGCACAGGGTCTCTCGCCCTCTGGTCACTCAACATGCGACCATAAAAGCCCTCATAGACTCGGCAAACTCTGCTCCGGGAGAGCGATCTCACGGCTTCGATCGCCTCAACGCCCGCTCTAGGCGTAACGGGAGGAGGCTGGCGATGGAATGCCATCGGTCTCGGCTTGGGACGATGTCCCTGCGATGATCGAGATCCGATCCCGATACCTCGACACGCTCTCGAACCTCCTCTCCCGATGCGGGTGATAGCATCTTTGGCGATCTACATCCAAACCAACAACGAATCAAAAACACGCTGTCACCATTCCACAACACCAAACAAGGCATACACTAGATGATAGGTATTGTAAATTCTTAACCCTTTTCCTTTCTAAAACAATAAATCTAGGCGCACTGATGGTCGCTTGAGTCTTTGGTGATCATGGAAGGATGACCTACAACAAAGGTCGGTCTCTACAGAATCTATGACTCGAGCTCGATACCAATCAGTAAAGACCAGACCCAAAAGGGGCTCTAAATGGGCCTTTACCCCAATGCATGTATTGAAAATAAAAGCCATTATGAAAAATATATTTGGATCCCAAGTAAAAGCAGAAACATTCAACAACCAAAACATACATTTCTAAAAGCATACTACGATCAGAGATTTATTTAAACCGTTTAAACAATCCACAAGTACAAATATGGAATCCATAAAGCGTAAGAAAACATCCTAGGGCTCCGTGCCCGTCTACATGCATTCGTGGGAAATAACAAAAGTCAAGAGTCATGATATAATAAAATGGTCGAGAGATGACAGCAGGATTCCATGATCACGGCTCCTCCTTCACCATCCTGTCTCCCGCCTTGATTACCGTGGAAAACCACGGAATAAGGGTGAGTAACGAATTACCCAGTAAGAATCCCCAAGCAGGGGTACAATACGATATACATGATCATCTAGAAGAATGTATGCAAGCTATGAGTACAAACACAGAGCGGAGCACATAGCTAAGTCCACACTTGGACCTCGGAAGCCAACTCGTGGTCTTAGTCAGGAAAATACCACAACACACTATACGAGCTATACGAGAACAAGTCCCGGCCTCACCGACTCATCGCCGATCACGAAAGGTGCACTGGCTCAAGATCCCGAGGAGCTCTCGATCGGCGCCAGTAATGAGCGTAAGCACGCACCGCATGCTACCGCAAACTGCGGGGGGTGCCGGGTCTAGTGGCAAAGTCGCCCGTGTTGAGCCACCATGCCTAACTAAATCTACGGATCGGTGTCAGCGACATAGGGTGTGAGACACGGACACGTGAACTATGTCACTGTACCACCGCTTTGAGGCTAAGGAACCGGCCGTGGTAGGCTTTACACGAAGCGGTCCTTGCCCTAACAGATGGCAATCAAGGGCTACGGCCGAACACGGCGAGGACGCGTGCCGATCGCCGGGGCGAGGCAATGCCAAGTTATCATCCCGACCGTTGGGGCATTTAACGATACCGCCACCTCACCCAAGATTGCGAGGCCACCGTTAGGGTTAGCTAAACCCTAACGGGATCGGGACGAGTACCATCTCGCACGTCCCCGTCGGGGATGCAAGTTACGTTATGCATCCGGCCGGATGATGCTACCTACGAACTCTAAACCATAGCAATAATAACAATTCAATCAATGCGGTCCAATACGTGCTCAACAGATGCAAGGAACCTAGCATGATACTACGAAGCAAGAACAGAGATATCGAACATGCGAATGGAACAACCTAGCATGGGCTAACATGAGAAAGCGAAAGATAAGAGTTCATGCCGGTCGGGAATTGAACAGAGCACCTAGGGCTAAACATGCTAATAATCATACACGGGCATACAAAACAACAATCACAAATATACCGCGAGGCCCACACAACTCCGGTAAGAAATCCTTACCTTGGTGGGGAGGCTTCTACACACAAATCCTAAGCGCGGAACAATCCCGAGCTAGCGGCGGGAACCTAGCAAACCAATAATAATCAGCATCTAAAACGTCTAAACAACAAAAGAACAGCAAGCTCGGGCAAAGGGAACTCACGCGCGGCGCGGCGACACGAGCTTGAGAGCTGGCGCAGCCTGGCACGGCAGCAGGGCGCAGGGCGCGCTACCGGCACGGCACAGGTTGGCGCTGGCCGCTGGGCCGCACGGTGACGGCACGGATGCACGGGTGGGACGCGCAGCGCGCGGGCGGCGAGCGTCGGGCGGGCGGCAGCGCAGCGGCGGCGGCGCGCTGGCGCTGGCGTGGGATGCACGCGACGCGGACGCGGGCTGGCGCTGGGCGGCGAAGCGGCGGTTTCGGCGCGGCGCGCGCGGCGGGGCGTCTTCGCTCGCCGCGTCGCAGCACGCACGACGACGAGCGGCGGCGCGGCGGGGCTGCGACGGTGGATCTGGCGCGACTTTGGCGAGCGATGGCGCGCTGGCAGGGCGCTTCAACAGATCTGGGCGACTGGTGAGCGATGGCGCGCGGCGGGGGGTCGCTCAACGGATCTGGGCGATCCGTGCGACGGCAGGGGCGATCCGTGCGACGGCAGGGGCGATCCGGCGCGCGATCGGCCTACTGGACGCGGCGACGATGGTCGCTGGCCGGGCTTCTCTCTACTGGGTCGCAATCAACACAAACACACACAACACACCTCTTTTCACTCGGCCAAAAGCACACCAAATGGATGAGAAGAAGAAGAGGAAGATCGATACCTACCCGGAATGATGATGAACGATCCAAGGGAGCTGCAAGGATGAAGAATCGGCAAGGGCTATGGAGAGGGAGAGCTTGTGCGGCCAAGAGGAGATTTGGAGAAGAAGATGGAATAAACCTAATTCTATTTCATTTAACCAAATGCACCAAAACTCCAAAATCCAAGGTTAACTAAGATGTGATGCAGAAAGAGCAACAAGAGCACCTAATGGCTCAATTGGCACACATCTCTACAAGCTTCCCAGGAGACCCGGGTTCAAACCCCGGCTGCAGCAGAAACTTCTTTTATTTTTACTTTTGCAACAAACCTTGCTCAAACCAAACCACAAACCCCTCCAAAAACCTACAAAAACCATCCAATAATTTTAGTAACTGGAAAAGACACAAACGACCCTGACGGCCCGACCAAATTACCAAATTACCCCTAGGGCATACCTGGAAGACCGGGAAGAAAAACCTGGGTCGTTACAAGGGGGTAGAGGCTAGCACGCCTCAGAGTGAGACTCCTTGAGTAGAGTGTGCTCCAGCTATGAGAGATTGGATGGCAGGTCTTTAGCTATCAGAGAGCGGAGACCCAAGCGCAGTTTGTAGCGCGTAGTGAGGAGTCCCGGGCACAGATAGCCTAGCTGACAGAGTTTGTTTCAGCATTTTCCCCCCAATAGCTCTTGTAGCCCCCGAGGTTCGGGAGGGCATGATCAGCAGGTTTATGCCGATGAGTTTGTTGGCGATGATTGAACCTTGATTTGGCAAGTGGATGCCTCAGAGAGCTCGATGTTTCAGAAAGTCCTACCGCTAGTAGTAAAGCGATTAGCTGAGTTTGAGTTTAGCATCTGTGTGTGGGATGCCCCGCTGCTTGAGAGGCCGAGGTGTGCTGTTCTGTCTTTGTTTGGTTCAGCAGATTGGTGGTGGAAGTCCCTTGTGAGAGGTGGACTAGCGAGTCTCCACCGGGCGCTTGGGATTGTTTGGCAAGTTGCCGTGTTAGTGGCTTTGAGGCGGATGTAGAGACATCTTTGCCCCCTTGCAAGCTCCTCTTTGTTGTTTAATGACCAGATTTCTCAGATGTTTGGTAGAGTTGAGCACTCTTCCTTGGTGAGCTCCTAGAGTGGAGCTAGTCGCTTTGCTTGTTGAGAGATCCGGCCAGAGTTTTGTTGAGCATCATGAGGAGATGCAAGAGTAGGCTGTGAGCCTTCGGTTTGATGAGATGCCTTAGGCATGGTTGTTTGAGTTGAGCCCTTGTATGCCTAGCCAGAGTTGTTGTCACTTGAGGTAGTGACCTTGCTGGCCCCATCTGTAGTAAGATGTGGATTTGTTAGTAGTAGCACTTGAGGTGCATTGGTTGGTGTGCCACTTTGGCACTAAGTCTGGTTCAGGCTTGAGTTTGGCTTGGGCATAGCAGATGGTTCTATGCCGTCCGGAGTTCAGCGTACTCCTTTAGCCTTTGGATCCGTTTATGGCAGTTGCACCTGTTGGTTGTGCAAGAGGGCTAGTTCAGTGGTAGCGATGGACTACAAGCGAAAGGATGCTCGAGAGGAGCCGGAGCCTCTTCCTAGTGTTTCTGGAGGTTGAGTAAGTCAGCAGGTTGGCGGTTGGTAAGTTTTGGTGCGCGTGAGTCTCGCGCTAGTGTTAAGGCCAAGAGTTTCCTTGTGGTTGGTAGTGCAGTCAACTACATTCGAGTGCCTTAATCTGAGGAGAGTTGAGCATCGTAGATGCGAGTTTGGTCTAGCAGAGGGACCCTGAGTTTGATGCTCATGAGATGAGTTGGATGCCTATGAGGCGAGTTGGATGCCATGAGGCGAGTTGGATGCCTTTGAGGCGAGATGAGCTGATGCCTTGCGAGAGGATTTGGATGCCTTATGGGTAAGCACCCTTGGTAGAGGCTTGGTATAAAGTAAGTACGGTGTGGCATGGTTATGCCTTGGTAGAGCAAGGTTGCCTCAGCTTTTAGCATTGTGTGGAGAAGGAACTTTTGGTGTTCCTTCGGTTGGAGTTGAGTTGAAAACTGAACAAGTGCGGTGGTAGCAAAGCCGCGCAGTTTCTGATCGCCTTGGCTAAAAGGGTTGTTTGGATCCTTTCCTTGGGTAGAAGCCTTGTTGAGGCTGATGTTTGAGTAGGAGGACGACGCATTCGGTAGCGTTTCGGGTCCTCTTGGTTCCCAAGGAATTGGAGTTGGCCAGCATGGTTGAGATGTTGGAGAGTGTTGTGCCTGCTCGTGCAGCTTGGTCGTTAGCTCGCTTGTTGTCGACAAGTGTGTGTGTCGAGGGTTGCCGAAGAACCCTAGGTTGTGGAGAGCCTCTCAGAGCTCGGTCAGGCCCGGCTAGTGAGTTTCATTGGCTATTTGGAGGCGTGTAGTTTGTAGCCTCGGTTGAGTTGCTGGCAGTCTTGGTAGACTAGCAAGCCAGTGTTTGTTTGGAGCAGAGTCCGGATTGGTTCCGGTGCGGTGGCAAGTTGATGCTTGGTGTTGACCAAGTTGTGGTTTGGAGCTGCTAGAGATTAGTTTGGCTCGTAGGGCGAGTGGTTCGTGCCCTGTTGGTGGCTTTCTTGTTTCCAGGATGTTGAGTTGCCCCGTTTGGCATTTGGAGGTTCAGTCTGAGATGGACCCCTGTTGTTGCCCCGTGAGATTTAGATGTTGTTGCTCTGGTGGAGCAAGACAGTGAGCGTATGTGGAGCTCTCTGTCCTTCGGTTGTCTGCTTGTAATAGCCGTTTCCTCATAGGAGATGTCAGATTTCTCCCGTAGCCATGAGTTGATGGTAGAGGTGCTAGCTTGAAGGAAAAGTTTGTTGGCTGCTTGGAAGCAGTTGTTTGTCCAGTTAGGTGGACTCTTGGATGGTGTTCTAGAGGCTGCAGTAAGGGTTGTTTTGCCTCTTGTGAGTGTTGGGCCAAGGTTTGGTCCTCTTGTTGTTTCGAGAGCTAGTTCGGTTCTAGCTGGAGGGCGTTGCCCTTAGGTCTTGTTCCTAGTCAGGAAGTTTTGGGAGTTGACCCCTCCCTCGGCGGTTGAGCAAGTTCTGTTAGTTTCGGATTGGTGATCCGATTGGTTGAGTATTCCCTTGGGTGTTGCTTCCAAGAGAGTTTGCTTGCTGGGAAAGTCGTTTTCCGTTTAGCAGGAGTCAGCTTAACTTCTGAGTTGTGTAGTTGATCAGAGTAGCGCAGTGGTCAGCCCAGCGTGAGGGTCCCTGCTTTGTGTTATTAGCAAGCAAAAGTTGTTTGTCCCCGCAAGGGCGGTGGCCAGCCAGTAAGAGTTGTTTCTGGCAAGTTGTTGTTTCTTTGGGGATTGAAGATTTCCCTTCCCCCTAGTCTGTGTGGTGGTTGAGTTGCTCCCTGGATGTCAGCCTCGAGAGTTAGCTTCTGAGGTAGTCTTGCGGATTCGTGTGGCTCAGGATCCGAAAGCTTTGAGGTTGTCGATTTCCATTTTCCTTGTAAGGTTTTGGGAGTGGAGCTTCTGGTTGGAAGATGAGTTAGGCTTAAGCTTAAAGGAGAAGTCCTTTGAGTAGCCAGTTGGATTTTTAGAGTTGAGTAGTAGCTTGGAGGCGAGCGTTGCTCGTTATAAGCTTGAGTTGAGTTCTGCTGAGCAAGCCTTTCTCGGGCTTTGCTCCTAGTTGTTGTGCGTTCGCAGTTGGCGTAGCAGAGCCGTTTGAGTGAGTTGGCACAGAGGTGCCGTGGCTTTGGTTGGTAAAGCTGTTGAGCTGTTTTCCTCAAGGTGTTGTGCTGCAGATAGCTGCGTGATGGTTTAGTCCTTGCAGCCTGAGCTTTCCTTGAGAGGAATGTTGGTGCCCCTTGCCTCGTTAAGGCTGTAGGCAAGGTTTGAGGTTCGTTGGTCTCTGTGAAGTAAGAGTATGCCGTTTGGTTTCTGGAATCTGGGAGGTTCAGTTGTTTGGCCAGTTTGTTGTGGGTTGAAGCTGTTTGTTAACAGCTGTGAGCTTCGAGAGGAGTTTTGCCAGAGCGTGGTGTAGAGTTTCAGAGCTTGTGGCCAGTCCTCGAGTTTGCTGAGAGTAGCACCGTTTGAGAGTTGGTGCGAGTTGAGGACGTGGTTTTCCATCTAGCTTTTTCGCATCTGTTTCCCTTGGAGTTCAGGGTATGCTAGTCTTGGTTGTAGTTTGTGGCAGTCTTGATGGCATTGTGGCCTTGAGTTTTTGAGAACCCAAGAGGGTTTTGTTTTCGAAGAAGGTTGGTGTTTTTGGCCAAGAAGTTCTGTTGGCTGGATCTGTGGAGTTTTCCTGGAGCTGTTTCGTCTTAGGACTTTGGAGGACGAAAGTCTTAAAAGGAGGGAGTATTGTAACAGCCCAGTTTCCTATTCCAGTTTTCGAGGTGCCTTCGGGTCAAGATTCGGTTGTTTGGTTGGGTTTTAGAGCCGTTTGGACCCTTGGAGGTATTTTGGTCTTTTGGCTCCCCGGGCAGGATTTATGGTTTTCAGGGTTTCGAGGTAGCTCCTGCCTTTGTCGAGGCTTGTTTGTTGGTGGCTGCGAGTCCCGTGGTGTTTGGTCTAGTCGGTTGGATGCTCGGTTGTGGTTTGGGCTTTGGCTAAGTGTTGGTTGGTTGTGTGCTTCCTTTGGGATTCGAGCCTGGGCCTTTAGTGTTGCTTTGGGACTTGGATTTAAGTGAGTTTGATTTATTGGAAAAGATTGCTTCGGTCGGGTCTCGAAGGAGGAAGCCGGGAAATGTGATTTTAAGGTTTTTAAATGGATAAGGATGGATTTTGGATAAAAATCCCATTTATTCCCTTTTTCCCATTTTTCTTTTATTTTTCCTTTTATTTTCTAAATTCCCATTTTTCTTTCATTTTTTTTTCCCAAATCTCTTTTCTCTTTCTCTCTCTCTATCTCTCTCTCCTCGAGCCCCCCAGCCAGCCCGAGCAGCCCCTTTGGTCGCCCAACCTAGCCAGCCCAAGCAGCCCCACCGCCCCAGTTGAGCCTCGCCCACCGAGAGCCTCGCCCAACCTGTCGTCGCCATCGCACCCCAGCTCGCCCGGCGTCCGCCTAACACTGCCGCCGCCCACTCGTGTCGCTACCGATCTGTGCCATGTCGCCCGAGCTGCCCTCGCCGAGGCCCACGTCGCCCAGCCTCGAGCCGCGTCGGAGAGTGCTAGGTCGCCCGCACCGGTGTCGGCTAGATCGCGCGTCCTGTAGCCCGTCGCGTCGTGTCGCTCGCGCCCGCGCGCCGTCCTCTGAGCCGAGCCGCGCCGCGCGCCGTCGCCCAGCCGAGCAAGCGTTCGCGCTGTCTCGCGCGCGTGACCAGCGCCGTGCCAGCGCGCGAGCGAGCGCCCCTCACGCCCCAAAGACGCCCAGCCAGCCCCTTTGGCTGCCTAGCCCGTGCAGCCGGCTAGTTCGCGTGTCAGCCGCGCCTCGTGAGTTGCTCCCGAGCCGAGCCCTGTTTATTTTATTATTATTTAGGTCTATTGTGTGATTATTGATGTGTTTGTTTGGCTCGATATAGGTTGCTCGGGTTCGATCGCAGTTATTTTTATTGTGTGTTGTTGCCTTCCGACTGTAAGGATTTCTTACCGGAGTTGTGTGGGCCCGTGATATTTTCATGATTATGCCTTGCTTGTTTCTTTGATTGTTATGAGCATGATAGTAATAGATCAGCTTTGATTGATTTACGCTAGCATGTTTGCTTGATTTTACATGTTAGTGCCATGCTAGGTTTTGTCTCGCAAAGATGCTTATGATACTGCTTAAGCTCGTAGTATCATGCTAGGTAAATGTGTTTGATGTCGGTCATTGTTTGCTAGCCAGGAATCATTGCTTTTTACTCTGTACTCTTAGATAGAGTTGTAGGGTTTGTCATCATCCAGAGGCTGAGAGCGGACATAACGTATCTTGTCCCCACCCGGTCGGGAGTAAAGCGAAGCATTGCTTGTGGGTTGAGAACGGACATAACGTACTTTGTCCCCAGTGGTCGGATATTGAGCAAAGCATAACATACCTTGCTTTTTCCCCCCCTCCTGTAATGGCCGGCCATGAGCTTGAACGCATAAAATTAGGTTTGTATATATTTTATTTTGAAACGTGTTGTTGGGAGGACTCGAACCCTTGGCCTAAAAGGGGTGGGAAGCTTGGAATTAAATAAAGAAAATAAGTGCGTCCACCGGGGTTCGAAGGGGGGAAGTCTTGGGAAGGGAATTTGGGATTCCCAAGGCTTATTTAATTTGAGGAAGGAAAAAAAAAGGAAAAAAGAAAGCTTCACTCGCAAAAAAAAAAAAAAACCCCCTCCCCCACACCCGCCGCGCCGCCGTCGCCGTCCATCGCCCCACCCGCGCGCGCTCACCGACGACCACCACGCGACCGAAAGCAGCCTTGCGGCACGGCCCGCAGAGCCCAGCTCCATCCGTCGCCTGCATCGCGCGCCCCAGCGCCAACCATCGCCTGCACAGCGCGCCCCAGCGTCGCTCCGACCGACCGCATCCGCGAGACCTCGTCCCAGCGCACCCACCTTGTGTCGTCCGTCCGTGCCTCAGCGTCGGTCACACGCCTGCTCCAGCGAGCCCGCTCGCCCGCGCCGGTTCTCGTCCACATGCGACGCCCGCTCAAGACCACCAAGACCGTCCGCGTCGCGCGCCAAAGACGCTGACCGCGTCAGACGCCGTCTGCCGCCGCCGCGACGCCTCGCTGCCGTGTTGCCGAGGGCCACTCGCTCGCGCCCAGCGCTCATGCTGTACCAGCCGCCCAGCAGCGCAGCCCCAGCGCTCGACCGCACGCACAGCAGCCCGTCGCTCCGCACGCCCTGCCTGCACGCCTCCTTGCCGAGCCTGGTGCCTTCTCGGTTGGTAAATTCCCGAGCCTCCACCCTTTGGACTTTATGTTCTTTTTTTTGCTTTGTTGGTTAATTAGGTTGATTTTATTACTTGCTTAGGTTGTCGGGTTCGCTTAGAAGCTCGAGAGTCATCCGTTGATTGTTGGTTCTATTCACTTCCAGGTAAGGATTTCTTACCGGGGTTGTGTGAACCCTGCGAATACTTGATAGCATGCTATGTGTTGTGTTTGTATGAAATTGCTAGTGGATAGGTTGCTTGTTCTTTCTTGTTTTCAGATGGTTTTTGTGCTTGTGATTCCTGATATATCCTGTTAGTTTCATGCTAGGGGTTAAATTGTCTCGGCATAACCGTGACCATGTTATCTTGTTAGTGCCATGCTAGGAATTGGCGGGTGATGTATAGTGTAAGAGATTGTAGGGGTAACTAGTGCGTCCCGCTCGGGTAAGACCCCGATGGACACCTGGAGGTGTAAGACCTTGATGGGCATCCTAGGTGTGTAAGTCCCCGATGGGCATCACTGAGTTGGAGGTGTAAGACCCGGATGGGCATCCTAGGTGTATAAGTCCCCGATGGGCATCACTGAGTTGGAGGTGTAAGACCCTGATGGGCGTCCTAGGTGTATAAGTCCCCGATGGGCATCACTGAGTTGGAGGTGTAAGACCCTGATGGGCATCCTAGGTGTATAAGTCCCCGATGGGCATCACTGAGTTGGAGGTGTAAGACCCTGATGGGCATCCTAGGTGTATAAGTCCCCAATGGGCATCGCTGAGTTGGAGGTGTAAGACCCTGATGGGCATCCTAGGTGTATAAGTCCCCGATGGGCATCACTGAGTTAGAGGTGTAAGACCCTGATGGGCATCCTAGGTGTATAAGTCCCCGATGGGCATCACCGAGTTGGAGGTGTAACACCCGATGGGCATCCTAGGTGTATAAGTCTGACGACGGCAACACCGAGTCCTAGGTTGTGTAAGGCTCGAAGGACACCTGTGTGTGGAACCTAGGGTAGTTGGTAGCATGTAAGCCTCGAATAGGCAAGCCCCAAGAGTGGCGTTCGATTGACCCATCTGTTTGCCCCGAGTCATTGCATGGTTGCATGTCCGTCCGTGTGCTAAATGATATGTTTTCGTATTGTACCCCGGTTGGGGATTCTTACTGAGTAACTCGTTGCTCACCCTTATTTACTGTGGTTTTCCTCCAGGTAACTTGGGACATAGGCAGGATGGCTAGGAGGAGGTGGCTGGATGATCATGGATAGCTGACTCTGGGATGCATGTTCTTTTATTGTTTTCTTTATGATTTAGCATGTAGTGGGACTTGAGTCCCTAGGGAAGCACTCAAACTATTTTATGGTTCTCGTACCGTACTCTTGTTTTGTTTTAAGAAAAGCACTGATCAGTCAATTACTCTTTGATTTTTATATTGGCTTTTGTGGTTGTTTAAAATTCTGTTGATTGCAAAGTTTTAAATTGGTACGTTGGATGGTGTTTTACATTCCTAGACATGCATGCTAAGTAAGGATCTAGGTTAGAGACCGTTTCTTTTGGGTCGGGTCTTTACACTCCCGGCAGCCAATGAGACTTAGCTACCTCATTGGCGTATGCCTAGTTTGTAGCCTACTAGAGCGGAACCCTGCCAACGGTGTAAGCCTGCCTTGGCCGGTTCTTAGCTTCAGGTCGGTGGATCAGGCTGCACAGATGAGCGCCTAGGGCCTCGCGCTACTGTGATCAGTGACACCGCTTCTGAGTCATAGGCATGTGCATCTGGCCCGCGTAGTTTACCCTTAGGCCCCCACATTTACGCCGGTTGCAGAGAGCATGCGGTGTGCGCGCACACCCGTTAGTTGCCGGTTCGGAGAGCTCCCTCGGGCTAATGTCGTGAGTACACCATTCTTTCCGTTAGAGCCTGACTTCGGGTACTCTCCCGTAAGTCCAGATTAGTGGCAAGGGCAAGGAGGACCTTGAGGACATTTTAGGGATCAGTGTATTCCCCCCGAGTGACAAATACATCGGTGATGTCCTGGATTGGTCAGTGTATCCAATCCATTAGGCCGGAAGAAAGAGACTTCTGATGACTCCAGATCTTGTTTTATGAGCTCGTTGAGCCATGATCTGTGTTGGTAGCTGTTTGCTTGCATGCTTTGGTACTAGATGACTGATTATATCGTATTGTACCCCAGTTGGGGATTCTTACTGAGTAATTCGTTACTCACCCTTATTATATCGTATTGTACCCCGCTTGGTGCTTCTTCCAGGTAAGGATTTCTTACCGTGGTTGTGTAGACCCTGCGATATTATCATGATGTGCTTTGTATTCTTGTTGATTGTTATGAACATGATAGTGATAGGGTATCTATGTTTGATCTCTTGCTAGCATGTTTGCTTGATGTACATGTTAGTGCCATGCTAGGTTTGTTCTTCCAGCATGCTATGGTTCCTGCTTTAAGTTCGTAGTATCATGCTAGGTTATGTGTGATTGATGTTGATATGTATGTTTAGCCAGGAATCACTTACTCTGTACTCTTAGCTAGTGTAGTAGGGTTTGTCATCAACCAGAGGCTGAGAGCGGACATAACGTACTTTGTCCCCACCGGTCGGGAGTAGAGCGAAGCATAACGTACATTGCTTCCCCCCGGCAGCCGATGTGGATTTAGCTACCACATCGGCATAAGCCTAGTTTGTAGCCTGCTAGAGCGGAACCCTGCCAACGGTGCAAGCCTGCCTTGGCCGGTTCTTAGCTCCAGGTCGGTGGTACAGGCTGCACAGATGAGTGTCGAGGGCCTCGCACTACTGTGTTCAGTGACACCGCTTCCGAGTCTTTAGGCATGTGTACCTGGCCTGCGTAGTTTGTACCTAGGCCCCCACATTTACGTCGGTTGCAGCAGCATGCGGTGTGCGCGCACACGCGTTAGTCGCCGGTTCGGAGAGCTCCCCCGGGCTAATGTTCGTGAGTACACCAGTTCCTTCCAGTTTAGAGCCAGACTTCGGGTACTCTCCCGGTAGTGCAGATTTATTAGCGAGGGTAAGAGGCCCTTGAGGACACCCATTGGGATTGGTTTTTGAGCTTATCATATGGTCGAGGGAGAAAGACCCTCGAGGGTGTCGGACATCTTTGGGATCTATTTTTGAGTTGATCAATTGGCCGAGGGAGAAAGACCCTCGGAGATGTCCCGGGATTGGTTATGAGAACCAATCATTAGGCCAGAAGTAGGAGACTTCCGAGGATGCCAGATTCTGCCTTGTAAGCTCGTTGAGCTATGATGCATGTTGGTAAATCGTTTGCATGTATACTAGGGTGCGGATGATTGATGTATCGTATTGTACCCGGTTGCTAGATTCTTACTGAGTATGTTTATACTCACCCTTATTTCTGTGGTTTTTCCACCAGGTCACTTGGGACAGCACCGGGACGGCTAGCGGAGGGAGCTGATTGATCATGGGAGTCGCCGGCACTCTGTCTTTTATTGTTTGCATAATTTGTTCAGCATGTAGACGAACAGGAGTCCTAGGGGGATGTTTTTAAAAGTTGTTTAAATTGTATTGTATGATTTCATAAACACTGGCCAGGCTTGTTTTACTGTGTTGGTTTGCTTAAATGAAGGTTGTTGTTTATGTTTTAAGTGTCCCCGCTTTTAAATGTTTTGAATGGTTTTAAATATGAGCACTAAACCGCTTGATGAAGTATTTAACTTGCATGCTGAGTGAGAACCTAGGTTTAGGACCGTATTTTGGGTCGGGTTCTTACAAGATCAGAAAGTTTATTGCGGGTTTGAGACAGGGAGTGTCTCAGGATGTTAGGGCACAGGCCTTGGAGACTTTTGCCAAGGCAGTGCAGTTGGCAACGATTTACGATGGGAAGTATCCTCTAGAGCAGGTTGCTAGTGCTGTTGTGCAAAAGGCCCCAGTATACTCGGGCCAGAAGCGTAAGTTTGACTCAGGAAGCAATAGCCGTGTGGGCGGTCAACACCGTCAGGGTTCTTATCAGGGCAGAGACCAGCATCAAAACCGAAACTGTGATCAGCCTCGCCAGCAGGGCGTAGGGAGGCCGCCACCGTATTGTAACCCTTGTGGGAAGCCGTATTGGTGTCCTTGTGGAGGTAACCCTAGGGCTTGCTATAACTGTGGTAAGGAAGGGCATCAGGCCCGATTTTGCAACCAGAAAGCTGTGTTAGCACAGCCAGCTCAGCAGCAGGGGCTAGTGTATGCTACGACCCGCCAGGAGGCTGAGCAAGTCGGGGCCGCCGTGGCAGGTACTCTCCTAGTTCTTTATCACCTTACCTTTGTGTTGTTTGATTCGGGTTCCACTCATTCTTTTGTTTCTGCTATTTTTGCTGAGCATGCTTGCATGATTTTAGAGCCTTTAGGATTTGAGTTATCTGTTGCAACTCCTTTGGGAGCTAGTATGCTGGCTAGTCAGAAGGTAAGGGACGGTCGGATACAGGTATCCGACGAGTCTCTGCAAGTTACGCTCATACTATTGGCTATGAGTGGTTTTGATGTGATCCTCGGCATGGATTGGTTAGCTGATAACCACGCGATGATTGACTGCCACCGGAAGGAGGTAGTGTTCAGCCTGCCGAGCAAGCCTAGCTTTAAATTTCGAGGCATCCAGAGCGGGGTGTGTCCGCCAGTGGTTTCGGTAGTTAAGGCTCACTGTTTGCTAGCTCGAGGAGCTTGGGGCTTCATAGCTAAGTTGTCCGGAGTGAACCGTGATCAATTGTCTATTGAGCAAGTGCCCATTGTGTAAGAGTTTGCAGATGTATTTCCTGAGGAGTTGCCTGGTCTGCCACCAAAAAGGGAGGTTGATTTCTCAATAGAGCTTGAGCCAGGAACTCGTCCTATCTCGAAAGCTCCTTATCGTATGGCACCAGCTGAATTGAAGGAGTTAAAGGAGCGGTTGCAAGAGTTGCTTGACAGAGGATTTATTAGACCGAGTGTGTCCTCGTGGGGAGCACCCGTGCTGTTTGTTAAGAAAAAGGATGGCTCGATGCGTCTGTGCATCGATTATAGGGAACTGAATAAGGTAACCATCAAGAACAAGTATCCACTGCCACGTATTGATGACCTGTTTGACCAGCTCCAGGGAGCTTGTGTGTTTTGAAAGATTGACTTGAGGTCGGGCTACCACCAGTTAAGGATCCGGGATGCAGATATCGCCAAGACAGCTTTTAGGTCGAGGTATGGTCACTACGAGTTCGTGGTCATGTCTTTTGGACTGACGAACGCCCTAGCTGCATTCATGGACATGATGGAGAGAGTGTTTAAGGCATTCCTGGACCGCTTTGTCATTGTGTTCATAGATGACATTCTTGTGTACTCAAAGTCTAAGGAGGACCATGCATCGCACCTAAGACAGATTTTGACCGCCTTGCCCGAGAACCAGCTTTATGCGAAGTTTTCGAAGTGTGACTTTTGGCTTTAGGAGGTAGCTTTCCTAGGACACGTTGTGTCTAAGGAGGGAGTGGCTGTAGACCCTTCAAAAATAGAGGCAGTTAGTTCGTGGGCCAGACCGACGACTGTGTCGGAGATTCGTAGTTTTCTAGGTCTGGCCGGTTATTACCGTCGCTTCGTTCGGGATTTTTCTGCTATAGCCTCACCGCTTACTCGTTTGACGAGGAAGGGTGTCGATTTCGTCTGGGATAAGAAGTGCGACGAAAGTTTCGCTAAGCTGAAGAGCAGTTTGTCGTCCGCCCTAGTGTTGGTAGTTCTAGAGGGAACAGGGGGTTTTGTGGTGTTCAGTGATGCCAGCAAGTTTGGTTTGGGTTGCGTTCTGATGCAGCACGGTAAGGTAATAGCGTATGGATCAAGGCAGTTGAAACCGCATGAGCAGAATTATCCGACTCATGATATGGAGTTGGCAGTTGTCGTCTTTGCACTTAAAGTCTGGAGGCATTATCAGTATGGGGAGAAGATTCAAATTTTCTCGGACCACTAGAGCCTCAAGTATTTCTTCACCCAGAAAGACCTAAACATGAGACAGAGGAGGTGGTTGGAGCTTGTAAAGGATTACGACTGTGAAATCCTGTATCACCTTCGGAAGGCAAATGTTGTAGCAGATGCACTGAGTAGAAAGACCTCGCATTTGGCAACGCTGGAAAATCCCAAAAGTATTATAACGAAAGATCTTGAGAAAGCAGGAATAGCAGTGTTGTTAGGAGAGGTTACCGCCAGGGTAGGCCAGTTGACCATCCAGCCTTCGATAAAGCAAAGGATTATCGACGGCCAATTGAATGACCCTAAGTTAAAGAGTTTGTACGAGAGAGTTCAGGTCGATGGTGTAACGGCCCAGGTTTTCATCCCGGTCTTCCAGGTATGCCCTAGGAGTATTTTGGTAATTTGGTCGGGCCGTCAGGGCCGTTTATGTCTTTTTCCAGTTGCTAAAATTATTGGATGGGTTTATGTAGGTTTTTGAGGCTTTGTGGATGGGTTTGAGCAAGGATAGATGCAAAAGTAAAAATAAAGGAGATTGTGTTGCAGCTGGGTTTCAAACCTGGGGTGCTCGGAAGTCAGGTGGGTGGTGTGGCCAGTTGAGCCACAGGAGGATCTTGTTACTCTTTCCGCAGCATATCTTGGTTAGCCTTGATTCCTTTGGGTTTTGGTGCATTTGATTAAATGAAAGGAAATTAGGTTTTTGTTCCTTCTTCTCCAAAACTCTCTTTGCCGCCCAAGCCAAGCTCTCCCAAGCCCCAAGCCGAATTTCTTCTCCTTTGCAGCCCCAAGATTCGATCTTCATTCCAGGTAAGTCTTCATACTCTTCATCTTCTCGTTTTGGTGTCCTTGCTGGCCGAGTGTAAAGAAAGAGGTGGTGTGTGTGTGTGTGCTTTGTTGCAGTTGCCAAAGAAGACGCCTAGACGGCCCCACTGTCGCGGCCAGCCGCCCAGATCGCTGATCGCCCGAGATCTCGCCAGCCAGATCGCAGCGTCCACGCTGCGCGCCTAGAGCAGCCGTCGCACAGCCGTGTCGCGCGCGCCAGACGCAATCGCCCAGCTGAGCTCGCGCCCCCATGCCCGCGTTCGCGCCCCGCGCGTGTCCGTCATGTCATGCCAAAGACGTCCGCGCCCGCCGCCGCGTGCGTGTAGCGTGTAGCCTGCGCCGATGAGTGCCCAACAGCAGCCCGACCGTCTTTGCTTGCTCGCCCGCTTGTCAGCCGTGCCGCATGAGTTACTCCCGAGCCGAGTCCTATTTATTTTATTATATTTAGGCCTATGGGTTGTGATTATTATTGTGTTTGTTAGGTTCTCGTTAGCTAGCTCGGGTTCGATCACAGCTTAGGATTTTGTGTGTACTTGCCTCCCAGCCAGGTAAGGATTTCTTACCCGAGTTGTGTGGGTCCTGCGATATGTATGTGATTGTTGTTTGTACGCTTGTTTGTGTTTATCAGCATGTTTAGTGATAGGTGCTCTGTTCTGAATTCCCGACTGGCATGATTTCTTATGGAATTCTTCATGTTAGTCCATGCTAGGTTGTTCTGTTCTGGCATGCTCGTTATCCGTTCTTGCTTCGTAGTATCATGCTAGGTTTGTTGTATCTGTTGAGCACGTATTGGATTGTATTGGATTGTTTGCTGTTGATATGATAGGTTAGAGTTCAGGTAGATAGCATCATCCGGGTCAGTATGCATAAAGTATCTTGCATCCATGGCAGGGACGCACGAGGTAATAATCCATCCCTGGACCCCGTTAGGGTTTAGCTAACCCTACCGGTAGGCCCTGCAATCTTGAGTGAGGGTGGTAGTCTGCGCGATGCCCCAACGATCGGGATGATGACTTGGAAATGCCTAGTCCCCGGCAGCCAGCACGTCCTCAACGTGTTCGATAGTAGCCCTTGATTGCCACCTGTTAGGGCAAGGACGGCTTCCTGGTGTAAGCCTACCACGACCGATTCCTTAGCCTCAGGTGCGGTGGTTCAGGCTGACATAGTTCACGTGTCCAGGTCTCACACCCCTATGTCAGTGACACCGATCCAGAGATTTAGTTAGGCATGGTGACTAGACCCGGCAACCCCAAAGTCTACAAAGAGCATGCAAAGGCGCGCTTACGCTCATTATTACGTAGCTGACCGGAGAGCTCCTCGGGATTGTGAGCCAGTGCACCTTTCGTATCGACACTAGACAAGCTGAGGCTGGGACTTGTTTCTGGTATAGGGCGTATTGTGTGGTGGTTTTTCCGGACTAAGACCATGTGTTGGCATCCGAGGTTTGTAAGTGGATTTAAGCTATGTGCTCTATTCTGTGTTTATATTCATAGCTTGCATACATTCATCTAGATGACCATGTATATCGTATTGTACCTCGGTTGGGGATTTTTACTGAGTAATTCGTTACTCACCCTTATTTCGTGGTTTTCCACAGGTAACCAAGGTGCGAGACAGGATGGCTGAAGGAGAAGTTGTGATCATGGGAACCTGCTGTCATCTCTGACCTTTTATATTATGACTCTTGTCTTTTTATATCCTCTGAATGCATGTAGTCGGGCACGGAGCCCTAGGATGTTTTCCCAATGTTTTTGTGGATTCCAGCATTGTTGTATCTGAAAAGGTTTGAATGATTTTAATAAATCTCTGATCAGAGTAAACTTTTGGAAATGTATTTGTCTTGAAATAGGTGCTTGGAGACAGGGACAAGTTTCAGTAAACTGTATTGATTTCTGTTGAATGTTGAATGTGTTTAATTTTAATTGGAATCCGAAATCATATTTGTATATTGTCCTTACTTTGAATGCATGCATTGGGGTAAAGGCCCATTTAGAGCCCCTTTTGGGTCGGGTCTTTACAAATGGTGATTTCAATTTCGTGGTATCTGCAGATGGTGGCTTGAGGTATAAGGGTCGGCTATGTGTCCCAGCCGATGCCTGTATACGTACAGAGTTGTTGACCGAGGCTCACACCTCGCCTTTTGTGTGGCACCCAGGAGGTAACAAAATGTACCAAGATCTTAAATAGACTTTTTGGTGGATGGGGATGAAGAGAGAGATTGCCCAGTTTGTCAGCCGGTGTCTCACTTGTCAGCAAGTGAAGGCGCCTAGACAGAAACTAGCAGGTTTGTTGCAGCCGCTTGGGGTGCCGCAGTGGAAGTGGGAGGAGATTACCATGGACTTAATTTCGGGTTGGCCCAGGACTCCTAGAGGTTATGCACAAATTTGGGTGATCGTCGACAGGTTGACCAAGTGTGCGCACTTCGTTCCCGGCAGGATAAGTTATACCGTGGAGCAGTGGGCATAATTATTCCTTGAGCAGATAGTTAGGTACCACGAAGTGCCAGTTAAGATTATCTCTGACCGAGATTCTCGTTTTACATCTCGGTTTTGGAGAGCCCTTCAGGCAGGATTGGGCACAGAGTGCAGCTACAGTACAACTTTTCATCCACAGACCGATGGTCAGACGAAGCGGGTAAATCAGATCCTTGAAGATATGTTGCGAGCCTATGTGTTAGATTTTCCGGGCAGTTGGGATCAGTACTTATATTTGATGGAGTTTGCCTACAACAACAGTTATCAATCAACCATTCAGATGGCATCGTTTGAGGCGTTGTATGGTAAGCGCTGCAGATCCCCGGTATTTTGGGAAGAGGTTGGAGACAGGCAGGTTTTGGGTCCTGAGTTGCTCCAGTTGACCAATGAGGCAGTCCAGATGATCAGGGCTCGTATGTTGACCGCTCAGAGCATGTCTTCCTTAAGGTAGCCCCGATGCGTGGGGTTCTGAGGTTTGGTAAGAGGGGGAAACTAAGCCCCAGGTTTGTTGGACCTTTCGAGATCCTTGAGAAGGTTGGGGCTGTAGCTTACCGGTTAGCGTTGCCGCCGTCCTTGGCTGCAGTGCATAGTGCGTTCCACATCCCGATGCTCCGCCAGTATATGGCAGACACTTCGCACGTCATAGATTTTGCGCCTTTGCAGCTGAACAGTAAGCTGAGCTTTGAGGAAAAACCTATAAAGATCTTAGCATTTGAGAAAAAGGTTTTGAGGAACCGAGCCATTGATTTAGTGAAAGTGCAGTGGCGGAATCAGGGAGTTGAGGAAGCTACTTGGGAGTTGGAAGGGGAGATGAGGAGGAACTACCCGGAGTTATTTTAGTACAATGACTTCCGAGGACGGAAGTCTTCTAAGGAGGGAGTATTGTAACGGCCCGGGTTTCCGTTAATTGTAAAATAAGGTTTTTAAAAGTGTTTCCAGGAGGATTCGAACCCCCTAACCTTAAAGGGGGGTTTGAAAGCTCAAATTTAAATTAGGAAATAAGTCGCGTCAGCTGGGACTCGAAGGAGGAAAGCCCTGGGAAGGGATTTTAGGTCACCAAAGCCTACTTAAATTAGGAAAAAGGAAAAGAAATCAAGAAACCCTATCTCACCCTTGCTCTTGCCAAATTCACCATCACTCACCCTTGCTCTTGCCGAATTCACTCCATCTTTCCTGCCATCTCTCCGAGAATCAAAAACCGAGAGCCCGTCGCCGCCAAAGACCCCCTCGTGACGCCGCCGTCGTGACGCCAAAGCCAGAGATCCGTCGCTTGCATCGCGACATTGCCAGCAGCCCAGCCACTTCGCCCGCGCGCCGTCCCAGCGCTTGCTCGCCGCATCACTCGTCGCGTCGCACGCGCGCTCTAACGCCCATCGAGCGCACTCGCGCCCTCATCGCTGTCACAAGACGACTCGGCGCCTCAACTCCGGTAGCGAGCCATCCGCGCGTGCGCATCCCCCTGCCGCGCCAGCGCGCCCAACCTGTTCGCCCCAGTCGCACGTCCTGCCAGCCCACTTGCCGCCGAGAGCCTGTTTTGCTTAGAGAGTTGGGCCGAGACCTAGTGCCTTCTCGGTTAGTAATTCCCGAGCCTCTACTCTTTTGGACCCTAAGATGTTAGCTACTGTTTGTTTAATTAGGATGATTTTGTTGATTGCTTAGGTTGCTCGTGTTCACTTAGAAGCTTGAGGGTCGCTTGTTGGTTGTGGTAGTTATTTTCTGCTTGTTTCCAGGTAAGGATTTCTTACCAGGGTTGTGTGGACCCTACGAATACTTAATAGCATATCGTATCTTGTAACTGTATGATATCTTCAGTGGATAAGAGTCATGTTTTCTCTTGATGGCATGTTTATTTCCTGTTCGTATTCTGTTAGTTCCATGCTAGGGTTTTCTTATCCTGGCATATCCATGTTTCCTGTTCGTATTCTGTTAGTTTCATGCTAGGATAGCAGGTAGTGTATGTTGTCTGATTATTAGGCTAGTTTGTGTTCTGTACTTAGGAGACTGTTAGGGGTTATTAGTTAGGTTCCGCTTGGGTAAGTCCCCGATGGGCGCCAATGCGTTGCTAGTGTATGTAAGTCCCCGATGGGCACTACACTGCTGGCTTTATGTGTAAGTCCCCGATTGGCATCATAAGGTTGCTAGGGAGTGTAAGACCCCGATGGGCATCTCCGTGTTCCTAGCTGGAGTAAGACCCCGATGGGCATCATAGATGTGTAAGACCCCGTTGGGCATCATTGATTTATGGAGTAAGACCCCGATGGGCATCCATATGTGTAAGACCCTGATGGGCATCATTGATTTGTGGAGTAAGACCCCGATGGGCATCCGTGTGTGTAAGACCCCGATGGGCATCACTGATTTGTGGAGTAAGACCCCGATGGGCATCCATATGTGTAAGTCCCCGATGGGCATCCGTATGTGTAAGACCCCGATGGGCATCATTGGTTTGTGGAATAAGACCCTGATGGGCATCCTTGTGTGTAAGTTCCCGATGGGCATCACTGTGTCTAGTAGGAGTAAGACCCCGATGGGCATCCTTGATGTATAAGACCCAGATGGGCATCATCGCATCCAAGGTTGTGTAAGACCCCGATGGGCATCATGGTGTAGAACCTAGGGTAGGTTGTAGCTGTAAGCCCTTGAATAGGCAAGCTTTAGGAGTGGGATATAGCCTAAACCAACTGTTTTGTTCTAAGTCATTGTATGGTTGCATGTCGGTGTGCTAAATGAGATGTTTTCGTATTGCGCCCCGGTTGGGGATTCTTACTGAGTGACTCGTTGCTCACCCTTATTTTCTGTGGTTTTTCCATTAGGTAACTTGGGACAGAGGCTGGATGGCTAGGAGGAGGCTGCTGGATGATCATGGATGGCCGAACTCTGAGACAAACTTTTATCTTTTCTTTTATTTTGGTTTAGCATGTAGTTGGACTTGAGTCCTTAGGAAATCATTCATTCAAAAACTTGTTTAAGAGTTCTCGAACCGTTTTCTTTGATTTTAAGAAAGTACTGATCAGTCACTTTACTTGTTGGTTTTACTTAATGGATTTATGGATTTGTTTTAATTGTGTTGATTGAAAAGTCTTAAATTGGTACTCTAAATGGTGATTTTATATTCTCAATCATGCATTCTAAGTAAGGATCTAGGTTAGAGACCATTTTTCGGGTCGGGTCCTTACAAAACTGTTTTTGGATTTTGAATGCTTGAATTAAATCTATGATCAGAGTATGTTTTAAATTGTATTTAGCTTGGAACAGGTACTTGGAAACAGGGACAGGTTTTAGGAAAATTATATTTGACTTTTGAATGGATGTTTTCCGTTTTTAGTTTTCATCAGAATCTGGCATACAATCTTGCATATTGTCTTTAAGTTTAAAAAGCATGCATTGAGGTAAAGGCCTTGTTTAGAACCCTTTCGGGTCGGGTCTTTACACTGAAACAGGGGACTGACTCGATAGAGGAGTACGAGAGGAAATTCTCTGAGTATGCTTATTTTGCCCCACAGTTGATAGCCACGCCTGAGCTAAAAATAAGGAAATTTATTTCTGGACTGAGACAGGGTGTATCCCAGGACGTCCGGGCACAGGCCCCCGACACTAATGCTAAGGCAGTACAGTTGGCGACTATCTATAACGGGAAGTACCCGGTCGAAGCGATTTGTCATTTGCTCGGTTCAATGACCGCCCACCTCATCAAGGCAGACGAGTAAGTTTGACTTTAGAAGTGGCGGCCAGCGCCGCCAAGTACAGGTTCAGAACCAAGATCAGCGTAGAGCTCCGGCTCGCTTCCAGCCTCGCCAGCATGGCGGTCCTAGACAGATTCTCCCATGTGCTACTTGTGGGAAGGCTCACACTGGATTTTGTCAGGCAGGGTCTGGATTATGTTACCGTTGTGGTAAAGAGGGGCACCAGGCTCATTTTTGTAACCATCCAACTACGACAGTTCAGCCGGTGCAGCAGCAGTAGGGTCGGGTGTTTGCTACGACCCGACAGGAGGTTAAGCATACAGATGCTGCTGTGGAAGGTACGCTACTTGTTTTAGATCACTGCACATTTGTTTTGTTTGATTCCGGTTCTACGCATTCATTTTTATCTATTGTGTTTTCTGAGCATGCTAGTTTGAGATTAGAGCTCCTTGGATTTGAGTTGTCAGTTGCAACTCCTTTGGGAGTCAGTATGTTAGCTGGAGATGAGGTTAAGGACGGCCGGATCAAGATATCCGAAGAGTTGCTTGTAGCTACGCACATAGTCTTGCCTATGAGCGACTTTGATGTGATACTTGGCATGGAGTGCTTAGCTGCTAACCACGCGTTGATCGACTGCCACCAGAAAGAAGTAGTGTTCCGGCCGCCAGGTCGGCCCAGCTTTAAGTTTCGTGGAGTCCAGGGTGGAGTTTGCCCTCCGAGAGTTTCAGCTTTGAAAGCTCGTCGTCTGTTGGCTCGTGGAGCTTGGGGCTACCTAGCCAAGTTGTCTGGGGAGAGCCGCCACTCGCTGATTGTTGATCGGGTATCGATCATACAGGAGTTTGCAGATGTGTTTCCTGAGGAGTTATTGGGGTTACCCCCGCAGAGAGAGGTTGACTTCACAATCGAGCTCGAGCCAGGACCCTCCCTATCTCGAAGGCTCTGTACTACATGCGCCAGCAGAGCTAAAGGAACTTAAGGTTCAGTTCCAGGAGATGTTAGATCGAGGGTTCATCCAACCGAGTGTCTCCCCCTGGAGAGCACCAGTTCTGTTTGTGTAACGGCCCAAGTTTTCATCCCGGTCTTCCAAGTATGTCATAAGGGTATTTTGGTAATTTGGTCGGGCCGTTAGGGCTGTTTCAGTCTTGTTCAGCTGTTTATATTCTTGGATGTTCAAATATAGGGTTTGGTTGCATTTTGATTGAGTTTGGATGTTGAGAGTTATAAAAAATAAAAATAGGAGTTTTGTCGGAATAAAAATGCAGCAGCTGAGATTCGAGCCTGGGTGGCTAGGGAGATACCGGTGTGGTTTCTCCAGTCAAGCAATAGGTAGTCATTAATACTCATTCCGCAGGTTATCTTGGTTTGCCTTAGTTTTCGAGATTTAAGTGAGTTTGGTTAAAATATAGGTTTTTCTCTTTTTCTCCTCTCCAAATCTCCTTGCCGCACATCCATCCTCTCCAAGCCCTTTTTCCGTGCTTTTTCCTCCAGAGAGCAGCGATCGATCGTCTCAAGTAAGTGTCTCGTTGTGCCTCGATTTCTTCTCCTTGTTGTTGTCGCCGATCCATTGGCTAAGGGGTTTGTGTTTGTATTTTGGTTGCTGGTTGTGTGTTTGTTGCAGCCCAGCCTAGCAGCCCTGCCACCGTCGCCCAGTCTGCAGCGCCCCAGTGCCATCGCAGCCCTACCGTCGTCGCTCGCCAGCCTGTAGCGCCCATTCCCGATCACAGCCTTGTTGCGATCGCCCGCACGCCTGCGTCTCTACCCCAGCCGAGTATGTAAAGACCCGACCCAAAAAGGGCTCTAAATGGGCCTTTACCTCAATGCATGCTTTAAAACTTATAAAATAATATGCAAGGTTGAATGCCAGATTCTAATTAAAACAAAATACAATAAAACATCCATTCAAAACAAGAGACAAAACGTCCTGGAACCTGTCCCTGTTTCCAAGTACCTGTTCCAAGCTAAATACAATTTAAAACGTACTCTAATAAGAGATTTAATTCACATTCAAATCCAAAAATGGTTTACAATAGTGTTAGAATCCGGGCAACAACCAGAAAACAACCTAAGGGCTCCGTGCCCAACTACATGCATTCAGAGGACATTTAAAACATGAAAACATCAATAAAAGACTCAGAGTTCGAACAACGGGTTTCCATGATCACAGATCCTCCTTCAGCCATCCTGTCTCGCACCATGGTTACCTGTGGAAAACCACAAAATAAGGGTGAGTAACGAATTACTCACTAAGCATCCCCAACTGGGGTACTATACGATATACATGGTCATCTAGCAGAAAGGTATGCAAGCTATGAATATAAACACAAAAGAGAGCACATAGCTTAAATCCACACATAAACTTCGGATGCCATCTCAGGGTCTTACTCAGGAATAATCCACCTCATGATACGATCCTATACGAGAAACAAATCTCGGCCTCAGCCTGTCTACTGTCGATACGAAAGTTGCACTGGCTCACGATCCCGAAGAGCTCTCCAGTCGGCGCTATAATGAGCGTATGCGCGCACCGCATGCTTCTGCAAACCATGGGGGTGCAGTTCTAGTGGCAAGCGCCTGTGTTCGACCACCATGCCTAACTAAATCTCCGGATCGGTGTCACCGACATAGGGTGTGAGACACGGACACGTGAACTATGTCGGCTGAACCACCGCTTTGAGGTTAAGGAACCTGGGTCGTGGTAGGCTTACACCAGAAGCCGCCTTGCCCTATCGGTGGCAATCAGGGCTCACTGCCGAACACGCCGAGGACGTGCGCATTGCCGGGGGACAAGGCAATGCCATGTCATCATCCCGACCATTGGGGCATATAACAGTCTGCCACCCTCACCCAAGATTGCAGGGCCTACCGGTAGGGTTAGCTAAACCCTAACGGGGTCCAGGGACGGAGTACTGCCTCGTACGTCCCTGTAGTGGATGCAAGGTACTTTATGCATCTTGGCCCGGATGATGCTACCTATCTGAACTCTAAACTATAACATCAACAGCAAACAATCCAATACGTGCTCAATAGATACAACGAACCTAGCATGATACTACGAAGCAAGAACAGATAACGAGCATGCCAGAATGGAACAACCTAGCATGGACTAACATGAGAAACAACATAAGAAATCATGCCAGTCGGGAATTCAGAACAGTGCACCTATAACTAAACATGCTGATAAACACAACAAGCATACAAAACAACAATCACATATAATATCGCAGGGCCCACACAACTCCGGCAAGAAATCCTTACCTTGGTCGGGAGGCAACTAAACACAAAATCCTAAGCTGCGATCGATCCCGAGCTAGCTAACGAAAACCTAACAAACACAATAATAATCACAAACCATAGGCCTAAATATAACAAAATAAACAAGGCTCGGCTCGGGAGAAACTCACGGTGCGCGGCTGACACGCGGACAGGCAGGCTGCACGTCGAGACGCTGGCAAAGAGCGGGCGCACGGGCTGCTCGGCTGGTGCGTGCGACGGCTGCGACAGGGCGATCTAGGCGTCTGGCTCGGCTGCTGGGTGACAAGCTGATCGACGGCACTGCAAGGGCGATGAAGCTGGGCGATCTGGGCGGTCTGGTGCCTTCTGGTGCGTAAGATCTGGGCGTGCGACAGTGTAACGACCCAGGTTTTCATCCCGGTCTTCCAGGTATGCCCTAGGGGTTTTTTGGTAATTTGGTCGGGCCGTCAGGGCCGTTTATGTCTTTTTCCAGTTGCTAAAATTATTGGATGGGTTTATGTAGGTTTTTTAGGCTTTGTGGATGGGTTTGAGCAAGGATAGATGCAAAAGTTAAAATAAAGGAAAATTGTGTTGCAGCCGGGGTTCGAGCCAGGGTGGCCTCGTGTGCTAGAGGAGAGCCTTGCCAAGTGAGCCACCAGGTGTTATTGTTACTCTTTCCGCGTCATATCTTGGTTAAGCCTTGGTTCCTTGGAGTTTTGGTGCATTTGGTTAAATGAAAAAGAAATTAGGTTTTTTGTTCCTTCTTCTCCAAAACTCATCTTGCCTCCCAAGCTTGTCTCCCAAGCTCCTCTAGCCGATTCTCTTCTCCCGAGCAGCCTCGAGATCCGATCGTCGTGCCTGGTAAGTTTCGTCTTCTTCTTCTCCTCCTCCTCTAATTGATGTGTTGTTTGGCCGAGTGAATAGAGTGTGGGTGTGTGTGTGTGTTTGATTGCAGCCAGCCGAGAGGAGCCCAAGCCAGTAGCCCCTGTTGCGCCCAGATCTGCCCAGCAGCCGAGCCAGACCTCCCAGGACGCCCATATCGCCCAGCAGCTGCGCCCAGACTGCCCAGCACGCCTAGACAGCCCCTGTCGCATGCCCAGACAGCCCCTACCTCGCCCACACGCCCAGGCCCCGAGCAGCACGTCGCACAGCTCGTGTAACAGCCGAGTTTTCTATTCCAGTTTTCGAGTTGCCTTCGGGTCAAGATTCGGTTGTTTGGTTGGGTCATTAGAGCTGTTTTGACCCTTGGGGGTATTTTGGTCTTTTGGCTCCCCGGGCAGGATTTGTGGATTTTCAGGGCTTCGAGGTAGCTCCTACCTTTGTCGAGGCTTGTTTGTTGTTGGCTGCGAGTCCCGATGTGTTTGGGCTAGTCGGTTGGAAGCTCGATAGTGGTTTGGGCTTTGGCAAAGTGATGGTTGGTTGAGTGCTTCCTTTGGGATTCAAGCACGGGCCCTTATTGTTGATTTGGGAGTTGGATTTAAGTGAGATTTATTTATTGGAAAAGATTGCTTTGGTCGGGTCTCGAGGGAGGAAGCCGGGAAATGGGATTTTAAGGATTTTAAGGTTTTTAAAAATTGGATAAGGTTGGAAAATGGATAAAAATCCCTTATTTTCCCTTTTTTCCCAATTCTTTTTTATTTTCCCTTTTCTTTTCAAAATCCTTTTTTTTTTTCTCTCTCTCTCTCTCTCTCTCTCTCTCCCCGAGCCCCCCACCTAGCCCGAGCCAGCCCCTTTGGTCACCCAGCTAGCCCGAGCCAAGCCCCAGCCCGAGTCCCTGCTCGCCCAGCCCACGTCGCCAGCCCGCGCCATCGCCCAACTCGCGTCGCCCAAGCCTGTGCCTGCACAGTGTCGCGTCGCCCAGCTCGAGTCGCCTCGCACAGTGTCGCGTCGTCCACGCCCGAGTCGCCCCGCACAGTGCTGCATTGCTCATCCTCTCGCCCGGCCGTCCCGTCAGCGCCCGTGTTGCCCAGATCTTAGCCGCCCTGTGCCCGCGCGTTGTCCCTGTGCCAAGTCGCGCCGCGCGCCAGCGCCCAGCCCTGCCCCCAGCTGCTGCCTCGCCCGTGCACCCGGCTCGTTCGCGTGTCAGCCGCACCTCGTGAGTTGCTCCCGAGCCGAGCCCTGTTTATTTTATTGTATTTAAGCCTATTTTATGATTATTGATGTGTTTGTTTGGCTCGCTATAGGTTGCTCGGGCTCAATCGCAGTTAGGTTTGTTGTGTGTTTTTGCCTTCCGACCAGGTAAGGATTTCTTACCGGAGTTGTGTGGGCCCTGCGATATTTTCATGATGTGGCTTGTATGCTTGCTGATTGGTTTCTTGCTAGCATGTTTGCCCGATTTTACATGTTAGTGCCATGCTAGGTTTGTTCTTCAAGCATGCTTATGATTCCTGCTTTACGTTCGTAGTATCATGCTAGGTAAATGTGATTGAGGTCGGTCATTGCTTGCTAGCCAGGAATCATTTATTTGCTCTATACTCTTAGATAGAGTTGTAGGGTTTGTCATCATCCAGAGGCTGAGAGCGGACATAACGTACTTTGTCCCCACCGGTCGAGAGTAAAGCGAAGCATTGCTTCAGGGGTTGAGAGCGGACATAACGTACTTTGTCCCCACTGGTCGGAAATAGAGCAAAGCATAACATACATTGCTTTTTCTCCCCCCTCCCGGTAGCCTATGAGAATTAGCTACCTCATTGGCGTATGCCTAGTTTGTAGCCTGCTAGAGCGGAACCCTGCCAACGGTGTAAGCCTGCCTTGGCCGGTTCTTAGCTTCAGGTCGGTGGCTCAGCCGCATGCATGAGAGTGCCGAGGGCCTCGTGACCATCGTGATCGTGACACCGCTTTCGAGTCATAGGCATGCGTACCTGGCCCGCGTAGTTTGCCCTTAAACCCCCGCATTTACGCCGGTTGCAGCAGCATGTGGTGTGCGCGCACACGCGTTAGTCGCCGGTTCGGAGAGCTCCCCCGGGCTAATGTTCGTGAGTACACCATTCCTTCCGTTAGAGACAGACTTCGGGTACTCTCCCGTAAGTCCAGATTTAGCAAGGGCAAAGAGGCCCTTGAGGACATCCTTGGGATCAGTTTTTGAGCTGAACAATCCCCCCGAGTGAAAGAGACCTCGGTGATGTCCCGGGATTGGTTAGGATAACCAATCATTAGGCCAGAAGTAGGAGACTTCCGATGATTCCAGATCTTTCCTTGTAAGCTCGTTGAGCTATGATCTGTGTTGGTAGCTTTTTGCTTGCGTGCTTGGGTACTAGATGACTGATTATATCGTATTGTACCCCGGTTGGGGATTCTTACTGAGTAATTCGTTACTCACCTTATTTTTGTGGTTTTTCCACAGGTAACCATGGTGAGAGACAGGATGGCTGGAGGAGGAGCTGTGATCATGGAAAACCAGTTGTTCAACTCTGAGTCTTGATTATGTTTTATGATTTAAATGTCCTCTGAATGCATGTAGTTGGGCACGGAACCCTAGGGTGTTTTCTGAATGTATTTCCGGATTCTAGCATTGTTGTAACTATTGTAAAGCTTGTATGTTTTAAATAAATCTCTGATCAGAGTAAGTTTTGTAAATGTATTTGTCTTGGAACAGGTGCTTGGAAACAGGGACAGGTTCCAGGAATAGATGTTGATTTTTAAATGGATGTTTTATGTTTTAGTTTTTACTTAGAATCCGAACACCATAGTGCAAATTTTCTGTAGATTTGAATGCATGCATGAGGTAACGGCCTATTTTAGAACCTTTTTCGGGTCGATTCGCTCTGGCCGCCCCCGGTGCACCGTCGCTGCGTTCAGTAGCGCAGCCGGCGCCCTCGCCGTCGCCGCCAAGCACGCCCACGCCGCCGCGCCGCGACGCCCGCCGTCACTGCCGTCAGCC
Source organism: Sicyos edulis (assembly GCA_036507275.1). NCBI lineage: Eukaryota > Viridiplantae > Streptophyta > Magnoliopsida > Cucurbitales > Cucurbitaceae > Sicyos > Sicyos edulis. The sequence continues at coordinate 27,634,553 of CM071852.1, forward strand.
AAGCGCCAGCGCGCGCGCCGCCTCCCACGCGCGTGCGCCGCGCGCGTCGGCCCGCCCTCGCACAAGCGCTGCGCGCAAGAACCCATCAGCGCCCTGGCAGCGCGGCCGGCGTCGCGGCGGCGCGCGCCATCAGCGCCCCACCACCAAGCCACACACTGCAACTGTCCGTCCGCGCGTCAGCCATGCAGCATGAGTTGCTCTCGAGTCGAGTTCTATTTATTTTATTATATTGTAACGGCCCAGTTTTCTATCCCGATTCTCGAGGAGCTTCAGGTTCAGATTCAGTGGTTCAGTTGGGCCGTTAGAGCTGTTTGGACCCTTAGGGGCATTTTGGTCTTTTTGCTCCCTAGGCAGGATTTGTGGATTTTCAGGGCTTCGAGGTAGCTCCTGCCTTTGTTGAGGTTTGTTTGTTGTGGGCTGCGAGTCCCGAGATGTTTGGGCATTTCGTTTGGGAGTTCGGTTGTGATTTGGGTTTTGGGCAAAATGATGGTTGTTTGGGTGTTTCCTTCGGGATTCGAGCCGGGCCTTTAGTGTTGGTTTGGGAGGTTGATTTCAGTGAGTTTTGTTGTTTGGAAAGGTTGCTTCAGTCGGGTCTCGAAGGAGGAAGCCGGGAAATGAGATTTAAGGATTTTAAGGATTTTTGGAAAAATTGGAAAATGGATAAATTGGATTTATTTGGATAAGTTTGGATTTTAAATAAAAGAGAAAAAGGAAAGAAAAAAGGAAAAATCTCATTTTTCCCCCATTTTTTCCCTTTCTCTCTCCTCGGCCGAGCCCCCTTGGCCCTCTCCTCCTGCCCGGCGCCCAGCTCGCCCCTGGCCGCCGAGCTCGCCTCACTCGCCACCCCACCCAGCCGCTCGCTGCGCTGCGCGAGCCCGCCCGCGTCGCCACCGGTCCCGCATCGCCCGAGATCTCGCCTCGCCCGAGCCGTCGCCTAACGGCTCGCCGCCAGTCCGAAGTCGCCCGGCCCACGGTCCGTGCGCCCTCAGAGCTCACCGTCCCTCGACGCCGGTGCCGTCCCTGTGCTTGCCGAGGAGCTCGCGCGCGCGCGCCGTCCCATGTCCGAGCGCGCGCGCGCGCGCTCGCCTCGTCCCGGCTCGCGCGCGCAGACTGCGCCTTGCGCGCCGTGCCCTGCGCCCAGCGCCGCGCCTGCGCCCAGCCGCCGCCTGTTGTGTCTTTGGTTGGCCCGAGCCTTGTGGCTTCTCGGATGGTATTTCGAGTCTTTTCTTCGTTGGGCCCGGATTTATTGGGCTGCTGGTTATGGATTTATTGGGTTGTTTATGTATTTGATTTGGGTGCTTTGTTTGATGTTCAGTTTGTTCGGGATCGTCTAGAGGCTCGAGGATTCGCCGTAGATTTATTATAATTATTGTTTTCTCGCTTGTCCGGTAAGGATTTCTTACCGTGGTTGTGTGGACCTGCGATATATCTCGATATGCCTTGCTTGTTTCTTCGATTGTTATGAGCATGTTAGAGATAGAGCGATTGATTGAATTCTTGCTAGCATGTTTGCCCTGATTTTACATGTTAGTGCCATGCTAGGTTTGTTCGCGGCATGCTTGTGATTCCGCTTAAGTTGTAGTATCATGCTAGGTAATGTGATTTATGTCGAGTCTTTGCTTGCTAGCCAGAATCATTGATTTTTGCTCTGTACTCTTAGATAGAGTTGTAGGGTTTGTCATCATCCAGAGGTCGGCGTACATGCGTACTTTGTCCCGATGAGCTCGGTCGGGAGTAAAGTGTGCGAAGCATAAAGTATCTTGCTACCCGCCCGACCACCGGTTAGGAGTTAGCTACCCACTTCGGCATAGCCTAGTTTGTAGCTCTGCTAGAGCGGAACCACGCCAACGGTGTAAGCTGCCTTGGCGGTTCTTAGCTCAGTCGGTGGATCAGTGCCGGATGATGAGCGCCGAGGGCCTCGCGCCATCGTGATCGATGACACCGCTTCTAAGTCATAGGCATGCGCGCACGGCCCGCGTAGTTTGCCCTTAGGCCCCGCATTTACGCCCGGTTGCGAGAAGAGCATGCGGTGTCGCGCGCACGCGCGTTAGTCGCCGGTTTGGAGAGCTCCTCGGGCTAATGTTCGTGAGTACACCATTCCTTTCGGTTTAGAGCCGGACTTGGGTACTCTCCGATAGTCCGGATGTATAGCGAGGGTAAGAGGCCCTTGAGGACACCCATTGGGATTGGCTTTTGAGCTAATCAATTGGTCGAGGGAGAAAAACCCTCGAGGGTGTCGGACATCTTGGGATCAGTTTTTGAGCTGATCAAATGGCCGAGGGAGAAAGACCCTCGAAGATGTCCCGGGATTGGTTATGAGAACCAATCATTAGGCGGAAGTAGGAGACTTAGATGATTCCGAAGTAGGAGACTTCCGATGATTCAGATCTTGTTTTATTGAGCTCGTTGAGCTATGATGCGTGTTGATAATTTGTTTGCTTGCTTGTTGAGGTGCTAGATGACGGATGTATCGTATTGTACCCCGGTTGGGGATTCTTACTGAGTATCTTTATACTCACCCTTATTTATCTTTCAGGTAACTTGGGACAACACCAGGATGGCTAGCGGAGGGAGCTGATTGATCATGGGAGCCGCAGGCACTCTGTCTTTTATTGTTGCATTGTTTATTGGCATGTAGATGGACAGAGTCCTAGGGAACATTGTTTAAAAAGTTGTTTAAATTGTATTGTATATTTTGATAAATCTTTGGCGAGGATGTTTTACTTTGTTGGATGGTTTAAATGAAAACTGTGGTTTATGTTTTAAGGGTTCCCCCTTCTCATATGTTTTGAATGGTTTTTAAATATGAGCACTAAACCGCTTGTTATCATATTTAACTTGCATGCTGAGTGAGAACCCCGGTTTAGGACCATGTTTTGGGTCGGGTTCGTCACATATATTTAGGCCTATGGGTTGTGATTATTATTATGTTTGTTAGGTTCTCGTTAGCTAGCTCGGGATCGATCGCAGCTTAGGATTTTGTGTGTAATTGCCTCCCGACCAAGGTAAGGATTTCTTACCGGAGTTGTGTGGGCCTTGCGATATTATATGTGATTGCTGTTTGTATGCTTGTTTGTGTTTATCAGCATGTTTAGTGATAGGTGCTGCATTCAATTCTCGATGGCATGATTTCTTATGTTGTTCTTCATGTTAGTCCATGCTAGGTTGTTCTGTTCTGGCATGCTCGTTATCTGTTCTTGCTTCGTAGTATCATGCTAGGTTCGTTGTATCTGTTGAGCACGTAGTGGATTGTATTGGATTGTTTGCTGTTGATATGATAGGTTAGAGTGCAGGTAGATAGCATCATCCGGGCCAGAATGCATAAATTATCTTGCATCCATGGCAGGGACGCACGAGGTAACACTCCGTCTCTGGACCCCGTTAGGGTTTAGCTAACCCTACCGGTAGGCCCTGCAATCTTGGGTGAGGGTGGCAGTCTGTGCGATGCCCCAACGGTTGGGATGATGACTTGGCAATGCCTAGTCCTCAGCAGCCGGCACGTCCTCAGCGTGTTCGGCAGTAGCCCTTGATTGCCACCTGTTAGGGCAATGACGGCTTCCTGGTGTAAGCCTACCACGACCGATTCCTTAGCCTCAGGTGCGGTGGTTTAGGCTGACATAGTTCACGTGTCCAGGTCTCACACCCCTATGTCAGTCACACCGATCCAGAGATTTAGTTAGGCATGGTGACTGGATCTGGGCAGCTTGCCACTAGACCTGGCAACCCCCAGAGTCTGCAGTAGCATGTTGTGCGCGCATACGCTCATTACATCACCGACTGGAGAGCTCCTCGGGATTGTGAGCCAGTGCACCTTTCGTATCGACAGTAGACAGGCTGAGGCTGGGTGTAACGGCCCAGCTTTCCATTCTGGTTTCCCAGGTACTCTCGGTTCAGTATTGGGGCAATCGCTTGGGCCGTTAGAGCTTTATAATGTTTAAGGGTATTTTGGTCTTTCTGCTCCCCGACCAGAGATTGAGGATTTTCAGGGATTCAGGGTCATTTCGGCCTTCGTTGAGACTTGATTGATGTTGGTAGTAAGACCCAAGGAGTTTGGGTTAGTTGTTTAGAAGTTTGGAGGCATTCTGGATTAATGGCAGAATTAATTGAAAATTAAATGGTTCCATCGGGATTTGAACCCTTGCCCTAAATGGTGAATTTGGAGGTTTAGAAAAGAGTCTTAATTAAAAGAAAAAGGATGCTTTAGTGGGACAAGAGAGAAGCCTTGGGAAGGGAATTTAGGTCTCCTAACCTATTTAAAATAGGGAAAAGAAGGAAAATCAAGAAAACCCCTATTTTTCCCCTTGTTTAGCCGCACCCCATCTCTCTCTCTCTCTCTCTCTCTAAAAATCGAGCCAAGCACCCTAATCGAGCCACCCAGCCGCACCACACAGCCGAGCCACCCCAGCCACCACGGCACCGCACACAGCAGTGCCCGCCTGATTGCACCGCCCAACCCCCTGCACAGCCCAGGCCGCTTAGCCCCTGCCTCGCCCAGCCGCCGCAAGTCTGCAGTCTAGAAGCCCCACCGTCGCACGCCCAACACCGCCCGACGTCGCCGGCCGAGCGCCCGATTTTCGTCGCTGCAGCGCGGCACGCGCCAGCCGATCGAGCGCTTCGCGCGCGCGCCAACCAGCGTGTGCGCTTCGCTCGCCGCTGCGTCGCCTCGCGGCCGTCGCCGCATCTTGCCTCGGCGTCGAGCGCCGCCGCGCGCTTGCTGCTGCGTCCGCTTGCGCTTGCGCGCGCGCGAGAGTAGCGCCCACACCGCACCAGCGGCGCCAAGCGCCCCCTTTGCTGCGAGACCCGTGTCTTCTCGGTTGGTAATTCCCGAACCTATCCCTTCTAGAATTTTAAGCTGCTGGCTGCTGTATATTTATTTAGGATGCTTTTATTATGTGTAACGGCCCAGTTTTCTATTTCGGTTACCCAGGTGATTTCGGGTCATTATTCGGATGTTCGGATGGGCCGTTAGAGCTATTTTTAACCCTTAGGACATTTTGGTCTTTTTCCCGGTCGAGGTTTTGTGGATTTTCGAGGATTCCGGGGTCATTCTGCCTTTGTCGAAGCTTATTGGTTGTTGGTTGCAAGACCCGAGAGGTTTGGGCAAGTTGTTTGGAAGTTTGGAGGTGTTTTAGAAAATGGCAAAATTAATTGTAATTTTGGTGCTTCCATTGGGTTTTGAGCCCTTGCCCTAAATAGTCTTAGGGAGTTTGTAGGAAAAGAGAGTCTTATTTTAAAATAAGTTTGTTTGGGCCGGGTTTTGAAAGAGGAAGCTTTGGGAAGGGATTTTAGACCCATTTAAATTAGGAAAAGGGAAGAAAATCAAGAAAGTCCTTTTTCCCTTGTTTTGCAATCTCTCTCTATCTCTCTCTCTCTCTCTCTCTCTCTCTCTCTCTCTCTCTCCTAGCCGACCTCACCAAGTGTAAAGACCCAACCCGAAGATGGGACTAAATCTAGATCTTTACTCAGCATGCAAGTGAAAAGCTTAAAAGGACCCGGCTTGGGTCGGTTTGCAAAACTTTTCAAATATAATAGTGGAAAACATTAAAAACAAAGTAAACATTCATTAAGCAGAAACGAACCATTCAAATTAAAAACAGTGACTGATGAGTACTTTCCTTAAAACATAAAATAGTTCAAATCATAGTTTTCCCTACGGACCTAAGTCCAACTACATCTTTGAAATCCAAAAGCAGTAAAATAAGACACGGCCAGTGTCGGTGACATCCATGATCTCGACTCTCTCCGCTAGCCACCTCGGTCTTTGTCCCAAGTTACTGTGGAAGAAACCACGATAAGGGTGAGTATAAACATACTCGGAAGAACCCCGACCGGAGTGCGATACGATGCAATCTATCATCTAGCGACCTAGTACACATGCCACAAATATCAACACGGATCTTAGCTCAATGAGCTCACAAGGCAAATCCGGAATCCACGGAAGTCTCCTACTTAGGCCTAATGATTGGCTCTCAAACCAATCCGGGACATCTCAAGGGTCTTTCTCCCTTGGCCAATTGATCACTCAAAAACCGATCCCAAGATGTCCGACACCACCCGAGGGTCTTTCTCCCTCGACCAATTGATTAACTCTAAAGTCAATCCCAATGGGTGTCCTCAAGGGTCTCTTACCCTCGCTATAAATACGGACTATCGGAGAGTACCCAAGTCGGCTCTAAACAAGAAGGCGGTGTACTCACGAACATTAGCAGGGAGCTCTCGAAGGCCGGCTACTACGCAGCGTGTCTTGCGCACACCGCATGCTCTTCTCGCAACCGGCGTAAAATGCGGGGCCTAAGGGCAAACTCACGCGGGCAGTGCACGCATGCCTAAGACTCGGAAAGCGGTGTCGCGATCACGTGATGGTGCGAGGCCCTCGGCACTCATCTGTGCGGCTGTACCACCGACACTGAAGCTAAGAACCGGCCAAGGTAGGCTTGCACCGTTGGCGGGGTTCCGCTCTAGCGAGCTACAAACTAGGCTTATGCCAATGAGGTAGCTAATCCTCTTTGGTCGCGGGAAGCAAGGTGCGTTATGCTTCGCTCTACTCCGGCCGGTGGGGACAAGGTGCGTTATGTCCGCTCTCGGCCTCTAGATGAAGACAAACCCTATCATACTAGCTTAGACTACCAAGTACGTGATTCTGGCTAACATCCACAAAGACATCTCATCATACATAGCCTAGCATGATACTACGAGCTTAAAGCGGGAATCTCAAGCATCTTTGGAAGAACAAACCTAGCATGGCACTAACATGTACAAAAGGCAAAACATGCTAGCAAGAATTCAATCACTAGCTATCCTATCCGCTAACATGCTCATAAAGGTAAACAAGCATACAAGGCACAATTAAGAAAGCATAGCAGGGTCCACACAACCACGGTAGGAAGTCCTTACACGGAAACAAGTGGAGAATAGCTATCACAACAAAAAGACCCTCGAGCTTAATACGAACTCGAGCAACCTAGGCATAAATAAAGCATCCTAAGTAAATACATACAGTGACGAAGCTTAGAAAACACAAAGGGGTTGGTTGGAATTACCACCGAGAAGACACGGGCCTCGCGGCAAGGAGAGGGTGGCTTGGGCGCTGCTGTGTGTGTGGGTGTGGGCGCCGGGCGCTGGCGCTGGGCGCGCTTGTGACACGTCAGGCGGACGCGCTTGAGGCAGCAGCGGGTGTCTGGTTGCAAGCGGCGCGCAAGCGGCAGCGGCTCGGCCCAGGTTAGCGCGCGCGCGAGGATCGTGGCTGGAGCGGCGGGGCGGCGCGGGCGACGCGTCTGGGCTGCGTTGCGGCTGATCTTTGCGACCACGAGCGACGTCGGGCGGTCTTTGGCGGCCACGCGCGGCGTCGAGCGGCGATGGGTGTGCGACGGTGGGGCTTTGGCAGTGCAGCGTCACGATGCATTTGGCGAAGCGAGGGGTGGCGGCGTGGTGCAGTGCGGTCTGGGCTGTTGTCTTGGGCGGTGTCTGGCGGGAAGTGCGTGCGGCTAGGGTGGGTGGCTCGGGGGTGGCTCGATGGTGTGGCTAGAAATTTGCTCGGCTAGGGTTTTAGGAGAGAGAGAGAGAGAGAGAGAGAGAGAGAGAGAGAAGCGGCTAAGAGGGGAAAAAATTAGGAGTTTCTTGATTTTCCTTCTTTTCCTTATTTTTAAATAGGTTAGGAGACCTAAATTCCTTTCCCAAGGCTTTTCTCTTGCGGGTCCGGCTAAAGAAATTCTTTTTTTTTTTTCTTTTTAATTAAGACTCTTTTCTTAAAACTCCACATTCACCATTTAGGCAAGGCTCAAATCCCAAAAGATTAAATTAATTTTCCAATTAATTTTGTTATTAATCGAAGGAAGGAAAGCGGGGCCGTTACAATACTCCCCCTTAAAAGACTTTCGTCCCGAAAGTCCTAAAGCTGGAACAACTCGGGTAATGAGTCCTCATCTCATCCTCTAGCTCCCACGTCGCTTCCTCGCCTCCGATGCCTCCAAAGAACCTTTACTAAACTTATCTCTCGGTTTGCAATACCTTGCGCTCATAAGCCAAAATTTGCACGGGCTTCTCCTCGAAGGATAAATCTTTACTCAACTCTAGGGGCTCATGCTCTAGCACATGCGAAGGATCACGCCACGTACTTTCTCAACATCAAGCGTGGAACACATTATGCACGGCCCGACAAAGACGGGGTAAAGCTAACCGATAGGCCACCGCTCCGATCCGCTCAAGGATCTCAAAAGCCCCTACAAACACGGGGCTCGACTTGCCTCGCTTTCCAAACCTTAACACCCCACGCATAGGTGCTACTTTCAGAAAACATGTTGACCCACCTCAAACTCCAAGTCTCTACGCCTCACATCGGCGTAACTTTTACTCGCCTACTTTGTCTTTGTCAACATGCGAGCCCTTATCTTACGCAGACTGCGTCGTTCGTCATCCGAAGTAACTCGGGTCCCAGAACACGCCTATCCCAACCTCCTCCCGAACACGGGGATCTGCGGCGCTTACCATACAACGCCTCGAATGGGGCCATCTCGAATAGTCGCGCTGATATTTGTTGTTGTAAGCGAACTCCATCAAGTCAGTCATTGGTCCCAAGCTGCTGGGAAGTCAAGACACGGGCTCTCAACATGTCTTCGAATCGATTCACCCTCTCGGTCGACCATCGGTTTGAGGGTGGAAAGCGATCTTTGGCGCACTCGATTCCTAAACCCATACGGGCGCTCTCGAGGCGAGATGTGAACCGAGAATCCCGATCGATACTATCTTTGCGGGTACCCGTGGTACCGCACAATGCGCTCAAGGAACAAGCTGTGCCCACCTGCTTGTTCCACGGTATAACTAATCTTCCGGGAATAAAGTGTGCACTCTTGGTCACCTGGGTCCACTACTACCCGGATCTGAGTGAACCCTCTCGGTGTGTCGGCAACCCCGAGATAAAATCCATCGAAATCTCATCCCACTTCCCGCTGTGGAACACTTAGCGGTACGCAATAAACCGCGAGTTTACATGCTGGGGCCTTCACTTGTTGACAAATGAGACACCGGCTAACAAACTCCGCTATATCTCGCTTCATGCCCATCCACCGAACGTGCGCTTGAGATCTTGGTACATCTTGGTACTTCACTGGGTGCCAAGTGAATGAGAACTATGTGCCTCGGCGAGCAACTCTGCTCGAACCTCTGCGTCATCCGGGACGCACAATCGACTTCTCGGTACCTCAAGCCTTAAATGCGGTGCCACAACAAAGTCGAAATCACCATCAGCCTTAACCCTCTCGAGCAATCTCCTCAACTTGGGATCACTCGGTGGTTGTCGATGATCCTCTGCTTAAGCGACGGTGAAGCCCGATAGTTGGGCTACCTGGCGGTAACCTCTCCCAACAAGGCTGCAATACCGGTTCGCTCAAACTCTTTCCGCAATTCAACTTGGGAGCTCGGCAAAGGCTGCTTTGAATGCGACGTCTTCCTACTCAGCGCATCAGCCACAACATTGGCTTTTAGGGATGATACAAAATCTCACGATCGTAGTCCTTTACTAACTCGAGCCACCTCCTCTGCCTCATGTTCAACTCCTTACGAGTGAAGAAATATTTGAGGCTCGGTGGTCCGTGAACAAGCTGAATCCTCTCACCATATAAGTAGTGCCTCCAAATCTTTAGAGCAAAAACAAGCTGCAGCCAACTCCATATCATGAGTTGGATAGTTCTTCTCATAAGGCTTCAAGCTGCAGGGAAGCATAAGCTATCACCTTTCCATCTTTGCATCAACACACTGGCCTAAACCATACTTGGAAGCATCACTATAAACTACGAAACCTCCTGTTCCTTAGGAATCGCCAACACAGTCTTGTCGTCAAAAGTGAGCTTAAAGTGGGCAAAACTTTCCTCACATCTAGCATCCCAAATAAAGTCAACACCCTTCTTGGTGGGACGGGTTAGGGGTCTTTGCCTTAGCGAGAAAAGTCTTTCACGAAACGCAGTAATAACCGCTGCGGACCCAAAAGGCTGCGTATCTCGGCGACCGTCGTCGGTCTGGCCCATGAGCTAATCGCCTCTATCTTTGCGGGGTCCACCGCTATACCATCCGCCGACACGATATGTCCAAGGAAGGCTACTCTCTCTAGCCAAAATTCACACTTAGAGAACTTTGCGAACAAGCGGTTCTCACGCAATCTTTGTCAAAACTTGCCTCAAGTGCGAAGCATGGTCCTCCTTTGTCTGGAATAAATCAAAATGTCGTCTATGAATACGATGACGAAGTTATCCAATAATGCCTTGAACACTCTGTCCATCATGTCCATAAGCGCTGCGGGGAGTTCGTGAGTCAGAAAGACATGACCACGAACTCATAATGACCATACCTCGATCACGAACGGTCTTGGGGGATATCTGCATCTCGAATCCTCGGTGATGGTACCACGACCTCAAATCAATCTTAGAAAACAACGAGGCTCCTGGAGGTGATCAAGCAGAGATCATCTATCGCGGCGGGGATACTTATTCTTCACCGCGACTTTATTTGATTCTCTATAGTCTATACACAAGCGCATGGATCCATCCTTCTTCTTAACAAGCAGATGAGTGCTCCCCACGGGACACACTCGGATGGATGAAACCTCGTTCCAGCATCTCTTGCAAGCTGCACTTTGAGTTTCTCTCAACTCGGTGGCGCCATACGATACGGGGCTTTGGAAATGGGAAGAGTCCACGGCTCCGGCTCAATGGTGAAGTCCAACTCCGCTTGAGAGGTAAACCCAAGCAACTCTTCAGGGAAAACATCTCGCAAACTCTTGCACCACGGGGACCATGTCAATAGTCAACGCAGTACTACTATCTCGGCGGCTTTGCCAAGAAGCCCCAAGCTCCTCGAGCCAACAATCTATGGGCTTTATTTCTTTGAGATCAAAGCGGGCAAGTTCATTCCACAGACACCATGAAACTTGAAGCTCGGCCTCGAGGCGGCCTAAACACCACTTCTTTCCGGTGGCGATCTATCAAAGCATGGTTCTCTGCCAACCAATCCATGCCAAGGATTACATCGAAACCGCTCATAGACAAAGACACTATGAGGTAGCCTCTAAAATCTCATCGAGATATCATGTATCGGCCATGCTTAACTCTCTGCAAGCTAACATACTCACACAGAAGGAGTGGCAACACACAGCTCAAACCCTAGAGGTTCGAGCTCCACACAAGCTTGTCTAACGAATGCATCGAGAAACAAAGGAATGGGTCGAACCCGAATCAAACAATACAAATGCATAGTCTTTGTAAGACAAGCGGCGTACTGCAAGCTGCATCATCGATGCGCTCCGCCTCTGGCGAGTAGTGGCAAACACTCGGCCTCTTTGTTGGGCGGTCCAGCTCTTTGCTAAATCACGAGTGCGAGAATCTGGCCAAGTGCCCCTCCTTGCCACATCTGTAGCAAGCACGAGGCGATGCTCCACAGACCATAATGTGCCTTTCCGCACTTGTTGCAATGAGTGGTTGCTGGTCCCGCCTGCTTTGGCGATCTGGGCTCTACCCGAGGTCGGGCGCCGATCTCGACCAACTGGGTGGCCTGCCGGCGAGTCTGCGACCGATTGAGCGGAAACCACTAGAAGTCCAGACTTCCTCTTACGCCGAGATCTGCTTGGCGGGGCCGAATCGACCAGAAAGTGGGCGCAGCGAGGATCTGCGTGGCGGATACCGGGTTATAAATCGTGGCCAACTCTACTGCTCGATCATAACTCTGGGGGGCGAGTGCTCGAACATCACGAGCAACCTCCTTCCTCGCCCACAAATGAACTTCTTAGTCTTGAGCTCCTCGGTGGCAATGAGCTCGGTGCGAAATAGCTATACTCGAGAGAACTTCTTCTCATAGGCGACAATACTATCTCGATCCTGTTTGATTTGAGAAGGCCTCTGCCATCTCCTTGAGCCTCGTCATTAACATACTTAGCTCACGAACTTCGTTCTAAAGAACTCCTGTGTGGTGGAGAAGACCAGGTGGTCTAGCTCTATCTGTGGACTCCCACCACCACTCGGTGTGTCGAGAGAACATGGGCGCACATCTCGGCCTCTGTACATCTGGGCATCCCATAACTCTAAAGATGTACTCCATTCTTGCCAACCACACATTGCCACAAGTGGGTTCTCTGAAGCATCAAATTCTCTTGGCTTCCACTTGGTGAAATCTTTCAACCACTTGCCAAACTCGCGACTTTCTCTACACTATCAAGTGAGTCAGTCGGTCTGATGACCTGCCCCTCGGTTGAGCTCTTTGGAGCTACACGGGACTCTTTGGAGCTCTTTGGGGGTGCTGCTTTGCATGAGTTTGTGTCAGCCTGGGCTATCTGTGCCTAGACTCCTCTCTCTCTGTGGCTGCTAGCTGCGCTTTGAGTCTCGACTCTCTGCTCGGCCATTAGGCCCATCATCATGTCTCTCATAGCGAGAAATATCTCCTCCTGGAGCTGTACCTTGAGGCATAGCGGCCTCCGCCCTTCTCTGGGCAAGTTAACCTCACAGTGCCACGGGCGCCTCTGAGCTTTGATATACACTGGCTGCTGGCTCTGCGGCATCTCTATTTGCGATTCGAGACGGACTGCTCCACTACGTAAGGCGCATTTGGCGATCTACACGGAAACCACAGCAGGTTAGTCCACGCTCGGACTTTCTCTGTCAACAAAGATAACACATGTGTCTTGCATATAGTATCATAAACAAAACCCTTAGCTTATTGAACTTAGACAAACACAGCGGCCTTGGAGTCTTTGGAGATCATGGGAACACAACCTACAAGCAGGTTAGTCTCTGAGAATCTATGACTCTTTGCTCGATACCAAGCTGTAAAGACCCAACCGAAGATGGGACTAAATCTAGATCTTTACTCGGCATGCAAGTGAAAAGCTTAAAAGGACCCGGTGGGGTCGGTTTGCAAAACTTTTCAAATATAATAGTGGAAAACATTAAAAACAAAGTAAACATTCATTAATGAAGCGAACCATTCAAATTAAAAGCGAGTGGTCGATGAGTACTTTCCTTAAAACATAAAATAGTTCAAATCATAGTTTTCCCTACGGACCTAAGTCCAACTACATCTTTGAAATCCAAAAGCGAGTAAAATAAGACACGGCAGAGTGTCAGCGGCATCCATGATCTCGGCTCTCTCCGCTAGCCACCTCGGTCTTTGTCCCAAGTTACACGTGGAAGAAACCACGATAAGGGTGAGTATAAACATACTCAGTAAGAACCCCGGCCCGAGTGCGATACGATGCAATCTATCATCTAGCGACCTAGTACACATGCCACAAATATCAACACGGATCTTAGCTCAATGAGCTCACAAGGCAAATCCGGAATCCACGGAAGTCTCCTACTTAGGCCTAATGATTGGCTCTCAAACCAATCCGGGACATCTCAAGGGTCTTTCTCCCTTGGCCAATTGATCGACTCAAAAACCGATCCCAAGATGTCAGAGCACCCTCGAGGTCTTTCTCCTCGACCAATTGATTAACTCTAAAGTCAATCCCAATGGGTGTCCTCAAGGGTCTCTTACCCTCGCTATAAATCTGGACTATCGGGAGAGTACCGAAGTGCGGCTCTAAACAAGAAAGGCTGGTGTACTCACGAACATTAGCAGGGAGCTCTCGAACCGGCTAACTATGGCGTGTCTTGCGCGCACACCGCATGCTCTTCTGCAGCCAACCGGCGTAAATGCGGGGCCTAAGGGCAAACTACGCGGGCAGTGCGCATGCCTAAGACTCGGAAGCGGTGTCGCGATCCACGATGGTGCGAGGCCCTCGGCACTCATGCATGCGGCTGTACCACCGACACGAAGCTAAGAGCCGGCCAAGGTAGGCTTGCACCGTTGGCGGGGTTCCGCTCTAGCAGAGCTACAAACTAGGCTTATGCCAATGAGGTAGCTAATCCTCTTTGGGTGCGGGGAAGCAAGGTGCGTTATGCTTCACTCTACTCCCGGCCGGTGGGGACAAGGTGCGTTATGTCCGCTCTCGGCCTCTAGATGAAGACAAACCCTATCATACTAGCTTAGACTACCAAGTACGTGATTCTGGCTAACATCCACAAAGACATCTGTCATACATAGCCTAGCATGATACTCTGAGCTTAAAGCGGGAATCTCAAGCATCTTTGGAAGAACAAACCTAGCATGGCACTAACATGTACAAAAAGGCAAAACATGCTAGCAAGAATTCAATCACTAGCTATCCTATCCGCTAACATGCTCATAAAGGTAAACAAGCATACAAGGCACAATTAAGAAAGCATAGCGGGGTCCACACAACCACGGTAGGAAGTCCCTTACACAGGAAACAAGTGGAGAATAGCTATCACAACCAAAAGACCCTCGAGCTTAATACTGAACTCGAGCAACCTAGGCATAAATAAAGCATCCTAAGTAAATACATACAATGACCGAAGCTTAGAAAACACAAAGGGGTTGGTTGGGAATTACCACCGAGAAGACAAGGGCCTCGCGTGCAAGGAGGGTGGCTTGGCTTTAGCTGGTGCGGTCTTTAGGGCGCCTGGCGCTGGGTATTGGCCCGCTGGCGCTGGCCTTGTGCGGCACGTCGGCGGGCGAGCGTGTGCAGCGTGTGTGGTGTGTGTCGTTTGCAAGGCGACGCGCGAGCAAGCGGCTCGGCCCAGGTTAGCCTGTGGCGAGGATCATGTGGGCGAGCGCGCGCGGCGCGGCGGCGACGCACGAGGCTGCGTTGCGGCCTTTGTGCGACCACGAGCGGCGTCGAGGCGGTCTTGGCAGGCCACCCACGGCGGCGTCGGTGCGGCGATGGGTGTGTGCGGCGGTGGGAGCTTCCAGTCGGTGAGCGTCGCGATGCGTTGGGCGAAGCAAGGGTGGCGGCGTGGTGCAGTGCGGTCGGCGGTATGCGAAGGCGGGGCGGTGCGGCGGCGGAAGTGCGCGTCGGCTAGAAATTTGGGTGGCTCGGGGTGGCTCGATGGTGTGGCTAGGGCCTGCTCGGCTAGGGTTTTAGGAGAGAGAGAGAGAGAGAGAGAGAGAATGCGGCTAAGAGGGAAAAAATTAGGAGTTTCTTGATTTTCCTTCTTTTCCTTATTTTTAAATAGGTTAGGAGACCTAAATTCCTTTCCCAAGGCTTTTCTCTTGCGGGTCGGCTAAAGAAATTCTTTTCTTTTTTTCTTTTTAATTAAGACTCTTTTCTTAAAACTCCACATTCACCATTTAGGGCAAGGCTCAAATCCCAAAAGATTAAATTAATTTTCCAATTAATTTTGTTATTAAAGGAAGGAAAGCAGGGCCGTTACACAAGAAACCCTAGCCGCCCTAGCGCACCCCGCTCGGCCTGCTCGGCCCAGCGCACAGGCGACCGGCCAGCCCATGCCCAGCGCGCCCGAGCGCCTGCATCGCCCATGCGAGCGCGCCCGATCGCCTTGCCTCGCCCAGCCCAGACAGCGTCGTCGCGCCGATCGCACCGAGCCGCCCGAGCGCGCGCGCGCGCTCCGCTGCTTTGCCGCCTAGGCGCGTCGCCGCGCGTGTATCCTCGCGAACCCGACTTCCCGCCTTGCGCGCGCGAGAGCAGCGCGGCGCCAGCGCCAGCCCAGCGCCCTGCGCTTGTGGCGCTCGCATCCTTCTTTGCTAGCTGCAGAGGCGTGTGCCTTCTCGGTTGGTAAATTCCCGAGCCTCCACCCTTTGGACTTCTTGATTTTAGATCTTTGTTTATTAATTAGGATATTTTATTACTTGCTTAGGTTGCTCGGGTTCGCTTAAAAGCTCGAGGGTCGTTATTTGATTCGGGATAGTTAACCTCCACTTATTTCGGTAAGGATTCTTACCAGGGGTTGTGTGGACCTGCGAATAGTTGATAGCACGCTGATTCTTTGTAATTATATGAGTTTCTAGTGATAGTTTTCATGTTTTCTTTTGATTCATGTTAAGTGACATGTTTACATCTGTTAGTTCCATGTTAGGCTTTCCTATCTTGATAGAAACCATCTTTGCCTATTGTATCTTTGCTAGATCCAAATTACAGTTAGATGTGTAATGTATAGTATAGAGGGCCGTAGAGGTAACTAGTTTGGGGTCCCGCTCGGGCAAGACCCGATGGACATCACGGAGGTGTAAGGCCCCCTACGGGCATCCTAGGTGTGTAAGGCCCTTTGGGCATCTTTGAATCACGGAGGTGTAAGGCCCTACGGGCATCCTAGGTGTGTAAGGCCCCTTTGGGCATCACTTTGAATGTAAGAACCCGACCCAAAACATGGTCCTAAACACAGGATCTTACTCGGCATGCAAGTTAAATATGATAACAAGCGGTTTAGAGCTTATATTTAAAAACCTTTCAAAACATATGAGAAGAGAGCCCTTAAAACATAACCAACAATTTTCATTTTAAACAATCCAACAAAGTAAAACAACTTTGGCGCAGTGTTTAATAAAATGTACAATACAATTTAAGCAACGTTTTAAACAATGTTCCCCTAGGACTCTGTCCATCTACATCTTTGAATAAACAATGCAATAATAAAAAAGGCAGTGCGGCGGTTCCCCATGATCAATCGGCTCCCTCCGCTAGCCCTCACTGGTGTTGTCCCAAGTTACAGAAAGATAAATAAGGGTGAGTATAAACATACTCGGTAAGAATCCCCAAGCCCAGGGGTACAATACGATACATCGAGTCATCTAGCACCTCAACATGCAAGCAAGCGACTATCAACACAGATCATAGCTCAACGAGCTCATAAAACAAGATGCGGAAACGCCGGAAGTCTCTTACTTAGGAATCATCGGAAGTCTCCTACTTAGGCCTAATGATTGGTTCTCATAACCAATCCGGGACATCTCAGGGTCTTTCTCCCTCGGCCAATTGATCGGCTCAAAAACCGATCCCAAGATGTCAGAGCACCCTCGAGGTCTTTCTCCTCGACCAATTGATTAGCTCAAAAGCCAATCCCAATGGATGTCCTCAAGGGCCTCTTACCCTCGCCAACAATGCGGACTATCGGAGAGTACCATGATCGGCTCTAAGCTGGAAGGAGGCGGTGTACTCACGAACATTGGCAGGGGAGCTCTCGGCCGGCTACTACTTGGCGTGTCTTGCGCACCGCATGCTCTTACTGCAACCGGCGTAAATCACGGGGCCTAAGGGCAAACTACGCGGGCAGTGCGCATGCCTAAGACTCGGAAATGGTGTCCCGAACACGGTAGTGCGAGGCCCTCGGCACTCATCATGCGGCTGTACCACCGACACGAAGCTAAGAAGCCGGCCAAAGCGGGGCTTGCCGTTGGCGGGGTTCGCTCTAGCGGGCTACAAACTAGGCTTATGCCGATGTGGTAGCTACATCCACATCAATTTGCCAGGGGAAGCAATGTGCGTTATGCTTCGCTCTACTCCCGGCCGGTGGGGACAAAGTCACGTTATGTCGCTCTCGGCCTGCGGATGATGACAAACCCTACTCGCTAAGAATACAAGATAAAACAATGATTCTGGCTGCAAGCAATGGCCGAGCATCAATCACGTTTACCTAGCATGATACTACAACTTAAGCGGGAATCACAAGCATCTTTGGAAGAACAAACCTAGCATGGCACTAACATGTAAAATCAACAATCATGCTAGCAAGAGATCAAACAAAGCTGCCTATCACTATCATGCTCATAACAATCGGCAAACATACAAGGCACAATCGAGACATATCGCGAGGTCCACACAACCACGGTAAGAAATCCTTACAGGACAAGCGAGAAAATAATCACAAATCAACCAAGCAATCCTCGAGCCTCTAATCGAACCCAAACAACCTAAACATAAAATAAAGCGGCCCAAATCAAATACATAAAATAGCCCAAATAAATCCTAAGCAATGACCAACACGCCGGGGCCCAACGAAGAAAAAGACAGGAAATACCATCAGAGAAGCCACAAGGCTCGGACCAACCAGACACACATGTGGCGGTTGCGCGAAGAGCAGTGGTGGGTGGTGGCCACCAGTATTGGCAGGCTGCGGCAGCGCGAGGCGGGGGCAAGGCAAGGCGCCGGCGCGCGGCTCGAGCTCTCGGGTGGCGGCGACACGCGCGCGGCAGCGAGAGGGGTGGCGCCTGCGGCGCGGCGCGCGCAGGCGGCGAGCGACGCGATGGGCTCGGGGCGCTCGGGAAGGCCACGACGACCTCTGAGGGCGGCGACTCGGTGCGGCGGGGCTCGGGCGACTCGACACGGACACAGGCGACATGGAGCGGCTGGGCGTCTGAGAATCTGGGCTCGGCGCGACTAGAGGCGAGGTGATGCTGAATCTGGACTCGGCGCGACCAAGGCGACACGAAGGCGGCACGGGCGTCTGCAGATCTGGGCTCAGCGCGACTAGGAGGAGAGGTCTGCGATCTGGCGGCCCTGGGGTGGCTTTCGACGCAGCGCGACATGGGTGGTGGTAGGCGGCTGGGCGGCGCGGCTAGAAATTTGGACATGGGGCGACTAGAAGTTTGGGCATGAGTGCGGCCAAGAAATTTGCTCGGGCTTGAGGAGAGAGAAAGGGAGAGAAAAAGGAAATTTGGGGATTTTGGAAAATAAAGGGAAAAATAAAAGGAAAAAGGGAATTAAAAGGAAAAATGGGATTTTATCCTCCTTTCCATCTTTAACCAATTTTCTTTCCAAATTAAATAAGTCTTAAAGTCCTTAAATCCCATTCCCGGCTTCCTCCTTGAGAGACATTGAAGCAACCTTTTCCAAACAATAACTCTCACTTAAACAAACTCCCAAATCATCACTAAGGGCACAGGCTCGAATCCCAAAGGAAACACCCAAACAACGATCACTTTGCCCAAAACCCCAAATCACAACCGAACTCCCAAGCGAATACCCCAAACATCTCGGGACTCATGAGACACCAACAAACAAGCCTCAACAAAGCGGGGAGGCTGCCTCGAAGCCACTGAAAAACCACAAATCCTGCCAGGGAGCAAAAGACCAAAATACCCTAAGGGTCAAAAGCAGCTCTAACGGCCCTTGAGACCCTTTGAATCTGAGGCAGGAAGCACCTCGAGAAGCTGGAATAGGCTGGGCGTTACAATACTCCCTCCTTTTAAGACTTTCGTCCTCGAATGTCCTAAAGCAAGCTTGACTCTATAAATACTCCTTGATTCTTAGCCAAGCTGAACTTCTCGGCTAAAACAACACTAGCCCTTCTCGATAACCAAACCCTCTTGGGTTCTCAAAGGCTCAAAGCCACAAAGCTCTCGATGCGCCACATACTATCTCAACAAAGAGGCGAGGAACACAAAACTTGCTTCTTTGTCAAAGGCGGGGCAAAGCTAACCAACTGCTCCAATCCGCTCAAGGATCTGAAAGCCCTACAAACTTGGGGCTCGGCCAAAACCCGCTAAACCAACACGGAACACCTCTCAGCGGTGTTACTCAAATAAGCCCAGCGGTGGGCACAAGCTCCAAAACTCAGCGCCACGCACTAGCGTAACTTCTCTAAATGCCCTGGCGATAACAAAGCGCCTCAACACAGCGCCAAGCTTGCCAAACAAGCTGAACCTCTCGGGTTCCGAAACCAAACGGCCTACTCTTTCTTCACAAGAGACCAGCGAACCACAAGGCTTGCCTAAAGCCTTAACGAAAAACAATCGAACCACCAGCTGGCGATTGATCAAAAGGCAAACTTTTCCCACTAGCACAAAGTGAAACTTCACTCGGCCAACCCTAAATGGCCAAAAACCACCGAGCCTGAGCTCCACTTGGCCAAGCCAACAAGCTGGAGCCTCTGGCGGCCGAACACAAACTTTTCCATGCAAACCTACTAGCTGGCCAAAGAGAACATTGTCGAGGCAAGGAAACACCCAACATTCCTCTCATGGAAAATCTGGCGGCAAGGACCAAACCCTCACGGGGCTACCGGCAACTCACAACGGCGGCAGGAAAGCGGCCCAAAGGCTAACCAACCAATGCCACGGCACCTCTGTGCCAACACACTCAAGCGAGGCTCGGCTATTCGCCAGCTGCGAAAGCTCAACAACTAGAAACAAAGCCGAGAAGGCCTTGCTCGTGAGAACTCAACTCAAGCTCAACTCTAAAGTGGTGGCCACCGCTCTTGCGGGGACAAACAACGTTTCGCTTGCTAACAACACAATCGGGGACCCTCTCATTTGGGCTAACCAGCTGCGCTACTCACGATCAACTACACAACTCGGGAGCTCTGGCTGACTCCTCAGCGGGAGCGATTTCCCGGCAAGCAAAACTCTAAAGGGCGTGAACATCAAACACGCGCATTGACTTGCTCAAACCCAAGGGCAACATCAACCAACTCTCTTGGAAGCAACACCCAGGGAAACTCAAGTGATTGGACCACCAATCCGAACTAGCCGAACTTACTCAACCAGCGAGAGAGGAATCAACTCCCAAAACAACGGACTAGGAACAAATCCTCGGGGCAACGCCCTGCAGCTCGAAGCAGAGCAAGCTCTTGAAACATCAAGAGAACCAAATCTTAGTCAACACCAAGCACCAACTAGCCTCCAAAACCAAACAAGCACAAGCTTGCTGGGCGCCAAATCGTAAGCAACTCACCCAGGAACCACTGCTGCAGGACTAAGCGAGGCTACGGAGGCTCTCCACAGCTAGAGATCCTCGATCACCCTCCGACACACACGGTGCGACAACGATCTAACAAACAACCCGGCTCACGCGGGCACAACCCTCTCCGGCATCTCAAGCTACGCTGGCCAACTCCAACTTGGAAACCAAGGGGCGGAAGCGCTACGAGGAGGTGTCATCCTCCTACTCAAAGCAACAACCTCAACATACCTTCTGCTCCAAGGTAAGGATCGACGACTTTCTTAGCCAAAACAATCGAAGCTGCGCGGCTTGCCCCTCTTGCTCTTGTTCGGTTCAAGCGAAGTCTAACGAGGCAAGGACCAACTAGCAAAACTTGTAACCAACGGCCCGACAGCGAGCACGACATCCTTCTGGCCAAAGCTAGGGCACTTGCCAGAACTAAAGCCTTGACACCTCAAAGTGACTTTGGCTCCTCAACACCAACCTTTCGTGGTTTCCAAACATAAACCACGGGGCGAGCTATAAAAAAGTGCGGGTGTCTGGCTCCAACTTGATCCTTTAAGATCCAAAGCCAACAAGGGCTCTCACACGAGGCAACTTTTGCCTCCAAGCGAGCCATAACAAACAAGGAAGCAACAAGAGTTCAAACCCACTCGGGGCCAACTCACCACGAAAAGCCACATTGGCCAACTTACTCTTACAAGCGCAAAACCACACCAAGCTAACATTCCTCAAAACAATGTGCTCACTAAGCGCGCTCCGATCAGCCATCAACTCCTGGCTCTAACCTTTGGATCAACCACGCATCCACGATGCCAACACTAACCATACTAGGGCAACTCAAAGGGTAGCGAATCATGCTACCATCAAAGGTGGCTCCACGGGCTCACAACTGCAGCGCGAGAACTTCGAGCGCGCTAGCTCTTAACGACCTAAAACATCCTTTACACCCAACTCTCGGAGATCTGAGCAGCTCCTACTTTCCCTCAAAACCTCAAACTTGTAGTCCTTTGACTACTGTAACGACCAGTTTTTCTTCCGGTCTTCAGGTATACCTAGGGTAATTTGGTAATTTGGTCGGGCCGTCGAGTCGTTTGTGTCTTTTCGGCTACTAAAATTATTGGATGGTTTATGTAGGTTTTTGGAGGAGTTTGAGGTTTGGTTTGAGCAAGGTTTGATGCAAAAGTAAAAATAAAAGAAATTGTCTTTGCAGTAGGGTTTGAACCGGGTCTCTGAGGAAGCTTGTAGAGAGGTGTGCCAATTGAGCCATTAGGTGCTCTTGTTGCTCTTTACGCATCACATCTTAGTTAACCTTGGATTTTGGAGTTTTGGTGCATTTGGTTAAATGAAATAGAATTAGGTCATTCCATCTTCTTCTCCAAAACACCTCTTGGCGCCCAAGCTCTCCATCTCCATAGCCTTGCCGATTCTTCATCCTTGCATCTCCTTGGGTTCGATCATCATCATTAAGGTAAGTCTTCGTCTTCTTCATCTTCTCATTTGGGTGTTTCTTTGGCGAATGTAAGAAAAAGGGTTTGTGTGTGTGTGTGTTGTGCTGACCGGTAGGGAGAGTCCGGCACAGAGCTCATCGCATCGGCCAGCTCGTCAGCGGCGGCCCACAGTCGTCGCGCCCGAATCATCGGTAGTGTGGCTCGCCCGTTAAATCGGCCGATCGCTCGCTGCGCCCGAATCATCAGCCAGCGCGGCGGCTCGCCGTTAAATCGGCCGTCGCTCGCCACGCCCGAATCATCGGCGGCCGCGGCTTCGCGTTAAATCGGCCGTCGCTCATACGCCCGAATCATCAGCCAGCGCGGCTCGCCGTTCGCCCAGCCAGCGAATCGCCCGTCGCTCGCCACGCCCGAGAGGTCTCGCCAGCGCCGGCCGCGTCGGCCGATCGCTCGCCGCGCCCTCGCCGTGTCCGCTTGCCGGCCGCTTGCGCGCGCGCGCCGCCGCGAGCGTTCGCCCGCGCGCGTCCTGCCAGCTGCTTTCGCCGTGTCGCCGCCGCGCGCCCGGCGCCGCGCGCGCGCCCCGAGCGCCCGCGCCGCGCGCGCGTCGCTGCCGTGCCGTGCGTGCAGTAGCCGGCGTGCGTCCTTGCCGTGCCGGTAGCGGCGGTAGCAGCGTCCTTGCCGTGCCAGCCTGCGCGGCCGGTAGTAGCGTCCTTGCCGTGCCCGGCTTGCCATGACCCCAAGCTCGTGTCGTCGCGCGCGTGAGTTCCCGAGCCGAGCTTGCTTTGTTCTATTGTTGTTTAGATATTTTAGATCGCTTTGATTATTGTTGGTTTGCTAGGTTCACTTTCGCTAGCTCGGGATTGTTCGCATGACTTAGGATTTGTGTGTAAAGTCTTCCGACCAAGGTAAGGATTTCTTCACAGGGGTTGTGTGGACCACTGTGGTATATTTGTGATTGTTGTTTTGTATGCTGTGTATGTTTACTAGCATGTTTAGCCTAGGTGCTCACATTGCAATTCTGTTGGCATGAACTCTTGTATTGTTTCTCATGTTAGCCCATGCTAGGTTGTTCTATTCTAGCATGTTCGATATCTGTTCTTGCTTCGTAGTATCATGCTAGGCTCCTTGTATCTGTTGAGCACGTATTGGGTGCATTGATTGAATTATTATTATTATTATTGTTAAGGTTTAGAATTCGGGTAGATAGCATCATCAGGGCCCGATGCATAAAGTATCTTGCATCTATGGCAGGGCGTTCGAGACGATTCTCGTCCTTGGACCCCGTGAGGATTAGCTATCCCAGCCGGTAGGCCGCAATCTTGGGTGAGGGTGGCGGTGTTAAATGCCCCAGCGGTCGGGATGATGACTTGGCATTGCCTCGTCCCCGGCGATCGACGCGTCCTCGGCGTGTTGGCGTAGCCCTTGATTGCCACTGTTAGGGCAGGGACCGCTTCACTGGTGTAAGCCTACCACGGCCGGTTCCTTAGCCTCGGTGCGGTGAGTGCGGTGACATAGTTCACGTGTCGAGTCTCACACCCCTATGTCGGTGACACCGATCCGGAGATTTAGTTAGGCATGGTGGTGAACACAGGCGGCTTGCCACTAGACCGGCACCCCGAGTTTGCGGTAGCATGCGGTGCGCGCTTACGCTCATTCTGGCGCCGGCGGAAGCTCCTCGGGATCTTGAGCAGTGCACCTTTCGTATCGGCGATGAGGCGGTGAGGCGGGACTTGTTCCGTATAGTGCATTTAGTGTGTTGTGGTATTTTCAGGACTAAGACCACGAGATGGCATCAGAGGTCCAAGTGTGGACTT
Organism: Sicyos edulis; assembly: GCA_036507275.1. Taxonomy (NCBI): domain Eukaryota; kingdom Viridiplantae; phylum Streptophyta; class Magnoliopsida; order Cucurbitales; family Cucurbitaceae; genus Sicyos; species Sicyos edulis. The sequence goes on from CM071852.1 coordinate 27,658,312, forward strand.
AGCTATGTGCTCAAGCTCTGTGTTTGTACTCATAGCTTGCATACATTCTTCTAGATGATCATGTATATCGTATTGTACCTGGTTGGGGATTCTTCTTTGGGTAATTCGTTACTCACCCTTATTACGTGGTTTCCACGAGGTAATCAAGCGGGAGGCAGGATAAATTTGAAGGGAAGGCTGTGATCATGGAATCCTCTTTGTCATCTCTGATTGTTTTATTTTAATTATCATGACTCTTCACTTTTTATTATTTCCCCCTGAATGCATGTAGGCGGGACCTGAGGCGAGGATGTTTTCTTACGTTTTATGGATTCGACATATTGGTACTTGTGGATTGTTTTAATGGTTTAAATAAATCTACGATCGAGTGTGCTTTTAGAAATGTATGTTTTGGTTGTTGAATGTTTGTTTTTACTTGGAATCAGAAATGTATTTTTCATAATGTCTTTTATTTTCACTACATGCATTGGGGTAAAGGCCCATTTAGAGCCCTTTTTGGGTGGGTCTTTCTGATTGGTATCGAGCTTCGAGTCATAGATGCGTGGCGACCTTTTGTTGTAGAGTCGTTTTCCATGATCATCGACACTCAAGCGGTCATCAGTGCGCCTAGATTTATTGTTTTAGAAAGGAAAAGGGTTAAGAATTTACAATACCTATCATCTAGTGTATGCCTTGTTTGGTGTTGTGGAATGGTGTGAGCGAGTTTTGATTCGTTGTTGGTTTGGATGTAGATCGCCCGACATGCGATCCACCCGTCTGCAGGAGAGGAGGTTCGAGAAGCGGTCGAGTATCGGGATCGGATCGTCTGCGAGGACATCGTCCCAAGCGACTGTGATGGCATTCCACGGCGGCTCCTCTGTTACGCCTAGGGCGGGCGTTGAGGCGTGTGCGCCGTGAGGCGCTCTGGGCGAGTTTCTTTGAGTCTATGAGGGCTTTTATGGTCGACATGTTGAGTGACGAGGCGAAGACCCGAGGCCTTGTTAGTGGCGGCGGGAAGAGTCGAGCCCGGTCGAGCGGTGACTCGATTGGTTGTGAGCTCGGTAGCACCTCGGCTCCACGAGGAGCAAGTAGCCCCTGAGGCGGATATGGCGAGAGTGCGGGGTGGGTAGGTGGTGAAGGATTTTGTGAAGTGGAAGCTGAGAAGTTTGATGCCACCGGTGATGCGTTAGCGGCGGCCGGTGGATTGCCCATTTGGAGTACACCTTCACGATCATGGTGTGCCCCGATATTCGGAGGCCGAGATGTGCGGCTCATGTCTTTGGGAGGCCACGGCGAGATGGTGGTGGGAGTCCACCTTGAGCTAGAGACCGGTGAGTCTCCACCGCTTCTTGGGAGTTCTTCAAGGTGAGTTCAAGGTAAAGTTCATCGGTGATGAGGCTCGGGAGAAGATGGTGGAGCTCTTCCGGAACTGAAGCGAGGGTTACGATTCCATTGAGAATATGGCGCAAGTTCTCGAGTATGGATATTTTGCTCCTCGGTTGATTGCCACCCGGGTGAAGATTCGGAAGTTCATATCTGGATTGGCGGTGTTTCCCGGATGTCGGGGCTCGGGCCCACGACACTTATGCTACTAAACATCGATTAGCCACGATCTATAATGGGAAGTATCTGCTTGGCGGGTTGTTGTTGCCGCTCTGTTGGCGTCTGTCCCGGCGGTGTGAGGCGAGAAGAGAAGATTTGACTTTCGAGGCGGCGGCGCCGTCAAAAGCGATTTGAAGCGAGAGATCGGCGGAGAGCTCGGTCCGTTTCCGGCCCGGCGGCGAGAGGACCCAGGCGATTTCCGCTTGTGCTACTTGTAGGAAAGTCCACGCGCGGAGCTTATCGGCTGGACCTAGGTGTGCTACCGTTGTGGTAGAGAGGGCACATGGCCCGTTTTGTGATCGGCCCGGCTATGGCGGCTCGGCCAGTAGCGGCGAGTCGAGTGTTTGCTACGACCCGTCGGGGAGGCAGCGTCACGGATGCTTTATGGCGAGTGCGCTTCTTGTTTTAGATCAACTGCGCATTTGTCTTGTTTGATTACAGTTCTACGCATTCATTTGTATCTGTGTTGTTTCTTGAGCATGCTAAGTTGAGTCTAGAGCCTCTAGGTTTTGAGTTATCTGTTGCAACTCCTTCGGGAGTTAGTATGTTAGCTAGAGATAAGATTAAGGATGGCCGGATCGAGATATCAGGAGAGTTGCTTGTGGCTACGCTCATAGTTACGCCTATGGCGGTTTTGATGTGATTCTTGGTATGGAGTGGTTGTTTTTGCTAACCACGCGTTGATTATTTGCCACAGGAAAGAAGTAGTGTTGGCGCGCCAGTCGGCCCGGCTTTAAGTTTCGTGGAGTCAAGGTGGAGATTTTCCGCCCGATGGTGTCATTTGTGGCTAAATCGTTTGCTAGCTCATGGAGCTTGGGGCTATCTAGCCAAGTTATGCAGGAAAAGCGCCTCTCATTGTCTGCATTGATCAGTGCGGTCGTGCGGGAGTTCGCGGATGTGTTTCAGAGGAGTTCTGGGGTTGCCCCCAAAGAGAGAGGTTGACTTCATTATTGAGCTCGAGGCAGGGGACCCTCCCTATCTCGAAGGCTCCGTATCGCATGGCGCCAGTGATTAAAGGCGAAGATTCGATTGCGGGAGATGTTAGGCCGAGGGTTCATCCGTCCAAGTGTGTCCCCGTGGGAGCACGATTCATTTGTGAAAAGAAGGATGGTTCTATGCGCTTGTGTATTGATTCTGCGAGCTTAATAAGGTGTGATGAAGAATAAGTATCAGTTGCCCGTATCGATGATTTGTTCGATCGGCTTGGGGAGCTTACGTGTTCTCAAGATAGATCGAGATCGGTTACCATCGATTTGCGGATCGGGGATGCGACATTCTAAGGCGACTTCGAGTCGGATATGGTCACTATGAGTTTGTGGTTATGTCGTTTGGATTGACCAATGCCCGGTAGCGTTCATGGACATGATGGATAGGGTGTTCAAATCATTTTTGGGCGGCCGTCATCGTGTTCATTGGCGATGTCCCGATTTATTCGAGGTCTAAAGAAGACCATGCGAGCATTTGAGGCGAGTATTGGCGGCTTTGAGGAAAACCGGCTTTATGCGAAGTTTTCCAAATGTGATTCTGGTTGGGCGGTGGCCTTCCTAGGCCGCGTGGTTTCGAGAGATGGTATAGCCGTGGACCCCGCGAAGATTGGCCGTGAGTTCATGGGCCAAGCCCGACTTGATTCTTGAGATTCACGACTTTGCAGGTTTGGCGAGTTACTCGTCGGTTTCGTCAGGACTTTTCTGCTTTAGCCTCGCCCCTCACTCGTCGGCGAGGAAGGGTGTCGAGTTTGTTTGGGGGCGAGTGTGATGAGAGCTTTGCGAGGCTCAGCGATTTGACCCGGCACGAGTGTTGGCGATCCGGAGAAGACAGTGGTTTCGTGGTCTCTGATGATGCTTCCAAGTTTGGATTAGGTTGTGTGTTGATGCGGCCGCGGGAAGGTCATTGCCTATGCTTCCGTCATTTGAAGCCGTATGAAGCGAACTACCCGACTCATGATATGGAGTTAGCGGCGGTGGTGTTTGCCTTTGAAGATTTGGAGGCATTACTGTATGGTGGCCAGTTCGGATGTTTACCGATCACGAGCCTCAAGTATCTGTTTACTCGAGAAGGAGTTGAATATGAAGCGAGAGGAGATGGTTAGAGTTGGTAAAGGATTATGGTGTGAGATTTTGTACCATCGGGTAAAGCCAGCGTAGTGGCGATGCTTTGAAGCGAGAAAGAGCGTCGCACTCTGCGGCGTTGTTGAGTTTCAGCCCGGTTTGCGAGAGAGAGTTCGAAGCGGGCGAGGTTGCGATGTTGTTGGGAGAGGTTACGCCGGGTAGCTCGATTGGTATTGGCCGTCGATTCGGCGGCGGATTATAAACGGCCAGTTAGGTGACCCCGCACTTAAGAGATTGGTTGTTGAGTCGATCTTGTGGTGACTTTGACTTTGTGTATTCACGAGACGATGGGGTTGACTTATAGAGGCGGTTGTGTGTTTCGGACATTGCGAGTTTTGCGAGCCGAGTTGCTCTCGGAGGCCTGATTCCCCCTTTTGCTTGGCACCGGGGTACCAAGATGTATCGAGACCTTAGCGAGACCTTACGGTGGATGGGGATGAAGAGAGATGTGGCGAGTTTGTCGGTAGATGTCTCACTTGTCGGACAAGTGAAGGCACCCGAGTGAGGCCGGTGGTTTATTGCGACCAGAGTGTACCCGAGTGGAAATGGGAAGAGATCTCCATGGACTTTATCTCTGGTTTGCCAAGGACTCAGGAAGTTCTCTCGATTTGGGTGATAGTCGGCCGTTTGACCAAGAGCGCACACTTCATTCCGGTAGAACACTTATCTGAGTGGAGCGAGTGGCGCGGTATTTGGAAGCGAGATCATCCGTTATCATGGTGTCTGCGGTGAGGATTGTGTCCGTCGTGACTCGCAGTTCACTTCGTTTACGGAGGCGCTCGAGAAGGGTTTGGGCACATAGTGCGATTTAAAGCCTGACTTTTCACCCTCGAGACGGATGGTGGTGAGAAAGTGAATCGATTCTCGAGATATGTTGAGGGCTTGTGTGTTGGATTTCCCGAGCGATTAGGACGATGTCATACTTGATGGAGTTTGCCTACAACAACGATTACGATCGGCGATTCGAGATGGCTCCATTCGAGGCATTGTATAGTAGCGTTAGCCGGTCCCACTGTGTTGCAGGAAGAGGTTGGTGATAAGCGAGTTTTGGGTCGAGATTCTGCGATTGACCAATAGTGCGGTCACGAGAAGATTAGAAACTCGTATGTTGTGGCTTCGAGGCGGCGCGAAGAAATTCGCCGATGTTGGCGTCGAGATTGGAGTTTGAGGTTGGTCGACATGTGTTCCTTAAGGTTGCTCGATCGAGGTGTTACGAGGTTTGGTAAGCGTGGGAAGTTGAGTCCCGTTTTGTTGGTCCATTTGAGATCCTAGAGAGGATTGGCGAGTTGCTTACCGGTTAGCCTTACCTCCGTCACTACTCGGTGCATAGTGTTTTTCATGTATCGATGTTGAGGCGGTATGTGCGGACCGTCGCACATTGTGGACTTTGAGCCTTTGCGGTGAATGAGGATTTGAACCGAGAGAAGCGGTGAGGATCCTTGCCTTTGAGACCAAGGCGTTGCGTGTCGCGAGATCCGTTTAGTAAAGGTTCGATGGAAGAATCGGGGTTACGAGGAAGCCACTTGGGAGCGGGAAGGCGAGATGAGGTTGCATTACCACAGTACATTTACATCTTAAGGACTTTCGAGGACGAAAGTCATAAAAAGGAGGAATATTATAACGACCAGTTTTCTTCGGTCTTCGGTATACCTAGGGTAATTTGGTAATTTAGTCGGGCCGTCGAGAGTCGTTTGTGTCTTTCGGCTACTAAAATTATTGGATGGTTTATGTAGGTTTTGGAGGAGTTTGAGGTTTGGTTTGAGCAAGGTTTGATGCAAAAGTAAAAATAAAAGAAATTGTCTTTGTTGTAGGGTTTGAACCGGGTCTCTGGGAAGCTTGTAGAGAGGTGTGCCAATTGAGCCATTAGGTGCTCTTGTTGCTCTTCTGCATCACATCTTAGTTAACCTTGGATTTTGGAGTTTTGGTGCATTTGGTTAAATGAAATAGAATTAGGTCATTCCATCTTCTTCTCCAAAACACCTCTTGGCGCTTAAGCTCTCCATCTCCATAGCCTTGCCGATTCTTCATCCTTGCATCTCCTTGGGTTCGATCATCATCATTAGGGTAAGTCTTCGTCTTCTTCATCTTCTCATTTGGGTGTTTCTTTGGCGAATGTAAGAAAAAGGGTTTGTGTGTGTGTGTGTTGCGGCCCGGTAGAGGAAGTCGGCACGAGCTCATCGCATCGGCCCGGCTCGTCAGCGGCGGCCCGTAAATCGCCGCGCCCGAATCATCGGTCGGCCCAGCTGCGCTCGCCGTTCGTCGGCCGATCGCTCGATGCGCCCGAATCATCGGCTGTGCGCGGCTTCGCCCGTTAAATCCGGCCGTCGCTTCGCTGCGCCCGAATCATCGTCGGCAGCGCGGCTCGCGTTCGCCAGCGGTCGAATCGCCCGTCGCTTCCGCCACGCGGGAAAGTCCTCGCCAGCGCCGGCGCGTCGGCCGATCGCTCGCGCACGCCCTGCGCCGTGTCGCTTGCCCGCTGCTCGCCGCGCGCGCCGCCCGAGCGTTACGCCGCGCGCGTCCTGCCGCGAGCTGCTCGCCGTGTCGCGCGCCATACGCCGCGCCCGCGCGCGCCGCCGCGCGCGCTCGCGCCGCGCGCGTCGCCTGCCGTGCGTGCGGTAGCGCGCGCAAGCGTGCGTCCTTGCCGTGCGCGCGCGACCGGTGCAGCGTCCTTGCCGTGCGTGCGGTAGCGGCCGGTAGCGCGTCCTTGCCGTGCCGGCTTGCCGCGACCCCAAGCTCGTGTCGTCGCGCGCGTGAGTTCCCCGGCCGAGCTTGCACATTCTATTGTTGTTTAGATATTTTAGATCTTTGATTATTGTTGGTTTTGCTAGGTTCGCTCGCTAGCTCGGGATTGATCATGACTTAGGATTTGTGTGTAAAGTCTTAGGCCAAGGTAAGGATTTCTTCTAGGGGTTGTGTGGACCTGCGGTATATTTGTGATTGTTGTTTTGTATGCACGTGTGTATGTTTACTAGCATGTTTAGCCTAGGTGCTCACATTGCAATTCTGGTGGCATGAACTCTTGTATTGTTTCTCATGTTAGCCCATGCTAGGTTGTTTCTATTCTAGCATGTTCGATATACATTCTTGCCGTAGTATCATGCTAGGCTCCTTGTGTATCTGTTGAGCACGTATTGGGTGCATTGATTGAATTATTATTATTATTATTGTTAAGGTTTAGAATTCGGGTAGATAGCATCATCGGGCCCGATGCATAAAGTATCTTGCATCTATGGCAAGGGCGTTAGAGCGATTCTCGTCCTTGGACCCGTGAGGATTAGCTATCCCAGCCGGTAGGCCCTGCAATCTTAGGTGAGGGTGGCGGTATTAAATGCCCCAGCGGTCGGGATGATGACTTGGCATTGCCTCGTCCCGGCGATCGGCGCGTCCTCGGCGTGTTCGGCCGTAGCCCTTGATTGCCACTGTTAGGGCAGGGCCGCTTCTGGTGTAAGCCTACCACGGCCCGGTTCCTTAGCCTCGAGTGCGGTGAGTGCGGTGACATAGTTCACGTGTCGAGTCTCACACCCTATGTCGGTGGCCGATCCGAGATTTAGTTAGGCATGGTGGTGAACACAGGCGGCTTGCCACTAGACCGGCACCCCGAGTTTGCGGTAGCATGCGGTGCGGCGCTTACGCTCATTACTGGCGCAGGTGGTGGAGCTCCTCGGGATCTTGAGCGAGTGCACCTTTCGTATCGGCGATTAAGCGGTGAGGCAGGACTTGTTCCGTATAGTGCGTTTAGTGTGTTGTGGTATTTTCGAACTAAGACCACGAGATGGCATCAGAGGTCAAGTGTGGACTTAGCTATGTGCTCGCTCTGTGTTTGTACTCATAGCTTGCATACATTCTTCTAGATGATCATGTATATCGTATTGTACCACTGGTTGGGGATTCTTCTTTGGGTAATTCGTTACTCACCCTTAATACGTGGTTTTCCACGAGGTAATCAAAAGCGGGAGGCAGGATGGGTGAAGGGAAGGCTGTGATCATGGAATCCTGCTTGTCATCTCACGATTGTTTTATTTTAATTATCATGACTCTTCACTTTTTATTATTTCCCACTGAATGCATGTAGGCAGACACAGAGCCAGGATGTTTTCTTACGTTTTATGGATTCGGCATATTGGTACTTGTGGATTGTTTTAATGGTTTAAATAAATCTACGATCAGTGTGCTTTTAGAAATGTATGTTTTGGTTGTTGAATGTTTACATTTTTACTTGGAATCAAGAAATGTATTTTCATAATGTCTTTTATTTTCACTACATGCATTGGGGTAAAGGCCCAGTTAGAGCCCCTTTTAGGTCGGGTCTTTACACTACCACCGAACTAGATCTCTTAAGCAACCCCAAGCAGGTGCAACCTCGGGAAAAAGGTACAAGACAAGCGGGGATGCTATACTGCAGGCGACCATGGAACCACACCAAAAGTGCCAGCGGCTTTGAAACTAGGCCTCCTCTCAAGCTTGGTGCCATGAGCACTACATCTATTACAACACGAATCAGCCTCAAAGCAGGCTTTATGCCCCTCACGAGAATAGGAAAGTCACTCTCAAGTGGCGGGGCAATGGAACTCGACCACAGAGTCCAAACACTCGAGCGACCTAATCTCGGCATCTCGACCAGCAGGACTTGCCACGGCTACTCCTGCATCCCACTCGATGCTCAACAAAAGCTCAGGCCAACTCCTCGGGTGGCAACAACTAGTTCCTGCCAGGAACATCCAAATAAAAAGAGTGTTCCACTCTCTAGCCCTTGAAATCCACGGATGGATAAAACCACGGCAAGCAAACTCAACACTACACCACAGCTCACGGTACAAGAAAAAGCTTTGCAAAACAACGGCGGAGGCTTGCAGAGGCGAGAGATGTCTCTACATCTGCCTCAAGCCACTAACACGGCAACTTGCTAATCAATCGGGCGGTGGTGGAGACTCTGCTAGTCCCCTCTCTCAAGGGACTACCACCACCAACTCTTTGTACCAAGCGGCCGCAGGAGCAGTACACCTCGGCCTGCGAGCAATGAGGACATCCCAACACCACGGATGCTAAACTCAAACTGGCCAGTAGCTTTACTACTAGCGGTAGGACTTTCTAATACATCAAGCTCTCTGGGCATCCACTTGCCAAGCCCAGGCGGCTCCATCAAGCGCCAACAAACTCAAGCTGCATAAACCTGCTTGATCAAGCCCTCCAGGAACCTCAGGGGACTCACGAGAAACTCTTTGGGGAAAAATCTTTGAAACAAACTCTGTCAATTTGGGCTATCTATGCCGGGACTCCTCGCTCACGCGCTACAAAGCTGCGCACAGGTCTTTGCTCTCGATAGCTAAAGACACGCCATCAAATCTCACATGGTGGAGCACACTCTGCTCAGAGAGTCAAACTACGAGGCGAGCTAGCCTCTACCCCCTCCTCTAGGCAACTTAAGCGCCGGGGCCAACTTTGGCCTACGGGCCTAACAACCACAGGGCGCGGCCTCAACATCAACAAGATCGGTCCAACTCCTCGGTCGGACATGCCAAGCGTCTGCTCTTACGAGTGCAATCAACATGCGGCGGTCTGCATAAGGCACCTCCACCCTCTCACTGGGGAGAAACCAACAAGCTGGGCCACAAATGGCCTGGGAGTCTAATCTCGCCTCCCTCACGAGTCGATCGACACTGCTGGCGATCTGCAAAGCAACAAAAGCAGCCCACCACGGGGGCTCTCTTTGCTCATCAAACTACTCGCCTTGCTGCGAGAAAAGTTGGCATGATGGCTCTCTAAGCCCAAACCAACAACGAGTGAGACACCTGCTCGTCTCAGCTCCACAACTCTACACATGCATAAAAGCTAGAAGAAAAGTATTGTAAATTCTTACCCTTAACAATTGAACTCGGACAAACCAAGCGTGGTGGAGTCTTTGATGATCATGGGAACAACAACCTACAAAGCGAGTTAGTCTCTGAGAATCTATGACTCACGTGCTCACGATACCAAGCTGTAAGGGCCCGACCCAAAACATGGTCCTAAACACAGGATCTTACTCGACATACAAGTTAAATATGATAACAAGCGGTTTAGAGCTTATATTTAAAAACCTTTCAAAACATATGAAGAGAGAGCCCTTAAAACATAACCAACAATTTTCATTTTAAACAATCCAACAAAGTAAAACAACTTTGGCGATGTTTAATAAAATGTACAATACAATTTAAGCAACGTTTTAAACAATGTTCCCCTAGGACTCTGTCCATCTACATCTTTGAATAAACAATGCAATAATAAAAGGCAGTCTTGGCGGTTCCCCATGATCAATCGGCTCCCTCCGCTAGCCCTCCTGGTGTTGTCCCAAGTTACAGAAAGATAAATAAGGGTGAGTATAAACATACTCGGTAAGAATCTGGCAGGGAATTTGTCGATACATCGGTCATCTAGCACCTCAACATGCAAGCAAATAGCTATCAACACGGATCATAGCTCAACGAGCTCATAAAACAAGATCTGGAAACGCCGGAAGTCTCTTTGCCAGGAATCATCGGAAGTCTCCTACTTAGGCCTAATGATTAGTTCTCATAACCAATCCCGGGACATCTCACGAGGTCTTTCTCCCTCGGCCAATTGATCAGCTCAAAAGCCGATCCCAAGATGTCAGAGCACCTCGAGGGTCTTTCTCCCTCGACCAATTGATTAGCTCAAAAGCCAATCCCAATGGATGTCCTCAAGGGCCTCTTACCCTCGCTAACAATCTGGACTATCGGGAGAGTACCATGATGCAGCTCTAAAGCTGGAAGGCCCCGGTGTACTCACGAACATTGGCAGGGGAGCTCTCGGCCGGCTACTACGCGTGTCTTGCGCACACCACATGCTCTACTGCAGCCGGGCGTAAATGCGGGGGCCTAAGGGCAAACTACGCGGGCAGATACGCATGCCTAAGACTTCGGAAATGGTGTCCTTTGAACCACGGTGGTGCGAGGCCCTCGGCACTCATCTGTGCGGCTGTACCTGAGCACACGAAGCTAAGAAGCCGGCCAGCGCGGGCTTGCACCGTTGGCGGGGTTCGCTCTAGCGGGCTACAAACTAGGCTTATGCCGATGTGGTAGCTACATCACATGTCATTTGCCGGGGAAGCAATGTGCGTTATGCTGCCGCTCTACTCGGCCGGTGGGGACAAAAATGCGTTATGTCCACTCTCGGCCTGCGGATGATGACAAACCCTACTACGCTAAGAATGCAAGATAAAACAATGATTCTGGCTGGCAAGCAATGGCCGAGCATCAATCACGTTTACCTAGCATGATACTACAACTTAAGCGGGAATCACAAGCATCTTTGGAAGAACAAACCTAGCATGGCACTAACATGTAAAATCAACAATCATGCTAGCAGAGAGATCAAACAAAGTGCCTATCACTATCATGCTCATAACAATCGGCAAACATACAAGGCACAATCGAGACATATCGCGGAGTCCACACAACCACGGTAAGAAATCCTTACAGGACAAGCGAGAAAAATAATCACAAATCAACCAAGCAATCCTCGAGCTTCTAATCGAACCCAAACAACCTAAACATAAAATAAAGCGACCCAAATCAAATACATAAAAGCAGCCCAAATAAATCCCTAAGCGGCGACCAACACATCGGGGCCCAACGAAGAAAAGACTAGGGAAATACCATCAGAAGCCACTGGCGCTCCGGCCAACCGGCAGCCTACTTATGGCGGTGGCGGAAGAGAAGTGGTTGGGCAGCAGGCAGGCGCATGAAGGCGCTGGCGGCACCGCGCGCGCGGTATGGGGGCGAGGCGAGCAAGGCGCCGCAGGCGTGGGCTCGAGCTCGGTGGCGGCGACGACCTGCAGCGGCAGCGAGCGCGGCGCGCGGGCGCCGGCGCGCAGCGGCGGCAGCGACGCGATGGGCTCGAGGGGCGCTTCGGGAAGGCCACGGCGACCTCTGAGGCGGCGGCTTCGGTCGCGGCGAGGGCTCGGGCGACTCGACCACGGACACAGGCGACATGGAGCGGCACAGGCGATCTGAATCTGGGCTCGGCGCGACTAGGCGAGGCGTGCGAATCTGGACTCAGCGCGACCAAAGCGCTCTGAAAGCGGCACAAGCGTCTGCAGATCTGGGCTCAGCGCGACTAGAAGGCGGCGATCACGAATCTGGCGGCCCAGGGTGGCTCGGCGCAGCGCGACATGGGTGGTAGGCGGGCTGGGCGGCGCGGCTAGCGGTTGGACATGGCGACTACTAATTTGGGCATGGTGCGGCCAAAGAAGCTTTCTCGGGCTGGAGGAGAGAGAAAGGGAGAAAAAAGAAATTTGGGGATTTTGGAAAATAAAAGGAAAAATAAAAGGAAAAAGGAATTAAAAGGAAAAAATGGGATTTTATCCTCCTTTCCATCTTTAACCAATTTTCTTTCCAAATTAAATAAGTCTTAAAGTCCTTAAATCCCATTTCCGGCTTCCTCCTTGAGACCAGTGAAACAACCTTTTCCAAACAATAACTCTCACTTAAACAAACTCCCAAATCATCTCTAAGGGCACAGGCTCGAATCCCAAAGGAAACACCCAAACAACGATCACTTTGCCCAAAACCCAAATCACTGGCGAACTCCCAAGCGAATACCCCAAACATCTCTAGGGACTCATGAGACACCAACAAACAAGCCTCAACAAAGCGGGAGGCGCCTCGAAGCCACGAAAAACCACAAATCACGCGGGGAGCAAAAGACCAAAATACCCCTAAGGGTCAAAAGCGACTCTAACGGCCCCAACAGACCACTGAATCTGAGGCGGAAGCACCTCGAGGCTGGAATGAAAAGCGGGCCGTTGCTGAATGCGGAGGTGTAAGGCCCTACGGGCATCCTGGGTGTGTAAGGCCCCTTTGGGCATCAGATGAGTGCGGAGGTGTAAGGCCCTACGGGCATCCTAGGTGTGTAAGGCCCTTTGGGCATCAGCGAGTGCGGAGGTGTAAGGCCCTACGGGCATCCTAGGTGTGTAAGGCCCCTTTGGGCATCAGCGTCTTTGAAGGTGTAAGGCCCGATGGGCATCCTAAGTGTGTAAGGCCCCCGCTGGGCATCAGCGTGTCCTAGGTTGTGTAAGGCCGAAGGGCATCAAATGTAGGACCTAGGAGGCTATAGGCGGAAGCCCTTGGATAGGCTCGCCCTTTGAAGTAGGTCATAGCCTACACCAGCCGTGCCCGCTCTAAGTCATTGTATGGTTGCATGTACGTGTGCTAAATGAGATGATTTCGTATTGTACCCCGATTGGGGATTCTTCTTGAGTAACTTGTTGCTCACCCTTATTTTCTGTGGCTTTCCCGAGTAACTTGGGGATGGAGGAATTTGGATGGCTAGGAGGAGGCGGCTCGATGATCATGGATAGGCGACTCACAGGTTGCCCACGTTCTTTTAATGTTTTCTTTGATGATTTAGCATGTAGTGGGACTTGGGTCCCTAGGAAAAGCACTCAAAAATCTATTTTATGTTTCTCGTACCGTTTCCCTTGATTTGTTTTTAAGAAAGAAGCGATCGAGTTATCTACTATTTATTTTAAATGGAACTATATTTTCCTTGTTTTGAATGTGCTTACTTCAAAGATTTAAAATTTCAAACTACGAGCAGACGTTTTACATTCCTAATCATGCATGCTAAGTAAGGATTTTAGGATAGCGACCGTTTCTTGGGTCGGGTCACTTCTGATTGGTATCGAGCTCGAGTTATAGGTTATGTAAGTGACTGCGATTGTAGGTTATTTTCCATGATCATCAGCGCTCGGCGGCCATCGGTATGTCCATAAGTTTAAGGTTAAAGGTTAAAATTACAATCTGCATCTAGCATACATGTGTTACCCTTGTTAGGCGGTGAGAGCCCAGCGTAGGCTAGATTTTATGCCTTGTGTAGACCGCCGCGATTGTTGATTACACATTGAGAGCGAGGGCGTTTGGTGTGTCCAATCGAGGAGTTGGGTGATCGTGTTGTTGTTGAGACCACGTCGGGGTTGTCTAGGGCCGTAGGCGATTTTAGCCACTGGCGGTTGGCAGTGTGACCAAGAGGAGGGGGTAGAGGCTAGTCTACCTCAGGCGAGACTCCTTGAGCAAAGTGTGCTCCGCCATGAGAGAGTTGATGGCGAGTCTTTTAGCTATCGGAGGCGGAGACCAGAGCGCGGTGTAGCGCGTAGTGAGGAGTCAGTGCGAGATAGCCTAGTTGTGAGTTTATTTAGGAGACACCCCTAGTAGCACCAATAACCGGAGGTTTCGGAAGGGCTTAATCAGTGAGTTCATCTTTGTTGAGTTAGTTGGAATTATTCGAGCCAGGAGTTTGGCAAGTGGAAGCTGAGGGCTTGATGCTTTAGAGAACTTCTTTGGTAGCGACAAGGTGGTTGACGAGTTCGAGTTTATCATCAAGTGTTGGGATGACACGGTGTTGAAGGCCCGATATTTTGATGTTCGGATGTCGAGGCGTGCCGTTACAGTGTTGTTTGATCACGCGGTGTGGTGGTGGAAGTCCTGTGAGAGGTGGGCCGGTGAGTCTCCACGATCGCCCGGTCTATTGGCAAGTTGCCGTGTTAGTAGCTTTTGAGAAGGATGTAGAGACATCTGTCCCCTTGCAAACTTCTTTGTCGTTTCTGACCGATTCTTTTAGTACCCTCGTAGCGGGGGTAGTGTGAGATTTGCTTGTCGGGGCTTAATCCGTTTGTGGATTTGTTGGGCTAGTAGAGTGGAGCACTCTTTTGTTTGGATGATCCAATTGTGGAACAAGTTGTTGCCACGAGGAGTTGGCTGAGCTTTTATTAAGCATCGGAGTGGGATGCGGGAGTAAGCCGTGGCATGTCACATTGGCGAGATGCGAGAGGAATTAGGTGCTTCAGTATTTGGACTCTTATCTTGAGTGCCATTGCCCCCGTCAATTGGAGTGTGACCTTCCTTTTCCTCAAAGGGGTATAAAGCTCGTTTAGGGCTGATTTGTGTTGTAAAGGATGTAGTGCTGTTGGCACCAAGCTTTGAGGAGGCCTAGGTCGGGCCGGTTGGCACTTTTGTGCGGGAGGAGGTTCCATGGTCGTAGAGAGTATAGCATCCCCGCTAGTCTTGTACCCATTTCTTGAGGTTGCACCTGTTTGGGTTGCATAAGAGATCTAGCTAGGTGGTAGTCAGAGGACTACAAGTATGAGGTTTTCGAGGAAAATAGGAGCATTTCGAGTCACCAGAGTTGGGTACAAAAGGATCTTTTGTAGGTACATTAAAGAGCTAAGCGCGTTCGAGTTCTCGCGCTTTTGTTTGGAGCTTGTGAGGCGTTTGTTGGTAGCATGATTCGGCTACCCTTGAGTTACCCTAGTATGGGTAGTGTTGGCATCAAGGATCGTGATTAATCGATGTTAGAGCCATGAGTTGGATGGTGATCGAAGCTGCGTTTAGTGGGCACATTGGCTTGAGATATGTTGGCTTGAGTATGGATGTGCTCTTGTAAGAGTGAGTTGGCCAATGTGGCTTTTCGTGGTGAGATGGCCCGAGAGGTTTGAACTCTTGTTGCTCACTACAGTTAGTAGTAGCTCTGTTGGAGGCAAAAGTTGCTGTGTGAAAATCCTTGTTGGCTTTGGATCTTAAGGAATGCAGAATTTGGAGGTGCATGCATGCGGTGTACTTTTGTGTAACTTGTTAAAAGTGGTTTATGTTTGTGAAACCACAGAGAGGTTCGTGTTGAGGAACGAGTGCTCGATCTTTGAGAGTGTCAAAACTTTAGTTCTTGGCAAGTGCCTAGCTTTGGTTGTAAGGATGTCGTGCTCGTCGTGGCAGGTTGTTGTTTAAGCAAGTTTTGCTAGTTGGACCTTAGCTTTGGTTAGAGTTGAGTTGGAGGCCCGAACAAGAGCGGTGGTAGCAAAGTGCAGCCCGAGGTTTCGTCGATCTTCGGGTATGCCCTAGGGTATTTTAGTAATTTGAGTCGGGCGTCGGGAAGGCGTTTATATCTTTCGGTTGCTAAAATTATTGGATGGATTTATGAAGGTTTTTTGAGGCTTTGTGGTTTGGTTTGAGCATGGGTAGATGCAAAAGTAAAAATAAAGGAATTTGTGTTGTGGTGGGATTCGAACCAGGGCCTCGGAAAAGCCTGTGAGGATGCGTGCGATTGAGCTATGGAGAGCTCTTATTACTCTTTCGCGTCATATCTTAGATACCCTTGGATCTTTGGAGTTTTGTGTTTTTGGTTAAATGAAAAGAAATTAGGTTTATTCCATCTTCTTCTCCAAATCACCTCTTAGCGCACAAGCTTTCCCTCCCAAGCTCAAGCGATTTTCATCCCCTTTGCGGCCCAGTGGTTCGATCGTCTTTCGGGTAAGATTTCTTCGTCTCTTCGTCTTCTCCGATTTGAGTTCTTGCTGGGCGAATGTAAATAGAAAGTGTGGTTGTGTGTGCATGTTTGTTTGCGGCGGCTGAGAGGAGCCGACCCGGCCCGGCCAACGTCGCGGCCCCGGCGCGGCGAATCGCTGGCGGCAAGCGGATCGCCGAGTCGCCCAGCTCCGCCGCCCTGCGGTGCCATCGGCGGCTGCCGCTCGGCCAGTGGCGACGCTCGAGCAGCCACTGTCGCGGCCAATGAGCGCTTCGAGACGGCCCATCGCGGCCAATGACGCCCGACAGCCTATCGCGGCCCAGATCGCCCGGCGGTCGCCTGATGCGAGCCAGCCGAGCGGCAGCGAGAATCGCGCGTCGAGCGCTCGTCGGCCACGCGCGCCCGTCGTCGCGGCCAGCGCCGTTATCGCGGCCGCGCCCGTCGTCGCGCAGCGCGCCGTCGTCGCCAGCCAGCGCTCGCGTCCGTCGCTTCCGCTTCCCGACATTCGCGCCCGTCGCTGCGCCGTAGCCGGCCGTCGCTGCAGCGCGTCGCGCCAGCTCTGCCGCCCATCGCGCTGTCCAGCGCCAGCGCCCGACCCCTGCGCCCCCATCAGCGCCACATCCGGCGCCAGCGGCTGACCTCGCCATCTTTATCTGCCGTCCGCGTGTCGGCCGGCGCGCGTGAGTTACTCCGAGCCAAGCCTTGTTTATTTTATTATGTTTAGGCCTATGGATTGTGATTATTATTGTGTTTGTTAGGTTCTCGTTAGCTAGCTCGGGATCGATCGCGGCTTAGATTTTTGTGTGTATGTTGCCTCCCGCGGTCAAGGATTTCTTCTAGGAGTTGTGTGGACCTGCGATGTTCTATGTGATTGTTGTTTGTATGTTTGTTTGTGATTATCGGCATGTATAGTTTAGGTGTTCGTGTCGAAGATTCGACTAGCATGACTTCGTATGTTGTTCTCTCATGTTAGCCCATGCTAGGTTGTTCAGTTCTAGCATGCTCATATCTGTTCTTGCTTTAGTAGTACCATGCTAGGTTAGATTTGTATCTGTTGAGCACGTTTTGGATTGTATTGGATTGTATGTTATTGATATGATAGGTTAAAGTGTAGGTAGGTAGCATCATCGGGCCCGATGCATAAAGTATCTTGCATCCATGGGGACGTCGAGAGTTCTCCGTCCACTGGACCCCGTTAGGGTTTAGCTAACCCACCTGTGAGGCCCCTCGCAATCTTGGGTGAGGGTGGCGATCATTAAATGCCCCAGCGGTCGGGATGATGACTTGGCATTGCCTCGTCCCGGCGGTCGGCGCGTCCTCAGCGTGTTGGCGTAGCCCTTGATTGCCACTGTTAGGGCAGGACCGCTTCTGGTGTAAGCCTACCACGGCCGGTTTCCTTCAGCCTCGGTGCGGTGGTTCAGCCGACATAGTTCACGTGTCCGAGTCTCACACCCCTATGTCGGTGACACGATCCGGAGATTTAGTTAGCGTGGTGGTGGATCGACATGGGCAGCTTGCCACCAGACCCAGACCCCATGATAGTTCCGGC
Source organism: Sicyos edulis (assembly GCA_036507275.1). Lineage (NCBI taxonomy): Eukaryota > Viridiplantae > Streptophyta > Magnoliopsida > Cucurbitales > Cucurbitaceae > Sicyos > Sicyos edulis. The sequence goes on from CM071852.1 coordinate 27,675,844, forward strand.
AGTGCACGCGGTGCATGCTTACGCTCATTCTGGCGCACGACCAGGAGAGCTCCTCGGGATCTTGAGCTAGTGCACCTTTAAGTATGTCGGCGATGAAGGATAGCCGAGGCCGAGACTTGGTTCGTATATAGGCGTATTGTGTGGTGTGGATTATTCCGGACTAAGACCACGAGTTGGCATCCGAGGTCCAAGTGTGGACTTAAGCTATGTGCTCTATTATGTGTTTATGTTCATAGCTTGCATACACTCATCTAGATGACCATGTGCATCGTGTTGTACCCGGTTGGGGATTCTTCTTGAGTAATTCGTTACTCACCCTTACTTATCTTTCAGTAACCATGGCGCGAGGCGGGATGGGTGAGGAGGAGAGCTATGATCATGGGAAGCGTCTTTGTCGTCTCGACTTTTTATTTACGTGACTCTTGTCTTTCATTTTCCCCGAATGCATGTAGCGGCACACGGAGCCCTAGGATGTTTTTTCTGAATGATTTTGTGGATTCCCGCTTTATTGAATTTGAGGATGTTTCAAATGTTTTAATAAATCTCTGATCGAGTGTACGCGTTTTGGAAATGTATTTGCCTTGAAACAGTGCTTGGAGAGCGGGGACGGGTTTGACCAAACTATATTGATTCTGATTGAACCTTGATTGTTTTGTTTTAATTGGGAATCAAAACTTATTTGCATATTATCCTTTCCTTTGAATGCATGCATTGGGGTAAAGGCCTATTTAGAGCCCCTTTTGGGTCGGGTCTTCTGATTGAGTATCGAGCTCGAGTCATAGACTTTGTAGAGTGACCTTTTGTTGTAGGTCGTCTTTCCCATGATCAAGAAACACTCCGAAACGTGGTCATCAGTACGCCTAAGTTTTACTTTTTAGAAAAGGGTTAAGAATTTACAATACCTTTCATCTAGTGTATGCCTTGTGTAGTGTTGTGGGCGAGACGAAGCGAGTTACGACTGCGTTGTTGGTTTGGGCTTAGTGAGCCATCATGCCAACTTTCGCGATCGCAGCAAGATTTGTTTGGCGGCTTGTTGAGGTATCCAGATAGATTCGGATGCCCTGGAACATCGTTCGAGGAGGCGAAAGCTTAGACTCCGTTGGCCATTTGTGGCCTAATTGCCGCTTTTCCCTAGTGAGAGGTGGTGGTGCGTGCAGATTGCCGGTATGTTGATCGCACCTTGAGGGCAGCGGGCGCTTGGCATGTCCGACCGAGGAGTTGGGCGGATCATGTTGATGTTGAGGCCGCGCCCGGTTGTTAGGCCCGCATGCCAGTTTTGGCCGGCGATTGAGTTGCCTAGAGGAGGTAGTAGAGGCTAGCGGCGCTGCCCGAGTGAACTCCTTGAGCGAGTGTGCTCGACCATGAGAGATTTGATGGCGGAGTCTTTAGCTATCGAAGAGCGGAGACCCAGAAGCGCGATTTGTAGCGCGTAGTGAGGAGTCCGGCACAGTTAGCCCGGTGGCGAGTTTGTTTCGGCATTTTTCCCCGAGTAGCTCTTGCCTAGCCGGAGGTTCTCGGGAGGCATGATCGCGGAGTTTATTGGAGATGAGTTTGTTGGCGTTGTTGGAGGCGCCCGAGTTGGCAAATGGATGCTGTAGAGCTCGATGTTTTAGTAAGTCCTCTTTGCTAGTAGTAAGGTAGATGGCGAGGTTTGAGTTACTTGTCCGTGTGTGGGATGCCCTCGCCTGTTCAAAGGCCGAGGTGTGCCGTTCTGTCTTTGTTTGGTTCATCGGATGGTGGTGGAAATCCCTTGTGAGAGGTGGTCTAAGCGAGTCTCCACGATCGCCCGGATTGTTTGGCAAGTTGCCGTGTTAGTGGCTTGAGGCGGATGAAGGGTCATCTTTGCCCCCTTGCGAGCTTTGTTGTTGTTTAAGACCCCGCTTCCTCGGATGTGGATTTGGTAGTAAAGTAGCACTTGAGGTGCATTGGTTGGTGTGCCACTTTGGCACTAAGTGCAGTTGAGGAGCTTGAGTTTGGCTTAGCATAGGTGATGGTTCTATGTCGAGTTCGACACACTTCTTTAGCCATTGAATCCATTTATGGAAAATGCACTTGTTTAGGTCGTGCAAGAGGGCTAGTTAGGTGGTAGTTGAAGGACCACAAGTGAAAGGATGTTCGAGAGGAGCTGGAGCCTCTTCCCGGTGTTCTTCGTGGGGTCGAGTAAGTCGCGGGTTGGCGGTGGTAAGTGTTAGTGCGTGTGAGTCTCACGCTAGTGCTAAGGCTAAGAGATCTTTGTGGTTGGTAGTGCGGTCCACTACCTTCGGTCACCTAAACACGAGTTGAGTGAGCATTGTAGATCACGAGTTCGGTCCAGCCAGAGGAACCATGAGTTGGATGCCCGTGAGATGAGTTGGATGCTCTCGAGATGAGTTGGATGCTTATGAGATGAGTTGGATGCCTATGAGATGGAGTAGGGACGCCTTATGTGTAGCGCACTTGGTAGAGTCTTGGTATAAAGTAAGTTCGGTTTGGCGTCGTTATGTTTTAGCGAGCAAGGTTGCCCTTTGCTTTGAGTATCGTGTGAAGATGGAACTTTTGGTGTTCCTTGGATTGTTTGTATCATTGCGGGGAGTTATCGTTGCTTTGTGGAAAAGCTCTTGTTAGTCTTGGATCTCTAAAGGAAGGTTGGGAGTTGTGCACACAAGTGTGTTTTTTGTGTTAGTTCGTTAAAGTGGCGAGTTTTGAGATCCATGTAGGGTTTGCTTTGGAGATCTGGGTGCTCGGTGCCTTGAGAAGTTGGACTCGGTGGTTGTTGTGAGGCTTGGGTTGAGGTGGTAAGGAGATCACGATGCTCGTGGTATCAAGTTGTTGCTTAGAGCAAGATTTGTTAAGTTGGGCCTAAGCTTGGTTGGCGGATCTTCTTGTTGATCGTTGGTTGGAGTTCGGTTGGAAAGCCCGAACAAGAAGCGGTGTAGCTAAGCCGCGTGGTTTCCGATCGGCATGGCTAAGAGAGTTGTTCGGATCCTTCCTTGGGTAGAAGTTATGTTGTGGCGATGCTTTGAGTAGGAGGATGGCGCGTGCAGTAGCGTTTGGGTCCTCTAGGTTCCCAAGGAGTTGGAGTTGGCCGGCATGGTTGGGATCTTTGAAATTGGGTTGTTTGTTCGAGGTAGTTGGTTGTTAGGCCGTTAGGCGGCAGAGTGTGAGTCGAGGTTGTCGAAGAACCCTAGGTTGTGGAAACCTCTCGGAGCTCGATCGGGCCCGGCTAGTGAGTTTAGGTTGGCTGTTTGGAGCGTGTAGTTGTAGCCTCGGTGGAGTTGCTGTGCAGTCTTGGTAGACTAGCAAGCTAGTGTTTATTTGGAGTAAAGTAGGATTAGTTTGGGGTGTGGTGGCAAGTTGATGCTTGGTGTTGACCAAGTGTGGATTGAAGTTGCTAGAGTTTAGTTTTGCTCGTGGGGCGAGTGGTTTGTGCCATGTTGGTTGTTTTTCTGTTTCCGGGATGTTGAGTTGCCCACGTTTGGCATTTGGAGGTTGATGCAGAGTTGGACCCCTTGTTGTGCCGTGAGATTAGATGTTGTTGCTCACTGGTGGAGCAAGGCGGTGGCGTATGTGGAGTTCTCTGTCCGTTGGTTTATGCTTGTAGGAGCGTTTCCTTGGCGGGGAGTTGTCGAGGTTACTCCCTTGGTCTTGGAGTTAATGGTGGAAGCTGTAGCTTGAAGGAAAAGTTTGTTGTTTTGCTTGGAAGTAGTCGTTTGTCTGGTTAAGCGGAGTTCTTGGAGGGTGTTCTAGAGATTTGCGATAAAGGTTGTCACTGCCTCTTATGAGTGTTTGGCCTAGTTGGTTAAGATTTTGTGTGTTGGCATGGAAGATGTTGCACCTTTGTAGTGGAAGATCTCCTTTGTATCGATTGTGGGTTGAGGTTGCACCATTGTGCGTTGGATTAGAAGTGCGGACTTATCGAGGGATCATGGCGGCTGAGTGTAGCTTGCACTCTGCCGACCATTGTTGTATTCTTGTTCTTGGTAGTTGGTGTTGACCGGGTAGTGGAGTTCCGTTATGAAGTTTGGTGGGAAGGTGCATTAAGCCTAAGCTTGAGGGGTTGCTTTGTATGTGTTATCGTTTGGACTTGTGAGATGTGTTTTTTTCATATTTGGCGAGCTTTGTTAGTTGTTTGCATGGAGGTAAGTTTAGTGGATGGAGCCCTGCAGAGGGTTTGGTTGTTTGCAAGTTGTCTTGCCTGACTAGTGATTTGAGTCGAGCTAGAGATGAGTGGATTAGCATAGCTATGCGAGTTGTAGTTGTTTGAGCTTCCTAGTTCGTAGCACTCAAGTTGTTGAATTTGTAAGTTTCCGTGTGGGAGGTTGCTGGCTAGTTGAGGTTGTTGTGTGAGTTCGGATTTTGGAGTATTGACTTGATGGCTCAGAGCTACGCACCACGTTGAGTGTCACGAGATGCCATTTCTATGGGTAGAGGCATGTGAGTTCGGAGTTGGAGATGTTGCCATTAGGGTGTAGCAACAAAGGTTTGTTCTGGCGGTGCGTGGGTGCAAGTGATTCGGAGAAGTGTCTTAGAGGCTTATGGTAGAGTCACGATTCATGTGTTTTTCACCCTTTTTGTCCGATGGTCTTTTGGGAGAGTGAGGCGGATCAACCGGAGCTTGTTGCGAGTTAGTGTTTTGAAGTGATTAAGCGTGGGGAGACTAGTGTGGTTTTAGGAGAGTTTGCCTTGGAGTATGATTCTCGGTGATCGATTCTTGTGGTTCCATTGAGGCATTGTATGGTAAGTGTTGCGGAGTCTCTAGTCTTTGTGAGAAAGGTTGGTGGCCGTCGGTGTTGTTTTGGGTCTGTGTGTTGCTGCACCGATTGACGAGGTGTTGTGCGGGGGAGGTTGAGCTCGTTTGTGGTTGGCTTCGGAAGCGGCGAGGCATGAAAGTTTCGCGTAGATGTTCGGCGTCGAGTTTTAAGTTTGAGGTTGGGCGGTCTGCGTGCTTTTAAGGTTGTCTTAGGTTGTGAGTTGTGTTGAGGTTTTGGTAAAGCGGGAGAAGTGGAGTCTCTGTTGTTGAACCATTTGAGATTCTCGAGAGAGATTGGCGAGTTGCATATTGGTTAGCTTTTACTTGTCATTGTCGGTAGTGTGCGGTGTTCTCATGTATCGATTGTGAGGCGGTATGTGCGTACCCATTGCTCATTGTGGACTTTGAGCCTTTGCGGTGATTGAGGAGTTTGAACTTCAAGGGAAGCTTTGTAGAGTATTGCAGTCTTTGAGGCGTAGAGCGTTGCATGTCGTGGGATCCGTTTGGTGAAAGTTCGGTGGAGAAGTCGAGTTACGAGAGGCGCTTGTGGCCGGGAAGGCAGGATGAGATTGCGATATCTGTCTTTATTTGATCTTAAGGACTTTCGAGGCCGAAAGTCATAAAAGGAGGAATATTATAGCAGCCAAGGTTTCGTCCGATCTTCCAGGTATGCCCACTAAATTATTTTAGTAATTTAATTGAGCCGTCAGAGCCGTTTTATCTTTTTCGGTTGCTAAAATTATTGGATGGATTTATGAAGGTTTTGAGGCTTTGTGGTTTGGTTTGAGCATGGGTAGATGCAAAAGTAAAAATAAAGGGAATTTGTGTTGCATTGGGATTCGAACAGGGCCTCGAGAAAAGCTGTGAGGATGCGTGCCAGTTGAGCTATGGAGAGCTCTTGTTACTCTTTCAGCGTCATATCTTAGATACCCTTGGATCTTTGGAGTTTTGTGTTTTGGTTAAATGAAAAGAAATTAGGTTTATTCATCTTCTTCTCCAAATCCTCTTGGTACGCACAAGCTTTCCCTCCCAAGCTCCAAGCGGATTTTCATCAACTTTGCGGCCCGAGTAGTTCGTCGTCTTCACGGGTAAGTTTCTTGCCGTCTCTTCGTCTTCTCGATTTGAGTTCTTCTTTGGCGAATGTAAATAGAAGAGTGTGGTTGTGTGCATGTTTGTTT